>VZRF01013111.1:1363625-1437917 GCA_013396875.1 Vireo altiloquus | reverse complement strand
GAGATAGGGACCGGGACGGGAACGAGAACGGGGATGGGAACGGGAACGGAGATGGGAACGGGAACGGAGATGGGAACGGGAACGGAGATGGGGCCCGGGATGGGAACGGAACGGGAACGGAGATGGGGACCGGGACGGGAACGGGAACGGGGACGGCAACGGCGACGGCAACGGCGCCGAGGATGGGAACGGAGATGGGGACCGAGACGGGAACGGGATGGGAACGGGAACGGAGATGGGGACCGGGACGGGAACGGGAACGGGGACGGCAACGGCGACGGCAACGGCGCCGAGGATGGGAACGGAGATGGGGATGGGGATGGGGATCGGGATCGGGACCGGAGGTAGGGATGGGGACAGGGGCGAGGATGTGGACTGGGACTGGGGATGGGGACCGGGACCGGGACCGGGACCGGGACCGCTCTCCGTATTGGTACCGGGACCGGCGCAGGGACCTGGCGGTGTCTCACGGGCTGCCAGAGGTGGGCTGCCCGGGGTGGGATGTCGGGAATGGGCAGCCCGGGATAGGCTACCAGGGCCGGGCTCTTGCCATTAGTGCCGCCGTTAATTACGGCTCTGATCAGTGGGGCATGGCCGGCGCGGTGGTGACAGCGGAGCACGGCGGGCCCGGCGGGCGGTAGAGCGCAGCCGGTGGGTGTTGAGGGCCGGAGCGAGCAGCGGGGCTGGCGGGAGGAGCCGTGCCCTTGGCTGAGGGAATGAGGTATTTTTTATCGCCAGGAGAATTCCCGGCCTCTGCCGACAGCTCCTGCCCCTGGAGTGGCGGATGGGAGTAGAGTGGAAGTGCTGGGAGGATGCTCTGGCTCCCGGGAGCACACCGTGGAGTTACTGGAATTACATTCTTCAAGTATATAGTATTAGGGCCTCAGAGTGGTGAGGCCCTGGCACAGGGTGACCAGAGAAGCTGTGGCTGCCCCTGGATCCCTGGAAGTGTCCAAGGCCATGTTGGACAGGGTTTGGAGCAACCTGGGATAGTGGAAGTTGTCCCTGCCCATGGCAGGGGTTGGGTCTAGATGATCTCTAAGATACCTTCCAACCCAAACTGTTCTGTGTACACAGAATGAAGCAGAGTACAATCAGGAAAAAATCTAGCACCCAAAGCAGAGAGAAAGTTGTATATGTTGCTTAAATATACTTGGTGAACTCTTGTACTGCACAAAAGTCAGTAGATCTGGATCTCTGGGCACTCTCCCAGGGAAAATTTATTACCTCATTGTAACAATGTATTTTCTGTGTCCAGAGAAGAGGAGGAAGGAGGAAACAGATAAAAGATTTGCCAAGATCAGTGCTGGTATCTGTTATAAATGCAGACTGTATTGTTGGCTTTTCGCTAATATTAAAATGAATGTCATATGTGTAATGTAAGAAAATGAAGTGGTATGAAAATATTTCATTTTAAATAGTAGTGTGATTTCTTAGGATATATAGCATGATATGTAGAATGCTTTTTTTGTAACTAACTCAGAGAATAGCAGAGATAAGCAAGGAAGTTCCCCACATTCCTGGTCCATCTGGATGAAGACAACAATGACTCCAAATCCGGGAAGGAAAAATTTATTGATCAGGATGTGGAACACAGGATGACCAAAAGGATGTGGTCAGCAGAACTGGACCACAATGGATTATCAAATTTAAACAGACCTGCAAGAAGGAAATAGTAACAGGATGGGAGGACTTGAAAGCCAGGAGGTACCAAAAAAGGAATATTTGAATGATGCATAGAAATCTATGAATATGTATGAGACTCGGGCATTTAACAGAAGAGGTTTGTTAGCTAAGGTGTGCTCTTGGCATCGTGCCAAGCACCCGGCCGTATTAACTCTTTGCTTTATTTCTGTCTCCTATTGTCCTTTTTATTAAACCCCTTATTAAATCCTTTTAAAAATCCACTAGAAGTGAACCTCGTTTTTAACAGTATCTGTATGTAAACATTTTGTTTCGGAGGCTCATGTTTTCAGGCAAACTATTTTGTGTTAGCAGTGGCTGACACTGCTGAAGGCACTGGGGAATCCAGAATCCCCTGTCTGATGTCTCAGATACAAATCACATTCAGCATAAAATAAAGTTTCAGTTGTAGGGGACACAACAATATTTAGGTCTCTAACATGAACTTTCAGAGCTTGGTGTTGGTGTCTGAAAAAGACAAACTCATGGGTCAGTCTGTTGGACTGGCAAGTTTTGGATTAATTTTTAGATTGCAGTATGGCACCAGTGATCTCATTTTCCTTATTTACTTTCCTGAAAGGTAATCACAGCTGCTTCATCTTGCTCAATCCTCTCTGATTTTTTTTTTCTCTAAGCTGACATTCAGTGGAATGGAGATAATGTGCATATGACTCTGATCTTCACCTTCTGGATCTTAGGAAGGTCTTTCTTTCAGGCTGATCTCCAGCTATAAAGGAAATTGTTATGGCTCAGTCTTGGCAGGCTTCAGAAAACCTCCGGTACTTCAAATGCATTCAGTTAATATGCAGAATATTGACTCACTGCTTACTCATGTGACTAACATTTAAATGACACTTTCTCATTTTTAAAGGATATTATAAATGATGGTCTAATCCTCACAACCTGATGAAGTCACTTGGCATCATTTTCTCCTTCCAATGCAAGAAAAGTTATTAGGAAAAAGTAAGAAATTTATTAGATGTCATTATTGCTGTTAGATTTATTTCCAGGAAGTTCTCATGTGAATTTGTGCTGATCTAATTAATGAAAACTACACAAGTGAGGGAGGAACTAAGTGTAATCCCAAGTGACTAAGGAAGAAGAGGATTTGACATTAAGATACTTATGCTCTGTAGTCCAGCTGTCTTGAAAGAAGTTTGGAGGGAATTTGAATTTACCAATATGTGAGAATAACACATGGACATAGCAGCTCAACATAACTGACAGTGAGGGTAGCTGGTCCTCAAAGCATTTTTTACAAACTTCACTGACAGCACCTCTCTTGAGATTGCTTGAAGGACAAAATCACACATTCCAGCTTAGTGAAGGAATGGGTGCATCTTTTTCTAGACGTTATTCAGGCTGGAAGTCCCAGTTTGCAAATGTTTTTCATGCTTTGCCTCATCTAGAAAAGCTTCAGGGAGAAGCAAAGCAAACTTGTCTTAGAACAGCGAAAGCAGTGAGTGATTCTTTCTCTGTGGGGCACCAGAAGCTGCAAGGAGAAAAGGGAAGGAAATAAAACTGAAGAGGGGAACAAATATCCTCAAGATCTACCTTCGGATAGCTTGGAGTTCGTGCCTGTGTAGTTGACAGTTACAGTTACAAGTTACTTGATTGCCTTACCATGTGGAAGGTAGTTGCTTTCTGCTGACTGCGTCATATTGTGTATCCTGAGGCATGTCTGATATGAGAAACCCCTGTGTTACAGAAAAGAGACGTTTTTGAACAGAAACCACTGTTAAATGGTCATGCTGTAACATCGAACCTGGCCTTAGGGTTGACCACGGTGTGACCAGGTAGACTAAAAATAGAGTGTGATGGAGAATCGCAATGACTCCTGCAGAAACCTTGCAGTAGGTGTGTTTGAATCGCTTGTCTTTCTAATGAGAATGCTTTCAAGCTTTTCTTCATAAGCTTGTTTTAAAGCCAGCCCTGTGTTTCCAGCTCTTTTGCTATTTAAACAGTGAATGCAGTGTTTCCCCTCAAAGAGAAACAACTCTATTGTTCTGGTGGAACATACACTCACAGCCAAACTAAGAAACTACTCTCTGCCTTATTGAACTTGGAGGTTTCCCTTGTTGTTTACAGCTGCTGGGAAATTCCAGCAAAAATCTCATGTACTTGGAAAACACCAATGCCACCCTGATTTTGTTTCCCTTTTTGTTGCACTGTCCTAGCCATGATTGTTACATAAATACTCAGAGATTTTGATAGAAGGGAGTTTAAAGTTCATTCCGTTGCCACCAGATCTTCTATTTCATGTGTATGTTTTACTCAGCATACAAGAGTATCCTGCTCATATTTTGTTAGAAGTACCATAGGAATTATTACCTATGAGGGAAGCTTAGCATGAACTGAAACTTGCTGTTTATAAATAATGTCTAAATATGGGAAATCAGGGCAAAATTTAATGACAGGATTCTACCACTCTACAGTACATAAGCACAGGAGTTGTATGATCTCTTTACTATCCACAAAATGAGAGCATCTTGGATATTGCAGAACCAAGCATTTGTATAGTATTGCAAAGAATTAATTTAGGTTTTCTGGAATTACTTTATATTTCCTTCCTTCCTTCCTTGTACTCCTTGTCCTACCCAGTCTCTTCCAGTTTCCTGTTTATAGTTTATTTATAGCTTAATGTATACCGTAGATTTTAAGGAAGTGCCTTGGGAACTAGATAGTGCAAATCCCCCTGAGTTATTGAAAATCACATTTCCGGTGTGTAGATATTGATGAATTGTGTTTGGTTGCCTTTAGCAGAGGGGTTCAAAGTGTTTGTGTAGAGAAAAACTATGTATCCCCCTCCAAGGTACAGTTGCAACGGAGGAATAACAAAGCAGATGCACAGATGCTTTTGACTCCTCAGGTAGCTGTGCAGCCTCACACAAAACAAAGATTTTTAGCAAATGCAGGAAGTGTGTGAGTCTGTTCACAAGCACCAGCTGACAGATTCCTGCAATACACTTCTAGACTTTGTCTATGGTAGGAATTTTTGCTGCCTTCACAGCTTTTGTCCATCGAGGAAGGAGATTTGAGCTGGGGCAGCCGCCAAGGCTTTGCCTGCTGTCAGCAGTGATTTGCAAAGAGGCGGCTTCCTGTGGTTTCAATCCTGGACTCGTGGACACTAATAATAATAATTACAATATTTAGCTCTAACACAATGCTTTTAAGATGGGTATCTAAAGGCTTTTGGGGGATGGAGGGATACCATTAGCTCCTCAACGTATATTAATTTTTGCAACAGCTACAGACCATCATGGGGCTGAAAGGGAAAGAAGGTGAACAGATCTCGTGGTGTTGCTGTGCCTCCTCCAGCAAGTTATTCCCTGTTGTTTTTCCAGCGTCCAAAGGGAACAGGAGCTGAACTGTGACCGTTTTTCTGCAGCAGAAGCTGGGAACCTGCTGGCCTCCTGAATACAAAAATGAAGTTTCATACTGTTTCCTTTGAATGGAAGCAGCATGACGTGAGCGTGGAAAAGAGTGGAACAGTATGTTAAGGGAAACAGGACTGAAAGGAGAGAACAGCTGACTCCAGGGGCTGAGCAGATCTGCTCCCTCTGCTTCACTGTGTGGGTTTGTTTTCAACTCAGATCATCTCGTGGGTCTCACAACACATCTCCACAGCTCTGGCCTGGAAAATGAAACAACTGCAAAGAGGTTGTTCCTTCTTCCTGAAACAAGCATCACAGGCTGTGGGAAATGAAAGCGAAGGCTGAACTTTAAAACAAACTGAAAGCACTCAGATGCAGAAGTGCAGTGTGAAGCCATTCAGTAGAGTCAGATTTGGAACAGAGCCCTGAAAAAAACCTGCATTTATGACTAATCCATTTTTAATGTGTGTGGTTGTAGGTAAAATCACTTCTTTAAAAGATCATTTCTCTCCCTGTGCTGGTTACAGTTCTTTACCATCATTTTAGATAAATGATGTGTTGACATGTGAGTTCAGTTACAAATGGGCTGCAAGGGCAGAATTATTTCTGATGCTGGAGAGGCTCTGGCTGAGTTGCTGGTGAAGGGGAGAAACGATACAAACAGGATATTCAGTGTCAAGCTGCAGCAGCACCCCGAGAGACCCACCCAGGGGCAGGCACTTGAATGCTTGCTCTCTCCGGCAGCCAAGTTAGCTGACGAAATTTGATGTAATAGTTGACTGTAGAGCCCCGTTTGTGCAGGGACGGGCTGAGGCAGTGACATTTTCGAAGTGAAACCGTCTGAAATGGAGACTTCTTGTTGCACAAGTCTGTGAGGCACCACACAGTTTTAGAGGGTACATTTTGGGTGCTTTTATTTTGTCCTTGAGTTGTCCCAGCCTTGCTTGCTGGTCCCTTTGCCCAGATCCCTCAATGCTGTGTCATGGAGCCACTGACGTGAACACAGTGCTGTAGGGAGATGTCTGGCTGTAGGGAGATGAATGTCCTGGCTGTTGTGATATCAGCCCAGCACTTGGAGAATTTGCAGTCTTACAATCAGTAAAGCTGTGAATAAGAGCATGAATTCACTGCAAACACACATTGACTGTGGTGGGGAACAGCATGGAGACTTTATGCAGGTAGAAAACAGCACAGCAAACCCAACTCTGATGGGATACACTCAAAGGCTCCCTCAGTCTGGCTAAGGGTGTGGTGACAGAGCCTGTAGTGACACGCAGTGCTCTGTTCTCCATGGTGTGTGTGTGTGTATCTGATATCCAGGAACAAAAGCAGCTGGCACTTCCCTGGTGTGCACTGAAACGTGGTGCAATGTGATAGAGTAACAGGGAGCTCCTTGCTGGCTTCTTGCCCTCTGCAGATTCCTTCTGAATTAGGTGCTGACCTTTAAAGTAAGACCTGCTTCTTCAGTTTCTCATTGTCTAAATTCTGCACCGAAGCTTGAGAAACAAGTCTGTGAACCTGCAGGTTTTTTTTTTTTTTTTTTTTTTTAAACTCTAATTAGTGAAAAACACAGAACAGGTTGGAAGGAGTCTGAGGGAGAGAATCACCAAATGGAAACAATTTTACTGTTCTGGTGCCTTTTATTTTTTATTTTACTCCATCCCACAGCAGCATGGGCCTGTATGGTGCTGGGCTTAAATCAGCACCAGAAAATGGTTTATATTAAAGACTGGTCCCTAACCCTCTCCTGCTGCTAAAGGCCACCTCTGCCTCTTGATCAAAACACCGCCTTGTTTACCCTCAGGGATTTTGAAACCCAAAGTTGTGCTCCTGCTGCCAGGGTTTTGTACTAGAACACTGCAGCTGCTTGGCACCAGCAGGACTTGGGAGGTGAGAGAGGTGAAAATCATTATCCTGACTAAAAATCTGGACGTATTTAGGCAGAGGGGCTCTGACGGAAGAACCTCTTTCCCTTTTTGAATGTTTTTAACATTACCATTGCTTCGGCTGCGTTTTCACAGGATTTCTCCATTTCTCATTCAGGCAGATCCTGACATTTCATGCAGATTATGAAGTGCTGGCCGAAGGGCAGCTGGAGCTGGGACTCAGCCCTGGGTGGGAGGCAGGAGCTGTTCTGTGCCAGCGAGAGGCCTCGGTGCAGTGCTTTGGGATCTGCAGGTGGGACTGCAGGAGGCGTGGAAGCCTGTGAGTATTTTTGCTTCCAACGCAAGGCTTAATTTTTCAGAAGCACTAAGAGGTTCTTCGAGGCTGTGAGAGCCTAAAGCCTTGGATTTCTCCTGCCTCATCTGCCTGCTGGCACGCACAGCCGTGTTGTCCCATTTAGCAGGCATTTGATCTGTCAGTGACTCATTCCCAGGCTCGCTATCTGCACCAGCAAGGTGCTTCAGGGCTGAGTCGCACCCATGTATCAGCTCTGTTACTGTACCCTGTTATCAGCTGCTCTTTTCACTCCTGGGGTGCTCCCGGCCTTTGATCTGTTCCCGAACTGCAGCAACAGCTCTCCTTGTTTTTTAATGTTTCATTACATGGTGCAGGGCCATCGGCCCGCCCCAAATGCTGCAATCTCTGCTGCCTGTGCGCTGCTCTCGCAAGTACATCCAGGCTTTTTCTTGAAAGCATGAAATAAAACTCTTATTCACCTCAGCCCTCAAATAATCACTGTGGCAATTTCCATCAGACACTACATGGCAGTACAATGATAATGGTTTATTATTCCCTTGTTCTCCCTGCTGCATTTAGCTGCTGCTTTTAAAAACCTGTGGAACAGAGGCTGTTTACTTCATCCATATAGCACCTGGTGCTGTGAGCTCTGACCAGTCTGTAAATCCTAATTACTCCTTAAAATCCTAAAAAAACTCCTTACTGAGCAGTTCTGAATCCTGTCTTCCAGAAGAAGTCCCCTTCAGCTGTCCCGGCTGGATCTTGTTTAATTCGAGGCTGAGTCTGTCAAAGCTAGAGACCCCAGTGGAAAGAAAGGTGCTCTGTGTGCTGAAGGACTGAAAGAGCTTTCTGTGTTTTGCAGTTGGTTTTTCTTTTAGAGTGGCAAATGGGTAAAGGTAGAGACACACAATAATTTAAAATGTATTTGCTAAAAATCAGCTAAATTTGTAGTAGTGCTGGAAGAAACCAGTGGCAGCACCTGAGCTGGAGATGGTGCTTATCAGATGACCTAGCAAAACCTTGCTGGTTTGTAGGATTTGGGGCACAAACTCCAGCATAACAAGCACATTCCTCTGCGAGCCTTCAGAGCAGCCAGTTTGTGCTGATGTGGTGCAGAGCAGTGATCCAACTCGTTTTGTCCCTGCACTCAGGGGTGGGCCTTGGCTGTGCTGTGGGGTGGAGGACAGACAGGCAGGCAGACAGACAGAAGCATTTGCTGCACTAGGCCATGCTCAGGGAAGGCTGTGGCTCTGTGTTTGTCTGCTCACGGGGTCCAGCCAAGTGGCACAGCCCTGATCTGCAGCACGTCCCAAACGCTGGGACTCCTGATGTGATTTAACAGTGACAAATTGCTTTCCTTCCACCGGCCAGGTTGGGCTCGTTTTGTTTATGCCTTGAAACCTCTCCTCTCCCCCACACTGAGATCTGTGCCAAACTGTTTGGCAGGTTAAAAGCTCTGCCTGCTGCGTGGGCAGGAGAAGGGCCGCAGCGTGGTGCAGAAAATGTGTGAGATGTGGTCCAGGCTTGTGGAGAGGATGAGGCGAGGACCTGAGGTGTCATTTGTGTGCTCAGTTCATGACTTGCCCAGCCTGTTTCACAGACTTGTAACCACTTGTACTTGCCTAAATTTCAGGTCTGGCCTACAGTCACTAATTGTCAGTGTCCTGGGGCTTCTCCTAAGTTTTAATTGTCCCTATTAGTGTGATGGATGTTGGAAGAAAGGACACGCTGGAGAAAGGTGGCAGTGTCTTTTGCTGCTGCCATTGACATTGTCGGGGCTGCCATTAAAGTTGCTTTATTGGCATTTGCCCTCCTGTGAAATGTGTAGGTGAGCTATTCATAAATGTGCAGAGATATCCTACATCTCTAGCTTGTGCTCTGAGTTAAGAGTAATCCCCACCAGGAGGGGAGAATCTGTCCAATACTGCAAAGGAGGTTAGTGGCAGAGCTGGAAATAATCCACCGCTTGTGAGCCTCAGCACTGCCTGTAGGCTGGGGTGGATTTCTGGGGGCAGATGTGGAAACGGAGAAGCAGAACGCTGTTTCCCCACTAGCTCTGTCTGTTCCAGTGTGATCTCTCATTTCAGGGCAGAGGGAAGCACTTTTCCTGCTGCACAGCCCCCTCTCCTGTTCTCTGCTCCTTCTACACAGCAAACGCACTCAGCTCTCTCCTGGGCTGCATCCAACCTCAGCCTTCACTTGCTTCTACTTTTCCTTTCTGGAGCAGATTCAGCCTGGTGTACAGGAGGGAATGGCCCTTTTCCTGGAGCAGTCCAGTCCCAGGCACACGGGAGTTAGTGTCTGCACTTCTTACAATTTCTTCTGAAAGTAGGTACAGACATTTGCTTCCATTATTCCTCTCCTGCAAGCTGCAAATGACCTCACCTTTTAAAGCAGGCTGTTTCCTGCAGAGCAAGATTGATATAGCAGGATTATTGGTGCATCTGATTGCCTTTTACCTTTCCACACCAAGATGTGTTGATGACTAATAAGAGACAAGCTTCTCAGCCTGTCCTCAGTGGGAACATGATTCTCCTTCCTGACACCCAGATTTTGTTTGTAATGTTGTCTTTTTTTTGCCTTCATAAGCTTGTTTGAAAATATCTTGTGCTCAGCTTAAGGATGCTGATTAATCTTATTTCCAGAAAAAAATTGCTTTCATACCTGTCATGAAGTTTCCCAGTTAACATCAGCCTGAGGTAAAACCTTAGTAAACCCAGGAGCTGGAATTTGATGATCCTTATGGACTCAGAATATTCTGTGATTCGGTGATTTTATGAAGTCAAGGGAAATTACCTACCTTTGAGGCCGCCACCTTAACATCCAAAAGGCTCAGGTAGGATCACACAGACACGGATGCACCCCAAATGGGTAGCAGGAGCCTAATTGCTGCAAGAAGGTTAATGTGTTGTGGTTGTAGTGAGGAAATGAGACTCTTCTTGAGAGCTCCTGGGCTGCTGGCTGGATCTGCAGGACACACTGCCCTCCCTTGGCCGTGGATGGGCTCTGGGCTGAGGAACCTGCCTTTCCTGAGCATCCTGGTGGCCAAGGGAAGATTACTGGAACGTGGTGTGTGCTGTGATTTATAAACTCGGTCAGAGGTGCAGACTTTGTAGGTGATTCCAACATTCCCTCCAGGAGTCCGTGGCAAGATTTATGTGAAGCTTCAGCACTGTGTGAAATTAACTGTGAGAAAAATAGCTGAGGAGTGATTTTGCAAGATTGTATGCAAGAAAGTGATGTAAGAAACCACAGAAGTCTGCTAGACTGATTCTTGAGCATACAATGGAAGACTTTCATCTGGTTTTGCTTGTTAATGAGAGTTTTATGTAAATGTTGGAAAATCATAATTATGACATAAGCTTTTCAGGGAATTTGTACTTCCAGATGTAATGGAGATGTGGGAGCAATTTGGGAACAGAGACCTGTTTGAAGGAGACATCTCTGACTTTGCCCCTTTTGGGGTTATGCTTGTTCAGAGCCTGTCCCTGGTGCTGTGATTCAGGCTGAGCTCTGCCCTGGTCCATACAGGTATTCTAACAAGTGGGGTGTAATGGTTCCACATTTTTCCACTTCTGCTACATGTTGTTCTTCTTCCTGCCTTTGTGTGGGTTATGTTGTCCTGGCAGCATCTGACATTGTGCTCAACCCTTTTCATGGCCTGGAGAACCTCATTAACATTCTCTATCTCTTTTTTAGATTACTGAAATTTTGTGTCACAGCAAGATGGAGGTGGGGGGGAGGAAAATTTAGGTGTTTTCCAGTGCGATTGTGCTCTTATGTTTTGTCTTTCATCAAAATAATTACTGTCAACAAGAAAACTCACTAATATTTGGAAGTGCATGTACTCACATCACGTACCCTTGGAGGAACAGGAGCTGGAAACAGGCAGTGCTTGGGTCAGAGTGTCTCAGAACAGCCCCTGTCCTCAGGCTGCACAGATTGATGGATATCTCTGTATTCACACAGAGTCACAGGGCTAGTTCTGAAAAAAAAAAAAAAAAAAAAACCAAAAAAACCCTTGTTATCCCAAATATCTCATCTCTCTTACCTGCCTTGCTCAAGGGGTCACATCCTCTCACTGTGCACCCCCACTTGGGCTACAAATCTCCCTGTGTGCCTGTAGCTCTGTTTCTCCTTTTCTCCACCCTCCCTGCAGCTGGGAAGCCCCCAGGGATTATACCCACAGTGTGTCAAACTCTAGGCAAAGTCAAAATCTTAACACCTGCACAGGCAGTGGGAGAGCTGGGATTTTGGTGTTGCTGGGGAGTTCATCTCCCAGACACTGCCTGAATCCAAGAGGATTCAATTATCTCAATTCAGTTCTGGAGGAGGCCTGGGCAGGCTGAGGGAGGGCTCAGGAAACTCTCCCTTGGAAGCAGAGGGGAAGAGCAGGGCAGAGTTACCCACATGGGAAAGCTTTGTGTGCTTGTACCGAGGGAGCAGGCTTGCTCTCAGTTTGCTTTTGCAAAGATCCTGGCATATTTTTGTTTAGGAACCCCCTGTCCTGGGGTACAGGACACCTGCCCAGCACTCTGCCAGGGTGGAACTCTTTCTTATGCCTTTTTTTTAAAAAAAATCACTTCTGATTCACAGCACCAGACAGCAGAGAGTGCCTGTCCTTGAAGAGCATTCCCAGCCCCAGATGCAAAGAGGCCTGACTGCACACAGTGTTCAGAGGAAAGGGTGTTCAAATTATGTCTTAGTTCCCTTGACTTTGGCAATTTCTTCTCCAAAAAATGTATTCTTTCTGCCTAATTCTTATAGATGGGCCTGAGGTGTCTAATTTTGTTTTCTGGCAATCTTGGGGAACCAGTATGTGCAGAGAGACATTGGGTTAACATGGAACTGGTTACCTGACCCACTCTTGTTGTCCTGGGACAGGTAAAACACAGAATTAGATGTGAAAACCTCTGCTGGCTAACAGAGCACATCTGGCACTTGCCCTCGTGGTGCTGGGGGACATGGGTCAGTCACAGCCCCAGAGCACTGGGGTTTCTCTGTCCTGCTCACACTAGCAACACCCTTGATGTGTGGGTTTGGTAAACAGGAGAGACGCTTCGTGCCCATTTCTGGAGTTTGCCTTTTTCTCTAGCAGGCCTTAGGTTTTCTCAAGCCAGGACCTACAGTTGGCATTCTCGGCCTGTAGACAACCAGAAATCACACTATGGTGGGAGGAGTTGAAGTTCCAGGCAGGGAAAGTACCATGAAAAAATTTCAGGACAGATTTGCCATCATGGGAAGAAATGCCTTCTCTCTCACTAGACCTCCCTGCCTCTGCTCCTACATCTCTTCTTTTTGGGCAGTGTGTGTGTGTGACCTTCGTATTCTGTGAGTTTCGTGACATCTCCTTTGGGAGTCTGCCATGCAGGGAATGCTCACCTGTACTGGTGGTGATTTCCTGACTCCCATTCTCGTGAGGAACCAGCGTGTGAAAGTGGGAAGTTCCTGCCTCCATATCCAGCCTTTGGTGCTCCTTCCCGTGGCCTTGCACACTGCTGGCGATCAGCTGCTCCGTGCTGGTGCTGTCTGGCTGTGCCAGCTCGAGGGAAAGGCACTCTCCAAGCCTGGGATTCCAAATCTCCACTTGGTATCTTTCTAGTAATTTACAATTTCTGAGCTTGGGCCTTTGAACCAGCATTTTCTTTATAATGAAAAGGGTCAGCTGGAAAAACATTCAAAGGATTTTTTTTTTTTTTATTTTCCAGTGCAACCGGGTGGGATTTGAAGACAGCCTGGGATTGCTGCCGATAGAGGACACTGTGGCAGCCTCCCTGCTGAGGGATGGGCTTGTGGAGCTCAGGTTGCCGGTGCCAGCCTGGACGAGCCCCCAGGTAGCCTCGGGGAAGTCCGGGAGATTTGATTTGCAGTTCTCACGCCTCAGCTTGACCAAACCCCCATACCCTGACCTTTTAGCTGCGGGCAAGATCAAAACGACTTAGCGACGGTTGTTTATTCCCTTCCATTAGTCGCGCGGGTAATTAGGAGATAAGGGAAGGTGCATTCCCCGGGAGTGAGCAAGCGCGGCTTGCTGTGTCTGCTGCCACCAGAGGACACTCTTGGATAGCCTATGGATCCTTCCCAGCACGGCAGGGCTTCTTCCCTCTCAGGTTGGTCTCAGCTTTATCACCCCGCGCTCCCAGCCCCAGCCTCCGTCTCTCCGCCACCCTCCGTGCTGTCCTTGGCACTCCTTGTTCTGACACCGGTTCCTCTGGAGCTGTTCCCTTCAGCTCCGGCTATCCATCTTCCTCGGGCCGGTTTTATCGCCCAAGGTCATCTGGTGCTTTGCTCTGTCTCTGTCCCCACGGGGAGGTGGCCAAGGCAACACTTTGCTGGGAGCGTGTCAAGGACCGGCTCGGAGCTGCAGCGCTTGGCACGCTCGGGACCGAGAGACATAACCCAGACAACAACCTGCGCTGAAGTTTGGGAGCGCTCGGAGTAGAGATTTGGGCCTGTTTAGGAGATTAAGTTCGGTCTGGGTTCAGATCACTCACACACACACAGTTTCTTTAAAAAAAAAAAAAAAGTCCTATAATTCTATTCACTGTAATAAGCGTGAAGTGTAAGGTTCATTGCTTTTGAAGTTAGTGCCTTGATGGTTTGTGCAATAAGACTGACATGTCCTCACTTGCTTGAAATAAATAATTTAAAAAAGGTGCCAGATTGTTTTTTCAGACGGAAAGAGGCATTCCTTAAGGAACCTGAGCACATGGGTATGTGAGTGTTGTGGTTCTCTTCCTTCTGAGGAAAGCAAGTTGGGTAATTTGGGAGTTAAAAGTGGCTCCTCTCAGGGAAGGTCGCTGAGGGAGGGCAGTATCCATCGCGGCTGGGAAGAGGTTTTTCTCAGCATGCCACCCCAGGAAGAGGAGTTTGTCTGTGCTGGCTCTCACAGAGGCAGCCTTGGGGACAGGGGGATGGAGGAGAGGCTGCGAGCCTTGTCTGCGGTTGGTCACTCATGGTGGCAAAAATGGATTTTGCTCCTTAAAAAGGCAGGTCCAAACTCAAACGGAAAAAATCACTCTTGAGTGTCTACAGTTAATCCTGTGGTTCACACTTTGCTTGGGACCTGCTCCAGTACTGGCTGCCCTCGGCTGCTGCTCTTGGCCTTTGGAGTCACTTATGTGACAATGTGATGGAGAATTGTCCCTGCGTCAGGCAGCACAGAGACATTTTGTAGGGCCTGATTCTGTGGGTAAAACTGCTTCATCTGGGAGAAATTTTGGGATTATTATCATTTTGGAAAGGACTTTCTTCTAGGATCCATCAAGGCATGAGGTATCTTGTGAGTTGCATTGTTGCCTGAAGCTCAGGACAGTCTTGTTGCCATCCACCTCTGCCTTTCCCTGCTAACACACAGGTTTAGAGGAAACATAATTCCATATCTCTGCTCATGTCACGTGGCATAGCTGCCTTGAATTCAGGCTTCAGTCCACCTGAGATCCTGGTCCATCTTTTACACACAGGGCTTTGTTTTATGTAGTGCTGTTTCTCCAAACACCTTTGCCAAGTGCTAATATTGCACCAGAGAGAAAGTACACACTTGTGCTTTGGTGAGAACCAGTGTGGCGAAAAACTCCATGCCTTGTACTTAGACCAACAGGGCTTCAATCACCTCTGGGAAGTGTTTCTGGGTGGCAATTTCCTTTCTCTTTGGGGGACATTCTGTTCAGAAAGTGCCCACAACAGTTACAGTAACTTCAGCTCGTGAGTGCTTTTATACTTGAAGTGTTTTAAAAAAAAAAGGACAATGATTTTAGAAATGAAGAGTAAAAATGGTCTGGCATTTAAGGATGAATGTGGTGCAGGCAGTGTTCCCTATTTCTCAGTAATATGTCAGGAGGCAGGAGGCAGCAGTCTGTGTTAATTATGCTTATGGTGAGCAGCCAGTGCTTCAGCCGGGACTGACTGTGCTGATTGTGATGGATTGGAATGCCAGAGAAGACTCAAACTGAGTGTGTCTTCTCAAAGTATGCTGAGATGATAATAACAATTCATTAAAGTTTTATATTCTTTATGGTGCTTTGTCCCTTGTGATGGTAGAAGCATTTCTGTAATCCAGAGCATGTTGGATTATTCCTAGAACATTTCTTTCCTAAAGAGTGGTTTTACTCAGAAAACTGCTTCAAGTCACTGAGGGTGAAATTTTCCTGCAGAGCCCCAGATTTCATGTGCATGTGGCCACCTGGAAACTGATGGAAAGAAAAGCAAGGTGCTGAAACTCCTAAGAGAAACCCCCTGCTTCCCTGGATCCCACACTCCTTCCTGAAGTGGCTGAGGAGTTTGGCAGGGCTCCCTGGCTCTCACAGAGACACTGAAGGGTCTCCATGTCACTGAGGTTAAAGCCCTGTGTTGGAAAGGTAGTTTCGTCCTGTAGTTAAAGAAGATGTGGGAGCATCTGATCTGAGGATAAACTTCTCTGGAGAGTTTTCTTGGAGTTAGAAACCATGCTGTGGAAGAGAGGCTGTTTTTTAAAGTAATACTTTTTGTCTGAATTTACCTTTGGCAAATATCTTTATAAACATGCGCAGTACACAGAGAAGGAGAGGCCAGGGCCTCATGGCTGGTATCTGGGACAGAAGAGCAGGAAGACACCAGGGATTTGCTTTCATGGAGCCAGCATGTGGAATCCCCTCGCTCTGTGCCTCAGTTTCTCAGACAGGGAGATTTGGTAACAAATCCTGCCTTGCAGGATCACTCCCACAGTGTGGCATCAGCATCTCTGTTACAGGGCCCCAGCAGAGCAGATCTTGCAGTAAGACGTGACTTAAATTATTTAGGGTGTTGTCATGTGATCACAACTGATTGAGTTCCTGTGGCTTCACAAGTTGCCATCTGTTATCATCCCCATAATGAATTATGCATAAGCTTAAATCAAGGCTTAAACCAGAGGAGTTCAAACAAAGTCCTCACACAGTGATGCCATAAATCTGTCTTTGGGGTGTTAGTACTGGATCCAAAACACTGCAGCCACAAGAGAGATCATGCTGGTTTGGTAAAAGCTCTCTCTGCTGGTTCAGACCATCCTGGAAGATTCCCTTATTTGTAGGCTTTATGCTGGGCCACGTGTCACCTGCTTTACTGACGTAGACTCATAAAACTGGTCAAAATTCCATTGCCTGTGTCCTGGCTGGGTGGACAGAAATGAGACCACAGTCCCACACCAGAGTCCCAAAGATCTCAGCATCGTGTGGTCAGGGAGCTGCTGCTGAAGGCCCAGCGACCACATGCCAGATTTTTGGCTGGCTGGATGTGAGGCTTTGGGAGGCTGCTGGCTTTGGAAATGCCATGAACCCTCCTGTAAAACCTGTCGGTTTACGTGTGTGTGATTGTGTCAAAGTGGCCATCTGCAGTAAAACACTTCAAGACCACCTCAGACATTCATCAGAGTCCCTTGGCCTGGAAGTGTCATGGCCAGAAAGCGAGTTCCTCCAGAGCAGGAGGAACCATTGCCATTTCTCAGGCTGATCTGCAGTGCACCATGTAGTCAGTGCCCTTTTCCTGTGAAGGAGAGGTGCCTTGATCCACTCCAGCTCTTCGGCCAAAGTGCTGTTGCTCCTCTAAAGCTCTGGAAGCTTCTGATGGCCAAGCTGTGAAGTCTCTCCCTTTTGGTTGTGTAGCTTCTATTAAATCTGCCTTTAGGGCCTGCTGTCCTTCCAAGGGTGCAATTCTCTGATATCCCATCCTCTCTCAAGCCGCATTTAGAGGCCAGGCTTTCTCTGCCCGTGCTACATCAACACGAGGCACCCAGCTTGGCAGCCCAGGGTGATGGGGCAGGCTTGGGGCTGGCTGAATTTATACCCATTTGCTGGGCAGCAGATTGGGTCAGTGACCTTGCTCTGATGCAGAGGCAGGCAGTTTATTACCATCCATTTGAGATCCTATAAAATAAACAGTTCTCTCTGTGGGAACAGGCATCAGAGATTACTGTAGCTAAATCAAGACTTACTTGGCCAGTGTGTGCAGTGGGGAACGCAGAAAATTCATGGCATCCCCAGAAGCCAAGTGCTTTCACATAGATTGTGTGGCTGTCCTGGGGAGGACCACAGGGATCTGTGAGCCAAGAGGGATGGATAGGCAGGGAATGAATGTCTCCTGGCATTAGCAGTGGTTGCAATGATAATTTCTGTTTGAATTTTTGGGTCATAAATCTCTTTGTGTCTGCAAGGACACTCCAGTGGCTCCAGCTTTATCCTAGTCTTGGGAGCTATTTTTCTACAGCTGGAGGGTGCTTGTTCCATCAGCTGGCACCAGGGCTGACTCTATGGCTCCTGGTTTCTGCCCTTGGATATCTGAGGGCAAAAATCCTTTGACTTCAGAGGGAGTTGCTCACACAATGTCCCTGCTAGAAATAGAACTATGTCCCTCCTCTTTAAAGCAGGGCCAGATTCTCTGTCTGCAGCTTGATGAGCAAAGCCTTTCCCCTGGGAGAGAGCCAGCCTTCTTTTTCCTCCCAAATTCACAAGTGTCCATACCTCTTGCAGTTTTACAGGGGGCTGAACAGTCTCCTCAGCCAAGACAGGAATTCTGAGAGTTTCTTAACCTCTTTTAGAAAAAAGGGTGGTGGATAGGAGAGCAATGGTACCAGTATCAAGGTTTATGTAAAGTGGGTTGGTCCTACCAGAGATGTCCTGTCACATTTTGTCCCCGTTACTTTTGCAGTTTGGAGGTGAAGAGAAAGAATGGTGAAGCTCTGGATGCTGAGACCCTAATGGATCAGGAAGAAAGGAGCAAGAAAGCAAAGAAGAAAGGGTTGTGATTTAGTGTGGACCACCAAGATGGGAGAAAAGTGAGACAAATTTTTGAACTAAGTCTTGAATTGCTCCAAACCACAGGGTGCTGTGCCTGGGGGAGACAGGGAGGGAATGGTTATGCAATTTCACCCTCAATCATGCAAAGGCAGAGTACTGGACAAAGGGATTGCCTTAGATATATTGCAGTTGGAGCCTAGTAGAGCATTTGATACAGGGTCTTACAAGATCTTGCCCTCCCTCCGAGATTGTTTGGCTTGTTTTGAATAGGAACTCAGTCATGTGGATTAGTAGAAATGACAAATGATACACGGCTCTGGTCATGCAGATTTTCAACCAATGTGGCTGATGAAAGTTTTTGATTCATCCATTTCACTGAGGGCTCCTCCTGTGCATTAGCAAAGCAGTAAAGAGCATTTTAATGACAGTTTTAGGTGCGATGTTTTTCGAACATTACTGAGTACCTTGTACGTGAAGCATGGCAGAAACCAGGAAGTTTGGTCATTTTGGTGGGAAAGTGATGGAGTGTTAGAGGAGGAAAAGTAGTTTTTCTATATGAGAGAAACATCTGAAAGCAAAATTCTTTAGGAAGGAGGAACCTTGAAAGGTTTAGTGTGAGAGACAGCAGAGTGGGCCCTTGGGTGTGTGTGACAGACTGACAACAACATAACTGGAGTCAGGTCATTGGGCCCCACTGGGACTGGGGATGGTGGCAGAGCTCCATGGACATTACAGAGATCTGTCAGGATTTATCCCTACTGAAGATACAGTTGGGGTAGAACTTACTGACAAGAAATTGCTAATCAACTGGTTTGAAATCAGAGCCAAAATTATAGGGGGGATGAGTTAAATAAATCTACATGCCCCTATGTGTTAAAGAAGGGAGTCTGCTTATTCCAGGCCAGAGGAGAAGGAGAGAGGCTGTGCAGGAGTCTGCCAAAATCTCCGGGGTGTGGGAGTATTACTGAGCAGTGTGGGAAGACTTGGCACACTCGGAAGGAAGTGGAGTATGGCACTGAAGCCCATTCCTTGGGATCAAGAGGGCTGGCAGGGAGGCAGCCTTGCTGACCAAATCAGTCTTCCTCCCTCATCCCAGCTTTACAACCAGTCCATTCCAGGAGGTAATCGGGTGGTCGAAGAGTTACTCTTGAAAACTCTTAGTTTTGTATCTTCATTTTTTCCCCGTCTTTGTGATTTCATTCCCTAAAAACAACTGTCGGTTTGTTAAAGGCTGCATTTGTTAAGCAAGGAGTAAGCAGCTGGGTTTCAAACACTCACTGAGCTGGTCCTTCAGGCAACTCTTTGAGAATTTTGCACCAACAGAAAAGGAGAGAAGAAAGGAGAAAGTGGAAGGGAGTGTTTATATTGAAATCTTTATTTAGTTCCAAAAGCCTAGAGCAAAGCATCAAAACACAGAGCGCCTCATAAAAGCCGAGACAGGGAATAGAATTTCCATTTTATTCCAGATGAGAAGTAGGTCTTGTTATAAAGGGGGTTGGGTGACAAAGCTAAATGTAATTTAAATTTCTACTCCAATCTATTTTTAATTATTCATGTGTAGATTCTTTTGTAGGGTTAACAAGGAATTTCCCAGGAGCCAGGCCACAAAGGCTTGAGTTGTAGTTTTCCAACAGACATCCTGAAAACACACTGTCACAGGCAATCAGTGTCCTTGGGGAGGTGGCCTGTTAGCAGGGTGTTTACTAATTGGGATCATTCCGTGGTGGATAATTGTTGGTGACACCCACGCTGATTGGACCCACAATATCTTCCCATCCTGCAAATGGTCCGTGACAGTTTTGATGAATTTGAAGTTCGGAGCCTGAATAAATCCAAGGAAGGGAAAAAGAAATGCTTCCACTGGAAAATACATGTAGGAGAGCAGGGCTGTGCCCTGGGTCAGCCCCGGAGGATGGAGCCACACGAGCACACAAGGAGAGGCCACTGGTGGGCCTTGTCACACTTTCTGTTTTTTCCTCTTGCGTTAATTAAGAGACTGGAGGAGGACAACCAAAATAAAATGGGGAGAATTGGTTTATTTTGCACAGGAAAGGGATGTCCTAAACAAGGACTTTTGGGCTTATGAGGAAACTGCAGATTTCTTGAAATATCTGAATGAATTCAGATGTGGGTCAGGCCTTGCTGCCAGACAATAACAAAGGTGATGCAGATATCCCCAGCTAACCAGCAGCTCTCTGGGCTGACAGCAGTATGTGAGGGTTGGAAATACCGTTTTGCAGAGGAGATACAGAGATTTTAAAAGTTTTGTTTCTTAGGGCTGGCCCAAAAGGTATTTGATATTTTTGCTATTTTTGACTGATAGATTGGTATGTGCTTTATGGCTGGTTCGAGAATCACAGAACTGCAATAGCATTCTTGTCCAGTCCCCTGCTAAAAAACTTATTTGCCCTTCTGTCCCAACCATAAATTGTATTTTCATGATGGAAATGTGATTGTCGTGTTTTATCTGGTTTGTGTCTGTACTACACTGAGATGAGCAGGAGAAGCAGCAAGTTTAGTCTTTGCAGTTCAGAGCTCAGAGCTGCAGTTGGATTCTGTAAGCTCCATGCAAGTGCAAGTGCACAGCGTTTGCCAGATTTCAGACTGAGGGTGAAGTTGCAGGGCTGGTTTCTGGCCATGGATAAGGGTAGATATTCTGGGCTTCCCTCCTCCCAAAAGTCCTAAGTGGTCAATAATTTTTCTATACGTATTTCTGGGAGACTCTAGGAAAATTAGGACTAGACATATATCAGGTCTAAGAATCACTGCTACAATTCCCATATCCAGTGTCTGGACCTTTTGATTGGGAAGTAAAGAATTAAAGAAGCATTACTCTGCAGTAAGCTTGGCAAGCCAGGGAAGTTATTAGTGCTGTTGGGAGAAACTATATCCATGTCCTGGCTAATAATAGGCTAAAGTAATGGCTAAAGCATAGGAGACAAGAATTCAAAGGTGTCCAATGGCAACAGAGTTCGTATTCCTGTCCAAAACAAAGGTCAGTCATCCTCCTGAGCCAGAAATTGTTCCTGGAGAGAGACAGCTCTCCTGCTGCAGAAGCAGCAATTGCAGTCCACAAGCAAATGAAGTTCCAGATGCAAACTGGCATGCAAAATTATGAGAAGCCATCTAGAGCTGAGCTTTGAAAATGAGAACTCTTTCTATAGTCTCTCATTTCTTCCAGATCCTCCCTGCCCAGCCCAGTGAGAAGTGTCCCGAGGAAGGCAGGCTCACTGGATGCTGTAGTGGTGGTCCTTGTAGAACTAACCATGGCAAGCTGAGTGGTGGTGTGTGATAGAATAGAAAAATCCCTCTTTTCAATGGTCTTATCCAAGCGAAAACAATCTTCTGAAGATCTGTTTGGCTGCTGCAGAATATTCTCCACCAACTCATCACGCCGGGCCTGCGATTGCACTGCACGAGTTCAACAGGAGTTGGCAGAGTCAGATATTGGGAGAGAAACCAGTGCCTTGTCTTTGAGGCAAAGCTGAAGGCACTTCTCAGGAGATCAAAATCATATCACTGAGTGCCAGGGCATGGAACTCAGGGCATGAAACCATGCAGCTTCATCATTTACACAGACATGTTGTTTGATTCCGTATAGAATCACCAGTGCAACGAGAGCTGCACCCAGCACAGCACGGACTGGACGGGTGAGTGGAAATGCACAGGACCTGCAGGAGGAGATCCACTGCCATGGAAAGGCTGGTAGTGCCTGTCAGATACTGACCATTTGACACTCCACTTAAGATTTCCCCAGGGAAACCCTCTGATACAAAAGAACTGTATTCCCTAAAATAAAACTTTTGTTTTTCTCTGGACCTTTGTTACCCCTGTGTTATGTTGTGGTGCAGGTCGGAGACTTGCCCAAGAGCCATAGAGAGAATGAAAAAGTCCAAACTGGAAGTGTCCAGGTGTGCTTTACAATTGCCCCCTGTATGTAATGAGTGGGATGAATCAACTGTTTTTAAAAACATTCTAAAGGTTTCCCCAGTAGTAAGAGTCACGATCCTGCTCTGGTCATGCAGCATTCCACCAAAGCCAGCAGGATCATTCAGGAGTGGTGTGGTCCAGCTTTCTGGCTCCTATCAGCAGATTACGACTTAAATGGGATCAAGGACTCAGACTTTGGAGTGGGAGCACTGGTTACACGAGATGATAATTTTTATGGGTCTTAAGAGAGGCAAGCAGTCTCCTAAAACCCAGCATCCCGCACATTCGCTTAACTCTGATAATCTTCCGGAGCTTTAGCAGATTCACAGGAAAGGGTGGACCTGGAAGGGTTCCTGGAGGCTGTCAAGTAAGTATCCAGTATTTCAATGGCAATGAGCTCCAGTGCATCTTCTGTAAATCTGTTTCAAGTCGTTTTTTCGGGGTCAGTGGAACACAGTATAAATCCCAGCTCGATCAAGTCCTTCAGGCAGAGAATTTGAGGAATACATATGGAAATACTTTTGCCTGGTGCTCTCTGCTCTGCACCTCTCCCAAACAGAACTTACAATTGTGTTGCAGTATAAAAGGGAAAAGAACCTCTGAGCCTGGAGTAATGTATACAATTCAATAATACATGAAATTCAAAGCCACACATTAATCACATTCATGTTTAACTTTCAGATTTAAACCCCTGCAGGTTGGCTGCCCTTTGTTCTGCTAAGTGGAAGGGGGCATTCCAGCCTCTCCGTGCAGAGTTCAAAAGCTGCCTCGGGTAACAAGTGCAATTGGCTTTTCAGGCCTCATTGTATTCTCCCTTGAGGGCATAGCGAGAAGCTACTGCACAGGTTGGCCCCTTATCAGGCTGTTCAAAGGGAGAAAATTTGGATAGCAAAGGTTTGGCAGGTCACTGCGAGGGGCTGCCCGCAGGTTCAGGGGGCCAAGACAGGAAAAGTGATGATGCTGCAAGTCAGAATCCAGCTGCACTGGCAGGTCTGGGCAGGAAGGGCAAGTTATACAACAGCCTCTCTTTTCCTCCTGCCACCATCCTGCTTCCAAGCCCCTTGTTTTCATTAGTGTCAGCTCATTTGCAGATTTTTGTGAGCAGGATTTCGTGTGGGAGTGCTTGTGTCTGACATGCCCTTGTGTGTGTTGGATTATTGTTAACTGTTCCTGATGGTTACCTTTGTCCAGGTAACCCGAGCGCTGCAGCTTCCTTGCCTCTGGCTGTTCAGACCCCTGTTCTCCCCCTCCCCTTTCAGTCCATTCAAAATGCTGTTGCAGTATGGCTTTATCCTACCCTTTTCCCAGCAGCCTGGCTTTCCAGGGCCTCCACACAGGCAAATTTAGCCACAGGGAGCAAAGGCTGTTCTGCTGCCCTTCAGATGAGAGCTGCCATAGGAAACTGCCTGCTTGCTAACACCAGGTTGTAACCACTGGCCTTGGTTATAAACACCAGTGGGGTGCTGGGGCTAACTGGAGAATGAAATTATTTGCAGTAGCTGATTTGCATCAGGGTAATAGTCTGGGTTGATCCAATCACAGCAAGATGTGGCAGCAGTCATGGCTGTGCTGTGGCTGCAGATATATTGGGAGTAGTTTCAGGTGGACAAATCTGAGGGCTGGTAGCAGTCCAGCTGTGGTATTGTGGGGATTAAGCATGTAGCAAAATCCTCACCAGAAACCTGGTAAATGACAATTAATCTATAATATTCTGGCGATCAGGGAGTTTAAAGCCTGTAATGACATGTTGTCCAGCTTCCAAATCATAGAATCATGTTTGGGTTGGCAGGGACTTTCCAGATGATCTTGTTCCAACCTGCTGCCATGGGCAGGGACACCTTCCATTATCCCAACTTGCTCAAGGCTCCATTCTGGCCTTGAACACTTCAGAGATGGAATATCCACATCCTCTCTGGGCAGCCCGTGTCTCCCCACTCTCACAGGGAAAAATTTCTTTATGTAATCTAATCTAAACCTGCCCTCTTTCAGTTTGAAGCAATTCCCTGCTGTCCTGTCACTCCAGGTGCTTGTAAAAAGTCCCTCTTCTGTTCCCTTTTAGCCCCTTTAGGCACTATAGAGTGCCCTAAGGTCTCCTAGAGCCTTCTCTTCTCCCAGCTGATCGACTCAGCCTGTCTCCATAGGAGAGGTGCTCAACCCAGTGTGTCAACCCAGAGAAGGCCTGAACTTAAGATGTTCTGTCTGAAGGGGAGAAAACACAATGAGCATCCCAAGAGATCTTATAAACATCCCAGAAAACAGGATATGGAGCAGACTGTTTAGGAGTAAACACGGATGACTCGGTGAGACTATCCATCACCAGCCAAATGAGGCTGAACTTTGAAGTTAAACGGTCTGAATTCCAGAGAGTCCAAACATTTTGCACACTGAAGTGAAATGCCAAGTTCAAGGCGTATAGGAGGTGTGGTGTTGGATTAAGTGCTCTCCATACAGTGATGACCTCTTGCTGCTGGGTCATCCAAGGACATTTTCCATGCTAAGTTCAGCTCCTGACGGTGCACATCATTAATAGTCATCAAAGTGGTGGAAGAGTTTGATCCTGCGAGGGCCTTTCCAGAACTCAAAGGAGGAGAATAAAGAGGTCTTTTAACAGGGGGTGGAATTCAAATGTTTGTTAGGATTGAGTGGTAAATTCATCACTCTCACCTGCAAAACTGTGGGCTGAACAAACTGGGCTGAGCCTAGTTGTGGGCTGAGCCCACCAGCCAACAAAGACAGTGTGGCCTGAAAGACTTTCATGTAGAATACAAATACTGAGGTGCAACAGAGGGCAACATTTTCTGGTGTTGTCAGTTGAAGAGAGAATATTTTATGCAACAAGACTGAATTCAAGTTGCAGTTATAAAGTATATACTGTTCTTGTAGGGCCACACTGGGGTTTTAATAAAGCAAATGGCAAAGCTCCCACTGATAGGGTTTGGCCCTCAGCAGCTTCAGCTCTGGAAGTTGTTCTGTATTATATGTAGAAAGAAGAAGGTTTCCAACCTATCAAGCTTTGATGCAAAAAACTTTTCCTACTTATGTCAAAAAATTATTGGTGCTCTGTAAGCAGCATGCAAAAATTTCCAAAAGGCTGGATTATTGAATAGTACCTTGGAGTTTTAGTGGGAGGTCACACAAGTGACTTTACAAACTTACTCCCCGTGCTTCTGCACTATCCAAATATATGGAAAAATGTGGAGCAGGCTTTCCAAAGGCATTGAGCCCCCCATCCCCATGCTGAGGACTGTGTTAACTTGAAATCAAAAGAGAGCCAGGAGTCTAATTTAGGCAGTCCCTGGTGCTTCATAGTCGCCATAAGGAGCAGTGTTAGTTAGGACATAGTGGAAGATCTCAGAGAAGTTCTGTTGATTTAAAAAGGAGCTGGACTCAGCTCAGCTTCTGATCTGAAGGGTTCAACACAGGAGCAAGCATCTGTCAGCTGCCTGGTAATAACTTGCTGTTGGTGTATTCTGACCCTGTGACAGTCCACAATGAATGGGAAACAATTAGATTTAGTGTTTTACTGTGTAACTCGTGAGAAAGCTACCCCATATTTGAAAAAAAAGCTCCCCAGGGGCATGAGTGTGCATGGGGACTGAGGGAAGCTGCTGTGTGAAGTTTGTCACGTTGCAATCACTCATGATTTCTGAGCCAAGAGTTCCGTGATACAGCAATTTCCATCTCCTCTAACTTCTCTTGATTCTTCCATTCCTTCCTTTCAATTACTTTTTCCTTTACAGAAAGGAGGGGAGCTTTCTGTCATAGGCCAGTACTGAAACTGTAAACTTGATGCCCATTTAAGATTTCTTCTTCCTGTTTTCCTGACGGGTGGAGGTGAGCTGTATCCCATTTTCCTAAGGGAACAAGACCCATCGTGGAGGTTTGCTGCACGTTCTCTCAGCTTGGAATAACACAGTTTGCAATCTGCAGCTTTGGTTTATGTCTATAAGCGTTGGATGGATGTTCACTTGACCACTGAAGGCTCCTGTCCTTCGAGGAGGGTCATAGCTGGAAGAGTACTTTATGATCAGCCAAACTGATCTGAGTTCTGAAACTGTCATATTTGGTTTAAAGTATATAATTACTGGATTGAGAAGAGGGACAAATTCCCATCACATTCAGAAAAATCAGAGAAGAACAATTTTTTTGGTTCAACTTTTTTTTTTTTTGTGGGAAAATGAAACTCCCACAACATTCTAGGGAGGAGAAACCTGTGGCTCTTTGCTTCACAGCAAGACAGAGGTGACACCTTCTAGGAAGCTGTGTAGGCCTTGCTTGGGACAGGCTCAGCTTCCTGACAGAACTCTGTCAGAGCATGAGGCTGATTCCGATATCCCAAATGTTTAAAAATATAGATAGGAATACATTTTGAAGGAGCATGAAGTAAATCTGAGGTTTTACATCTCAGGTTATATCTAAAGGGACTTTTTTCTTAAAAGGCAGTGTCTGATGAAAGACTTGCAGTCTCTCTTTGGTTCATATGCTGGGAAAAGATATTCTGGCCACGCTGCAGGCAGCCAGATAGTTCACAAAAAGATCCAGTAACTTTACATGATCTTACTTGTATAGAACTTGCTGTTCTTTGACCCAACTAACTCAATCCAGGAGGGCTTTAAAAGGAGAGAAATAAGGTGTTTCTAATTAAAAATAAAAAAAAAAAAAGTTTTCAGGAAGGAAAAAAAATAAACAACAGAAGAACATCGATTGAAGAATTATTTCGTTTAAAAAGTTGCCTAATTCTCCCCATGTTTCGACATGAAAGGTGGATCTGTGGCCAGCTTGTAAAGTGCAATCACTTGGCTACTGGCCCACACACATGGGTAGCAAGTCAACTTCTGCCCTACCTCCTCAGCACCCTCTACTGAGCTGCAGCGTGGCAGGAGGAGACAGACGGACGTGAGCAGGAGCACTGCAGAACTGGCAAAGCCAGCAGCTGATTTGATGCCATTTTTACAGCTGTTGGATGTTTGTGTTTGGGAAAGGAAAGCTAATTCGTGAGTTTAGGACAAGGATAATTCCAGTCCTTCCAGTGCCTCAAGAGGGGAGTGATCGGGAGGGAGCCACAAAGTCTTTGAGATTTTGCAACTTGTGTGCGCAGTTCTTAAGGTGACAGATTGGGAGAAAGGCTCTTTTTACTGTTAAAACTTTGAAGGGGAAAGCATGTAGGATATTTTAAAAATAGGTTTAGTTTAGGGGAAAACTTATGTGATCTCGAGTTTCACTGCAATTTTGATCATTCTCTCTGGCATCTGGTGCCCATTTATAAGGTACAAAGTAAGGAATCAGTTAAAAGCATGCACAAGCAAATGTGAAATTTGTGCTAGAACAATGCACTTGGGGATTTTAATACAATAATTGACCCCTTCCTTGTTTGTCTGTCTAATGCTCACTTTGTTCTCTCTGGATCTCACAAGATATTGAATTTACTGGCTAGAGAAGGACTGCAGACTAGAGAAAACAGAAAAATTTGCTGAGAAAGCAAAATAAGAGGTTAGTGGAAAAGTCTTGTTTTCTCTGGGCAAATAGTACTTATTCTCTTTGTGATCAACACCAGATACTCTCCAGCAATTTTTTTTTTTTTTTTTAAATTTTCACTCCACCCTAAAAGAGTTCTTATAACCAGAACTATAGTTTCAGTGGCATTAGAGATTTGGTAAAAAAATCTGGAGATCCACACAATCAATTTCAGATAACAGTAGATCAGGACTGAAAACCTGCCACCTCACAACTTCCCAGCTACTAAAGAGATTTACAGACAGCAGTGACAGACATAAGCTCTCTTCCTCTTACTCTGCGTGTTTGTCATGCTGCAGGCTTTTTATGCTTTGCAGGTAGATTTAAATTTGTAATGGGAAAGAAAGCTGGGGAATATTTTGTGCCTGGCAGGCTGAGAGGGAGAAATGACTCCTGGGTGAATTGTTGTGCTCAATACAGAACAAATGATCCGTGCTACAAAAGCCCCTGTGCTCCTCTGTGACATGGGCACTGAGAGACCTTCGTGCTGCCACTGCAGTTGGAACTGTTTGCTCTTTGGCCCAGAAGATGCAAATTTTGAGGTACCTAAGAATTTAAGAGTGCTGGTCCCATGTCTCAGCAGTAGGGTAGAACTGGGGGTAGACTTCACTGAGCTGCTCTGAAAGTGGAAACAGAGACAAAAGCCATTTCAGTGGTGTCTTCTCGTCTCCATCCTTTGCTCGTGTCCCACTGCACCAGACTCTTCCAGCCAGATCTGCCTTTCCTAGGCAAGGCTACTTCAACCAAGGAATGCAATGATTTTAGTATTTCCTGTTCTAGCTCTCGGACTAATGTTTAGGTGTCTGGCCTCTGATTTAGCTCCTTGCTTCTCAGGTGCCAAGCAGCTATTTGGATCCTGTAACCAGGCTTTCCTCAGGCTGGCAGAACAATTTACCATCATGACCGCATTCCTACCCACAGCCATGTAGCCTCTTTGTTTCTCAGCCTGTTGGTTTTACGTGTTCCTAGGAGCAAGAGTGGGGCAGAGGAAGGATTGCACAGCCAGGCCCTGATGTAGATCATCCATTTGTCTGGCTGGGGTATCCCGAGTTCTGAGGTCTGATAATTAAGTGTTTCATTAAGCCTGACACTACAGTGGAGCCTGGAAAAATGTGTGATGTGTGGTAGAGCACTTTCACATGCTGGAGCACAGGGCTCTGCTAGAAACTACCACTGGGGAAGAGCTGAATCTGCTGTCTTGGATAAAACCTTGTTCTGAAAGGATCCAGTGGGTCCTGGGTGAGGAGAAGGTGCAGCTGATGGCAGCTTGTCCCAGCACAGGCTGCTCCACCTGCAGCCTCTTCCCCAAAAACTTCCTGGGTGGAAGTGGAATGGGCTGAAAAAAAGAACAGACCTGCCCTTGGGTGAGCAGAAGGAGACAAAAGAGGATGCTGAGGAAGGCCAGAAAGTCCCAGGGAGCTGGAAGACTGTCAGAAGGGAAAGACATGACTGGAAGGGTCCCAAAGACTTTAAATGTGGGAGGAGATTTTCTCTGCAAATTTAGATGAGCTGAAAGGCATTTGAGCATGGCTGGTTCCCTGTCAGCTCCTTATCACTCTATCCAGGCATCTCTCCAGAGCCTATCAGCAAAAGGAGGTTTCTCCATGAATCATTTTCACTGAGCAGTTCTGCTGGAGACACCACCTCTGGTCGACACTCTTTGGTCCCGTGCAATTATATTGTTCTACATCACATCTCCCCTCAAAATCTCTTTTGTCCCGAGTGAGACACTGCTCATCACGATCCAAACAGTCTTATTCTAGAAAGAACAAAACGAGAATTAAATGGTAAACAGTTGCAGTGAAAGGAGTAAAATCTTAGAAATGGAGTCAGGTCGTGCTGGAGTCAGTCACATCAGAATTGAATTTTCCCAAGTCCCATCTGGGTTTATGAGTTGTACCTGCAGGAGAAAGAAAACCCTTGTATGATGCTGAGAACTCTCTGTCCTGGTGCCCGTGTGTGGACAGGTGATCTATATAATGATAGTTAGATAAAGGGTATTCTGTGGTTGGAAGTAAATACTGTGTAGCTTTTCTTTTACACCAGTGGGAATAACTTCTGGTCTCTGCTTTTCTATTCAGCCTGATGTTTATTGCTCACAAACAATGGAAATAGCTCACATTTAAAGCGCTTGCTCATCTTAAAACCAAGACCCAATCAAAAAAGAACTCTTTGAAAGGAGTTTTCAGCAATAATTTATTTCACTATAATATGAACAAGCTTGAACTGAAACTCTTATGACCTATGACTTGTCAGATTTTTCTTCACAGACCTTACCCTTTAGCACATTTTTCATGATAATACAAACCAATCTGTTTATTATTTTCAATTTAAAAAAGTAAAAAAGTATCGCATCCTCATGAAAATTGCTTCATTGTTGGGCTGTTTGAGTGGTCAGTGTAATATATCATTGTTTGATCTGGCAGAACCATCTATTTATAAGCTAGTATGTGTCAAACTATTTTTTTGGCAAAACTGGGAAGACACCTGGTTTAGTTTAGATTCCTCGCTATGTAATTCCAAACATCGCTCAGTCCTCTTGGATGGAAAACGCGGGCGGGGATCCAGACTTGAGAGTGCTGCTGTCATTCACATGATGCTCAAGGGCCTTTGCTCTCAAGGTTCATGAGATCATAAATTCTTATTTAATTTTTCTTTTCTCGTCGTTCAAGTCTAAGCATGAACCCAGCGCGGGGCACATATGAAACGTGAGTGAGGCGCAGTCAGCCCTGCCTGCTGCTTCAGAGCTGCCTGGATTGACCAACAGAGGCAGCAGCAAGGCAGCCACTGAAAGTTTGCTGACGAGATCAGGAGGAGTGTGTCACCTTTGCAGAGCTGTCATAAAGCTTGGGAAGGCAAATGCAACCCTGGGCCAATCTTGGGAATAGAAATGAGAAACGCAGTATTTCTGGAGCTAAGTACATTCAAGGGAACTGGTGATTGATTTGCTGTTGAAGTAGCACTGTTCAATAGCAGTGCAATAATGCCTTCACAGAGGTGTCTTTGTAGTTTGTTCCTTCCCTCTTGTTATATATGACATTTTGTATATGACATTTTATACATGACATAATATAGCAGTACTGTATTTTAATACAGTTCCCCTTTTGAGTCAGCTAGATCGTGTTGTTAGATAAGATGCAGGCTGTTCCTGTCACTGTTCCATGATTGTAAAGCTCAAGAGCTTATATTGATGGATTCGTATTGATTTCAGCTGTAATTGGTTGCAGATCTCATAAAGGGTGCTGGGATCATCACTGTCGAGTGATTGGTGTGATGAGAGTTGTAGTGTGCAAGACTCTGTGTGTGTTCAGCACTTACATAAATGTGGTAGTAAAGATGAGGGAGAAGGCAAGGTGAGAGCCAGAGAAAGAGAGGAGGAAGAGGAGAGAGGAAAAAGGGAGGCACAGATCCTGACCATATGCTGTGTTCCTGGTCAGACCCACAAACCTGGTCCTTTTTGTCCAGTAACATCAGAGCACTGAATCAGCATCATGATCAGCCTTTAGCAGGCTTTGTTTTTCCTCTGTGGTGGATCTTCTGCCTTCTACCCGAGAAGGAGCCCTTTGCAAGGAGCTGACCAGTTGTCTAAATAGGCTCCAGCCCCTCTTGATTATTTTCACTTCATCCTCCTGGTGAGGGAGATAGGTGGTCTGGAAAACAGAGGCCAAGTGAAACGGTTCATGCCCAGAGCAGCTAAGCAAAACTATGCTTTGAGGCCAACTTATTTTTCATAATTTATCTTGTAATGTAAGCCAATGCAGTAGTTTAAGGCAAATTTATTTTAAGCCTTGAAGGGCAAAGGACTTGTATATTTAACCACAGGCTAAGTCTGACTTAAGTACACTGAAGTCAGCAACGTCTGTTACTTCAGTGGCCTCCTATCTCCTGTTAGGCAAAGTCCTGTTCCTGCAGCTGGTCTCCTCAGTAATGCAACCTTGACAGTGTTCTGGAAAGAAGAAATGGAGCTTGGTTGTGAGTGGATGAGTGGTTATTTGTGACAAACACCAATATACTGAGTACCACTGTGTTGCTGTTTCTAACGTGTGCTGGGCACTGAGTGATGCACTGAGCAAAGAGCTGATCACCCAGCCCCAGCACTGACCTCAGCCAGCTTGCTGAGGGCTCTGAAAGGCTGCCAGGAGAAATGGCAAAGAGGAAAGGATGTCTGAAGTATTTCCCTTCTTGTTACTTCAGGTTACTCAAGGCTCCTGCAGGCTGGATTTCACCAACCTGCTGAGGTTGTGCTCCACAGCCCGAAGTGTCCTGGAGCACTGTGGTGTGCTCTGCTCCTTTGGCCAGGCCTAAGGCAGCCTAAAGGCAGCCAGGGGGTCACAGCAGTGACAGCCTCCTGTAGAAGACCACAGGGATAAAACCTAATGAAGTGGGAGAGGTACATTTCAAACCTTCTTTTGCCTGGGATTAAACCTTCTTTAATCCTCCTTTAGCCCTTCTGATCCACCTCTTCCAATTTCATACTGGAAGACAGTTTAGGATGAGGGAAGGGGATTCTTCAGCTCTCCTGTTGAAGAGGAGCTTCTGCCATGGCCAGAAGGAGCATTACTCATGCCACAGAAGGCATTCTTTTGTTTTCCAATTGTCTTAAAACTCTATGTGTATTTTACTTTGTGTGTCTTTAATGCAAAATTCAGAAACTGTCAAGTTACACGGAGTTTGTGTCTTGTCTTCTTGGATCCTGATATCTGTAACACATCCAGCTTGAACTGTAGGTAGTTAAGTGGTTTGCTGGATCTGGCCCTAAATACTACTTCTGCTCAAAATATGAAGTGTCACCTTGTTATTAATGGAGCATCTTCTCCGATAGGGCCATTCCTTTTCTTAGCTGTCTAATACCAACTCCAGGCTATTTCAATGAAGCTATGTGATAAATGCATCCATTTAAAACCAGTCAGTAACTGTGCCAGCACAGCCTCTGATGGTTTCTGGATCTGGAAAGGGAGCTAAGCTAAGAACCTGTAGAAGGTTAAAGAAAATATTATTATCAAGAGCCAGTAAAGGGGCTACCTTTTCTGCTTCTGTATTAGAGATTCTTTCCTGTTGCTCTTGCAGAAGCAGTGGGACAGACTGTCCCCACTAAATCATTCCTTTGAGCATATATTGGATTTGAGTTGTTATCCAGTGAGAGAGAGCAGGATGTTGTGGACTGGAACCATTTCATGCTGACTCTGTGTGCAGTGAGAATTCAGTCCTGACACTGGGAGACACTTTGATTGTTCTTTTTCCTGTGTTAGTAGGTCACTGTAGAAGTAGTACTTAGCATCTACTTTAAAAATATTAGAAAAATTATGAACATTCTTTACAGCTTTAAATGTGATATTTAATTGTTAAAAAGTTCTGTGTTTGGAGTCTGGGACTATTGCAGACTTCAATAAATTAACATTCCTTAATAAATGCGCCTTGAGCTGTATCTTAGACTGTTGCCATCCTGTCCTTGGTGAACGTGGATGTTCTTCCATTTCCTGTAAGGAATAGCATTTTATTTCTTGTTTTGCCAGTTTTCAGGATCTCAAGACCTTTTATTATCTGAACCTTGGAACTTTGAAACACTCTATCACCTTTACCACTGTAGGACTTTGTTCAAAACTTTGTATTTCTCAGAAAAACTGTGCTGTGCTCTACCCACCAGTTGAAGAGAAGAGATTCACAGTACTAGGGATATTAATTGAAGAGTTTGCAACAGTTTTAAGAATGTCTTTTTACCATGCAATGAATTACACATCTTTGTTCTACTCCCTTAATACTTCTCACTTCTCAGCTTCCAGTTGTACCTATCCATTACAACTAATGAGCTCTTTTATATTTATCCTTAATTTCATAAGGGTAAAAAAGGATGCAGGCTGTGAGAACAACTAAAGTATTTTGTCTTCCCTACGCAATATGGAATCCCAATACAGGATCCTTCCTGCTCCTGAATGTCTGTTTGCTGAGCCCTGACAATGAACACTATTTCCAGCTCTGTACATATCTTAGCAAAAAGTATGGCCTGTTCCAGTGGTGAAGGCATAAATTTGTTTTATGAGTGTGTTACACAAAACACCACAAGCTAGTAGATTCTGATTTTTATTTGGTGGTAATCTTGATCAATAGCAGCTAAACCATTTACAGAAGAAAAATAAATGGAAAGAAAATTTCACATTTATATTCCAGCTGTGCAGAGGGATCTTGGGTTTTCCCCCATTCTCTCCTCCCAGAGCTTGTCAGCAGTAGGAATTCATGGTAATAAAAAACAGACTTATTTCCAATGCAGGTGTTTCTGGAGTGATTGTAATCTTTTTGATTAACTGCATCTGCAAGAGATCTCATCATTACAAGCAAAGCAGAAGTTATGAAGGAAGGTGCCCCTAAAGCAGTGAGCTGGCAGTTAAAATAATATGATATGCTTTGGCACATGGGATTGGATGGGAATTTTGGAAATACACAAAGGTAGGTCTGAAGATGTCATTATGCCACCAAAATCTTTGAAGCCTGCAGCAACATAATGGATTGGCAGAGGCGAGGGAGCCCAATGTGATTAGGTAGTGCTGAAACCCAGCTTTTGGAGATTAAGCTGCATTACTAAGATCAGGGGCCCTTATCAAACTCAGTCCCAGCAGATTGCCCTAAGTCATCAGGGAAATGGTTGCAGAAAAGTGCTGATTTTGTCAAAATAGCATTTTGCTGTTTGTGAAGGTTCCTAGCATGACAGCCTTGGAGGTTGGGGTCTGGTTTCCTGATGCCAAGCAGCAACATAAAGTTTGAGAACATTACAAACTGAGTGATCTCACTCTCTATGCGGAACAACAAGATTTAATTGAAAGGGAAATTGATTAACAGTTGCTAATCAAGGCCACATTTTCTTCTAGCCTCTCAGTCGGGGCATGTGAAATATTTAAGCATGGTTGTCATTCCAAGCTGAAGTTTTAGAGAGAGCAGGGTAAATTTGCACATGTAAAATGCCTGTGCTGTATGTAACCTGCCCAGAGGTTTTCCTGGTCCTTACAGCCACAGCCTGAGTAGATTTGTCACAAAAAGGTGGGACTGGGAAAAGTGGAGCAGACTGGTGACAGCACTGTCCCTTCCTGCTCATCCTCACTGCTGCTGGCAGATCTTATTCCAGGTCTTTCGTGGCTGCCTGGAACTGAGATTTCTTTCCCCTGATGCTCGTCACTACACTGAGCCCTCCAGTCATAACAGGGTATCATCCTTGCAGAAACCTTTTGAGGCGAGAAGTTACTTCCATACACTCAGATGCAGAAATGGGTGAATTATCCAGGAGGTGTGTCTGGGCTTGAACCTCTGAGTGCCAGTCCAAACCCCTGTTTTTTTGACATAATCCATCCTGCTTTGTTGTGTAAAATTAGCTGACACCTAGATGTGTGGCACAAAGAATTAAACTGTCCTTTCTCCACCAGAGGCATGGCAGTCCTTTGACTTTCCCATCATTACTTGCAGAGAGACAAATGAAAGGATTCAGTGTCATGCAGCCATGACCCAAAGTCAAAAGGCTGTCTAAGTTGTTACTGGAGGAGATCCAGTCGTAGGAAGAAAAATTCTTGCCAAATCAGCTAGAGAAAGTTGACTGAAGTGTGTTTGAACAGACAGATTGTTCAGCCATCTATGCAGCTGGCTCAGTAGAGGAAACAGTTATTCCTGGGTAATTGGAAGCAACTATGTGTATATATGTATAAAAAATAATAATATATATTGGACAATCTTTCAAGCTGTCACCCTTTCTCTCAGGGAGGAGGCTGAATTCCAAGGGTAGTAGGGGAAAGAACTCAAACCTAGAAATTCAGGGTTGGTACCCTCCGACCCCAATAATCCCCTATTATTTCACAGAGTGCGTGGTTCTGGAAAGTGCTGGTGTTTGACACACTCCGCCCAGCTGTCCCTGCTCTGTCCTGCCTTAAAAAGTCATGCCAGATTTCCTTTGCCTCATCACATATCATCAAACAGGGAAGGCCTTTTGGTTTAGTGAACCTGGTTGCTAAATCCAGGATGGGATTTCACCAACAGCTGAGTATCGATGCAGAACCACGGTGTGGACTTGCTAGCAAAACGTTTCAAATTCCCCATTCTGCATTAATTTGCATTTTGGGGCTTGGCAGCAGCACCAGATTCTGTATTTTTTTTGGGATAGCACAAGAAGAAATTCTGTTCCTTTTGAAGTGTTTACCCTTCCCTGCCAACCTTCTCTGCTGGGAACATGGCAGGACACTGCTGCTCTGGCCCTGGCTTTTCCAGAGGGGACTGAAGGGTTAAACTGAGCCCCAAGCACTTGTTCTTCCAACATACCCTGCACTCCTCACTCTCCAGGATTTATGGTCATCCAGTCACTTGTTTAAAAGATTATTGGAAAAATATGTAAATGAAAGTTAATAAGTGTAGCAGAGTGGTGTAAAAGCAGACTTATTAGCAACAGGATGCAAGGCTCTGCACATGCTACATTTCTGTTGCTGGAAACATCATCAAAGAGCTTTCCAAGACTGCAAGGCTCAGATGGATTTTACATCTTTAGGCAGCAGCCCTGAGCCAAAGCTGAATTCACAGGTGAAGCTGACACCACAGCACATGGGGAGATGTCTGGGCTGTGTGTCTGTCCCTCACCCCGGCTGCAGTTCTGGCTCCTGGGAGAAGTGGGGGGTCTCCTCAGAAGAGTGGTTTTGGGTAGAGCTTTGCTAATAACAATAATAATTAAAAAAATCAGTGCAAAGGACAGCTTTGCTTCTGCGTTGGGAGTTTAATGAGGTTTTGGCCTTAAAGCTGAAAATACACATCACAACTGTTCTTTTTCCAGGCCCACTGGAACTTTTCCCCCTCTAGAAGTTAAACCAGCCCACAGGGCAGTGCATTAACCATGGTCTTTTCTTTCTTTGCTGGCAAAGATGCTGTAGACTTAAATAGCAAAACACCAGTGCCACAAACCCCATCTGCTTTCAGCACCCACAGGAATCATGGCCAGGGTTTCTCTGGCAGCCGGTGGCAGTGGCCACCTGTCTGGGCAGCAGGACATGGAGCAGAAAGAGCAGAAACCTGTTTCCCTAGCCTGTCCCTATTGCAGGCTCTGCTCTCCTGAGGGAGCAAACCTCCACGGTGCAATTGCTGGAGAGGTCTCACAGACACAATATTCCACACTGAGAACCAAAGACAGGTCTGTAGGTATACTCAGGTTTCTGGGAGAAGTCCATATGGCAAAATACAGGAATTATTATTATTTCAGTGTCAAGCAGTTAGGTTTACTTGAACTATACTCTGCAGAGCCCCTCTTGGATTCCAAAACAGAGGCTGTCAGCATACCAGACTGGATCCTGTAGCCTAGAGATGCAGCCAGAGGCCCTGCTAAATTCCCTGTCTGTACTGGTATTTGCTCTCCGATTGCCCAAACACCACTGATCCCTTTTGCATCGGGAGCAGAGTGTTTGGGCTGCTTCAGAATTCACCCCAGCCCTCCAGCAGGCCCCGTGCCCAGATCCCCCAGCACTCCAGGGATCCTGCTGTTCACATTTATCCTCTTGACCAGATGGGCATGTTCAAGACACCTTAAATCCGGTCTTTGGAAACCTCAAACTCAGAGAGCCCTTACAAAAATAAGCCCTCAAACAATAACAACAAAACCAGCATGTGACTAAAAGCTGGAGCGAGGCACTGCCAGGATTTCTCTTGGCAACCCCGTCACTCTAAGAATCTGCTTCTTGCCACACTTGTGCAAGGCACATTATTGAACATTTCCTGACTATTTGCCCAGGATGCTGTAAATGCTGTCCAAATAGCAGGGTCTCGCCTGCTGCTTTGATACATCTGGCTAAATTGCATTAAGCAGCACGCCAGAGGCTGATGGAGTCCCCACAGGACGTGCTCCGTCTGTCAGGCTCTCCAAAGAGCCTGGGTGATGAATGATAGTGCTAACATTAAACAGCCTGCCTGTGATGTTTTTCAAGTGTCCCTCCCCAGCAGCTCGCCTGCTGCCCTGTATTCCAGGAGATAACCCAGCACAACAGAACATTACCTCATTAAACAAGCTAGATCTAATTAAAAACAGACAGGGCAACACCCCCTCTATAGTAGCCTGAAGGGTCCACTCTGCCATTTAAATTCCTCTCTGGAAGATTAATACCCATACACGTTGCGAAGAGTGACGTTCTTAGAAGCAGCCGGTTCAGAGCAAATATCGGACGTGATGAAAGGGAGAATCAACAACAAAAATTGCAATTGTGGGGGCTTCAGATGTTCCTGCCATACTCCGAGAGGGTTATGTGGATATATGTGTGCGAGGGATCTCTCCATTCCCAGCTTAGAAGAAATGGAGAGATGTGATTTTGTGCAAATCCCATATTAATGCCACCCAGACACGTTGTTTAGGCCCAGGTTTTCCATCACTACACTATGCCTGTATATATATATGTGTGTGTGTGTGTGTATATTTTCACAGGACACTCACAGCAGAGCCTTCTACAAACATCCTGCCACATCAGCTCCTCTGTTCTTCCCATTACTCTGAGTTTCAGGGTAAAGAAAGTCCAGGTAAGAGAAGGATTTGGCTGGCTCCTGAATGGATGGAAAGGAAAAGGGGAAAATGAATCATATCCATGAACCCAGAGCTCACTTTTCATGGCACTAAGGTTTTTGTTTCCTGATGGCTTTCTGGTTTATTTTAAGCCAAAGCTTTTAAGTTCAAAAATGACTTAATTTGGAATAATTTGAAGCAAGCCAGTAGACTTAAATAAGTTACTTACTACTTAGTTTGGCTTTTATCCCTACAGAATGTTTGATACTGCCATGATTTATGTAGAATTCCCATTGCAGGAGTGGTCTGACACACTGGAATTACTTTTACTTCAGAATTTTACTGCCACTACCTGACTGGCAAATCTAATCCTTGTTTGGATTCTATGTTCAGTTCATATTGAAGTGGTCAGGGACAGAGATAGGAATACCCATGCATTAACACTTCTTTCTGGTCCAGAAGCATCATGTTTTAAGAATAGCCTTTCTAAAGAATATTTATTAATCTTAAACAGGTGCAATCTGTCTGATTGACAGTTCCACAGTTACTCAAATTACAATTATCTGAAGTTATGTATTGTGTACTTAATTGTCTTTTTTTTTCTTTAGTTGATAAGATGATTCTTGAAGTCACAAAAAGCTGGCTCAGCAGCCCACTGTACTGGAAAACCAGCACAAAAGATGCATTTTAAGTTGTCAAACATCATGTAAATAGTCTCATGCAGTTGCCTCTGGGTGGAAAAGCTCAATAAAGTTGTTTGGAGGAGCATGGCAGGGGGAAAAATGTTTTTAGATATCTACCATAATTTTTGAACCTAAAAGCTTTGGTTTACAATAAACCAGAGACCCACCAGGGAGGAAAAATGGTGACTTAACTGGACCTAGTCTGTGACCTGAAGAAATGTCTGTCTGAAATGCAGGGGACACAGGCATTAGTTCTAGGTTACAGTGCCTCCTGCACCTTGGCAGTGTTTAGTGAAGATTGCTGTACAAAAACCACGTACTTGGTCAAGGTGGGGGCACATTGCAGCTTAATTAGCTGGTGTCTGGGACAAAACAACCCAAACCACTCAGTATGAGCTGTAATTTCATCACACATTTAGTGGAAACAGGTACTCTGGAAGAAGGATTCTCATACTCTGTGCCTGTCTCTCTCCCAGGAAATGTTTGGCTGAGAACCTAAGCCAGGGAATTGAGATTTAAAGCTGAAAAGTCAGATTTCATGCTCACCTTAATGTTCATGTGGGAACAGGAGAATGGATTTCATGAGGACGAGCCAATTTGGATCCTTGCCCAAATCTTAGTCCCCAGTATCAAGGCTCAAGAATGATCAGGTGTAATAATAGTAATAATAATAATGTTTCTTATTTCTGTGTTCTCAAATATCTATGTCCTGCTAGTGTTCAAAGTGAGGCTGTCAGGTGCTCTAAGAACATAAGCTTTCTAGCAAGACCCAAAGGATCAGGAAGATATTACCCTGATATCTTTTTATCAGGAGATCATCAGTCCAGTTTTGGAAGGTCATCCAGAGAGGGCAGCAGCCCTAGCAAAGCTGGGAGCCTCTTGAGGTGCTTCAGTCAGGAGTTACAGCACAATTTCACTGGGTTCTTGAACCTTACAGCTCCACATGGACTCACACCCCTCCATTTATAGTGGTGCTCAGACTTGCAGTCAAACTCTTGTAATTCATAAAGCATTCTTGTTGTTATGGGTATGATCTGGAACTCTTCATGACGCTTTAAAGAGTAACAGGTTTGAAAAACAAAACAAACCCAGGCAATAAATGGCTTTTTCAGTTTGCTTTCTGAATAATCTGCAATAGTCATAAAGTCAAAGAGGAAATAATAAAATCCAATATTCACACACGTTATTAACAAAGTGGAAATGGCTTTTAAAAACTCTCTACCTCCATCTGTGCTGAATCCTTGGGAGTTCCTTAAGGGCTCCCTTAAGGGATATAAGTGGCAAAAGGTGTGGTAGAGTAGAGCAGACTTCTCTTCTTCACTGGCAAGACCTTCACCTCCATCCTAAAACTGGCTGGTTCCATATTCTCACCCTTTCACACATAACTGTAGATTAATATGACACAAGGAGATAATTGCAAATTAAACTGCTTGCTCCTGTGGAAATTACTAAAGGAGAGGGTAGAATTTGCTGATCTCAGAGTGTTTGACCAAATCAGATTATCTGGCACTACAAATATCACGTCACATGCCTGTCCCTTGGAAATATGTGCATCTAGTTTGCAAATTCACCTGGAGTTACTGGTTAGCTGTTGCTCTTCTCTTCCATTCTGTAACCATAATAATCATAAGGCTATGATATGCCAATTCCCAAAACATCCTCCCTCCCTTCTCAAAACTAGATCATCTTCCACCCCCATTCTACTGTCTTATATCCTAAAATTCAACGAAAACTTTTGACCAAGACCTTGTTACTTTATTTGCTTCATCAATTGCTCTAGTAGAAGAAATAACTGTTTTTCTTAACGATGCAGTGCCAAAGGAAATCCCTTCAATGTGCTATTTTCCAATGCTAACACAGCATTCTAGCACATCCCCGTTGTGCACAAGGAGGTGTGACGAGATGCAGAAGGATGAAACAAAGCAAATGTTGCCTGACAAACCTTTCCTGGGGGCAGGAAAAGGAGGATGCTCCTTAAAACTGAAACACGGTTTGTGGGGGAAAAGGGGTTTTTATTTCAGTGTTTATTTTAGGATTTTGGGGTACAGTACTTTGTTCAGGTGGAATGCTTTGAAAATGCATGTACTTTTTTAATATTAAAATACATACAATTATAGGCTTTGCAAAATTAACATATTTATTAAAAATTTTTTAATGAGAGGTTAGAGTGAACTTTTCATTTTGAGGAATTTTTTCCTTTGATGGGCGTATTTTAGTTTACAAAAATATGTTTTGGAGAGGACTTTGGTGTTTGGGGTTTTTATTCTGTTAGTTTTTTGGTTTAACGGTACAGTGGGTTTCAGTTAAGTTATTAGATTTGGGAAGTTACAAGTAAGTTAAAAGTACTAAGAATACACAAAATTATATAAAAGAGTATGTAAGAGGGGTATAAAAGAAAAAGCAAAAAATAATTCTGTCATCAATGGAAGCTAACTGATGGCAGGAAAAGAGGACGGCGTGGAGCTTAAAAATGCTTCTTGCAAGCCGTAGGAAAAAAACTTTATAAANGTATTTTAGTTTACAAAAATATGTTTTGGAGAGGACTTTGGTGTTTGGGGTTTTTATTCTGTTAGTTTTTTGGTTTAACGGTACAGTGGGTTTCAGTTAAGTTATTAGATTTGGGAAGTTACAAGTAAGGCGTGGAGACTAAGAATACACAAAATTATATAAAAGAGTATGTAAGAGGGGTATAAAAGAAAAAGCAAAAAATAATTCTGTCATCAATGGAAGCTAACTGATGGCAGGAAAAGAGGACGGTCGCACTTCTGGCGTGGAGCTTAAAAATGCTTCTTGCAAGCCGTAGGAAAAAAACTTTATAAACCATTTGAAAAAAAGAACTTGGGGGGATGGGAAATTCTTGTGCAGCCTGTAATTTTTAAAGAGAGGCCCACGCCAACCTGTATAGAAGTTGTGAGAAGCTGTTAAAGAGAGGCCCATGCCGGGCCACATAGAAGAAGCTGTTATAGATTCAAAACAGAGAAACTTTGCTTTCAGGCTGAGATAACTCATTTTTCAAAAACTAAAACCCCATGGCTTTTTTTCTGTGGCCCATGACTTGGCAGTGTGGGAAGACTGCAAGGATTTCATGGAAGAGATACCTTTTCTCACTTCAACAGATTGTTTTCCAGGCTGAATGTTCATTTGTGAAGATTCTATGGCAAAGCAGAAGAACTTTTTTTACTTAAGCATAAAAAGGCTCTTAAAAAACTGCAAGTCTAACCAAATACCATGTTTTGTTTTGTTTCCACTTGTGAGAGGTTTGTGGTAAAGAGGGAGGCCTTGGGAAAGAAAGGTGTTTAAAGGTTTGCTTTGATTTCTTATAATGTCTTTTTTTTTTTCACTTTTCATTCTGTTAATAATAAACTTCTCTTTATATTGCAACTGTTTAAGTATAGACCTGTTTTACCCCAAAGTTCCTTTCCATATTCCTCAATAAATCCATATTCCCCTTATGCATATAATTAGATTTTGTATGCTTGGAGCTTAAACCAGTGCTTAAACCAGGACACCTACAAAGAGGAGTCTGGCAAGTCATAGCAGGTAGGTCATGTAGTTTAGCTCTGTCCTGACAAAAGCAGATGCTGGCCACATCTAACTTTCCAATGCACCAGGAGACAGTGTTTTCACAGCCCTCCTTGCTTTGCTCATCAAGGTAATTGGTTTCAGCTGAAATCAGTTCTCCTCCTCCAGAGCTGCCTCCTGGCAGACCAGGCACCTGCACTAACCAACTGAGGCCTTTTTTTTTTTTTTAATGCTTCTGTTAATACATTAAGCTGCTAAGCCAATTCCAAACTTAGGAATTCTGTATTAGCAAGGCTTCCAAAAGTTCTGTTTCTCTCCAAATGAGTCAACTCCCACCTCCTGAGCCTCTGGCAGCTTGGGGGAATGCCTGTGCTCTTGATGGGAACTCAGGAACAGCCTTGGCCTGCAGAGCTGCATGAAGGTGTTTGTTACTGCATGAAGATGTTTGTTACCTAAGGCATCACACCTGACGGACAAACTCCCGTAATCCACGTTCCCTTAGTGCAGAAACTGCTCCATCCCACCTAAGAAGTTTGTTTGAACGCAGTCATGTTCTTGTGTTAACTTCTTTGAGGCCTTTAAATAACGTAAGGCTCGCAAACGGAGTTGAACAGAGAATGTTTATCTCATTGGCAAAAAATTGAGAATCTCGAGCTTTTTCCCTGCTGGGAGTCATTACAAAACCAGAAACAGCTCGCAGTAGCCTGAAGTTATTCCCCTGGGATGTGGTAAAGCCCATCTTCCACACTGGCCAGGCCTCACCCAGGATGTTCTGAGTTGTCTTGGTATTAAGTAACAGATGCATTTCTGAAGAGCAAAGACAATTTCCAGCAGAAGACATGTCAAAATGGTCCTAACCAGACCTTACAATAGAGCCAACCAGTCATACATTTTGGGAGGTTCAATGGTTATTTCCAACTTCCAGCTCTGCTGCAGGAAGAATTTGACACAGCTGGGACTGGTTAAATAGGAAACTTGAGATGACACCATTGCAGGCCTAAACCTTAGCCTGGGCTAATGGCAACAGATCTCTCTCTCTGCTCAACTCCAAAGGTAAGAACCAAAGTAGTCTTGGCTGTGTCCTGCACGTTTGCAGATCCAGGATGTGTCAGGCTGTACTGCACAAATCCCCGAGCACAGCCTCAGTGATGATCTTTATTTGCATAATTAAATGGGGAACCTCTTGACCTCAGCTTCTCACTGGTGCTTAGACTCCCTGTTTTAACACCAACCTTTCAATTCCCCCAATCCCCTTCCAAAGGGGAAAATACTCCAATTCCTCACAAGCCCTCCAGGACATAAACACAGCACTAACCTTCAGATAGAAAAATCTACTTGCCTAAGAAAGCTTTTCCAGAGAATGAACGAGTTCCTGATTGTAGAATGAAAGTTTAGCCTTATAAACTCACTTTGGGGTCTGTACTACAGGATATGAACATGAATGAAACGTTAAAAATACGAGTCGAGAATAAAAGCTCTCCCTAAATCTCCCTTATTGTGTAAGCTGCTATGAATTAAAGCCCTTTCAGCCTGATTTTTAGTCATCAACATAATTATTTAGGAACATTTTCCAGACCACTGTTTTTTACAAGTATTTTAACAACCTGCAAATCAGGAAACTGTAAATCAGAGAAATGAACTGAAATCAGCAATCACAAGGCAGGAGGCCCCTGGCTGAGGCTGTGACAGTGAATAGTGGCAGCTCTGCTCCCTTGCTTGCCAACACAGGGAATGGCTGCTGCGGAGAGGCTTGAGCTAAAATCCACCAGAGCCTGGGGTTCAGCAAGGTTGAGAGAGTTTGACTGCAGTGCCTTGAGCCAGAACACACTCAAATCCCATTCTTGCTGTGAAAGATGGGGCATTATAATGCTCTGGGTTTGGGTTCTCTCCTTTTTCCTCTCCAAGCAGGACAAACCTAGAAGTTAAGGTCCTTTGCAAGCACCTTCTTCCTTTCCACCTAAAGAACCAGTTCTGCTTCACTTGCCAAATTGAGGCAATAGGTTTATAAACCTTAGGCAGGGCAAACCATAAGTTTTAGTGCCAAAAGAATTTGTGTGTGTGTTTTCTAGAGGTGCTCTCCATCATCAGCCTGGGTCAGCCACACCTCAAGGCGGAATACAGATCCCTGTGCCATGCTGAAAGTATGGCCTTAGTTTTGTTGTAAATTTTTCTTGTAGTCAAGTGAGACAGTTTATTCAAAAGTATTGAATACTGGGGGATTCTAGTTCAGCCTTTGTAGATATGGTTGAGTGGCAGCCCTTGGGTTCAGTGGTCAGCAGCCTGTAAGGCAGATGTCTTTGGTGAAGGATTCATGTGGCAGAAACTAAAATCACACCTGTCCCATGATCCTGGCATGGCAGAAAAGTGAGGCAGTGAAGTCTCTGCTCTGTTCTGTTCTGTCTGGGAGTGAAGTGATCCAGTTATAAGAAAAGTCTCCATAAAAATGTAGTACAATGGAAAAAAAACTTAAGCAAAAATAAACAACAGCAAAAGAAAACTGCTCTATTTTATTTCTTTCCTTGCTAGTACTTACCAAAGATGTCATAAGGGGACTGACACTGCCCCCTTACCCCCAAGAAAGCAATTTAAGCCTGGCAAAACCACTTATGTAGCCAGATACCTGGAGCTGCATTAGTGCTTACTCACACTTGGCTGCAACCCCATCCAAGGAATGTATAAAAGGTGAGTTCCAGGAGCTCCTCTCTTAGAAAAGGACTGCGGTGGGGGAAAAGAATGAGAGGAAGACAAATCAATTGTGAGTTTTACTCTTTCCTGAATAACAATATTTCTCGTATGAGTCTGAGAAGAGCCTTTCTATTGTTTCTGAGAGGCTTTTTTTTCCACTCCTCACTCTTTCTCTGGAGTTTTCCCTAAAATTTTCAACTTTCTGTTGTAGCACAGAATAGGTCAGTGTTCTCTAGATCTAGCTGGTGGCTCTCCTTGCTGAACTTCCCTCCATAAGGAAAATGCATTGGGGTTACCAGGAGGGCTGTCAGCAATTTCCTAAACAGTCTTCTGAAAGGTTTTTAAAAAAATAAATAAAAAATCATAGCAAATAACATGCACAAAGATATTCAGTACTCCCATCTCCTTGCACAGAAATGCTGGCAGCTGCTGCAAGGAGCTGAAAAAATCATCATTATACTCCAGGCAGCTTGAAACCAAATAATATGCACTCACAAAAGGTTTTCATTTTGGAGCTATTGTGCCTGGCCTGTTTGGGAGGAGGGGAGAAAGAGACCTATTGTCTCTTAAAAAGCAAAATAGTGGCCTGGTTTTAGTTCTGCGGGAAGGGAGCGATCTGTGTGCTATTACAGTCAAGACATCCTCTCTGCAGATCTCGCTCCCTGCTCCACTGCGTTTGCAACTGGTTTGCCAAATCCCCACAGGGTAAGAGGCCTTGCACTCCAGCTGCTGGAGAAGGAATATCCCCCACTGCTCAGCGTGATAGGAGAGTAATAAAAACATCATTTCTAATGGGAAAATGATGCTCGCAGAAGCAAATGGAGGCTGACTGGCTTAACAGAGAGGGGGCCTTGGGAAGGACAAAGTTTTCCTTAGCAGGCTTGGGGACGAGAACTTGAAAAGAGCAAGAAGTGTCCCAGAATCTCTCAGATCTAGGCAGATAGTGAAGCTTTATAGGCATTTGCAATTGCTGCCTAAAGTCCTGTTAAACTTTTCATAGACACTACAATTCTTCATGAAAAAGTTGTTTAGGAGCTTTCTAGAAGAAAAAACACTCCTCTATTCAAGCAATTCCTGCAACTTTTCTCAGCCTCCCTTTTGTTCCTGACTCCTCTTCTAAACAAAAGAAACTTTTAAAGAAAGCTACTGGCTGTAGGCACAAAGCATCCACAGAATTTCAGTTCTGTCTTTGTCAAGGACTTAATATTGATCACAACTGTGAATACAGAGCTGTTGAATGACACTTTTGTAAGTCAATTTTTCATTATATAGCCTTGCTCCAGCACCCTTAAAAAAAGATAGGAAAATTGTACCGACACTGTAAACTCAATAATTATTTCATCGTGGCCTATCTTGCCCAAGCCCGTTCACAGAAGCTCTCATCAAGTTCCAGAGAAATGGATTTGTAAGGGAAAAAATTGTCCGAGAAGGGAGAAAATGTGAATTTGTTGCAAGGGCTTGGAACAAAAGCTCGAGGAGCCGATTCTAAAGCACTCTCTCCCCTGCTGCCTCATGCTCCGAGCAATGGTCTCCAGGAGTTGTACAGCATCCATATGTTCCACCAGTTAGCCTTTGGAATAACAATATGCTCAGTAGGCTTCTCTACCCTTATCTGTCCGGGAAGTGCCTTTGCAGAGAATTGCTCTTGGCAGGGGAAGTGTCAGCGCAGTTCAGCCGATGAGATCACCCCGAGTTACCCCTTGGCTCTGCTGGGATCCCAGGCTGCCTTTTTGGAGGAGAGAGAAGAATTGCGCCCTTTCTATTGTTTTTGTACTAACAGGTCAGATAATAACTCCGCTTTGTATCTTGATGAAAAGAGAGGAAGTATTTAAGGGGTCTTGCCCAGTCTTTTTGAGGTGAAATGCACAATTGAAAATCCTTGTTCTCAAGCTTTTCCTCAGCATAAGGAACTCAGAGAACTGTGGGTTTAAAACGTTTTGAACATTTTGAGTGCACCATCCTCTTGCAGTAAGTGCTGCTTTCCCAAAACTCAGGAACTAAGATGTGACACCAACTATAAACAGAAGTGATTCAAACTAGTTCGTGAGCGTCTCTGCTTACATCAATTTAGTGCTAAAAACGTTTTCATCATTAAAAAAAAATATTGTCTTTTCCCCACTTAAATAATCTCAGCTATACATAGATATTGATCTAATAATTAAGGAACAAAGACATTGATCCCTTCCATTTGTGTTCAGCTGTTTTTAATGAAGAACCTTAAGTGTAGCATCAGAACAATTTGGACTCCTGGGATGTGTAAGCACATGGTGTCTCTTTCCAAACAAGGTTCACAGAAGTTGTCTCATTTGAAGCACCAGGACAGCAAAAAAATAATAATCCTATAAAGAAAAGGAAATAAACTGTAGGATTTCATATGTTTTTCATTGGTCAAAACATGACCGTACTAAGAAAATGGACAGGTTGAAAACTAATGTTATGAACTTCTCAATGCCAGGATTAAACTGCTGTCTCTGAAACTGTAGGAATATGTCCTGTGAAACAGAAACAACTACTTCTGCAATAAGCATTACAGGATCTGTTATGATACTGAAATGAACTGGTATCCTCGCATTTAGCCGAGCAAAATGGTGTAGGCATGCACTGGTTGTTCATTGTGATGCTGTTTCTAAACCCAGATTAATGTATAAAGTGGTCTGAAATATCCCCTCTCCTTGTGGGACACTCATGCTGAGCTGTGCCTTTTCCACTTTGGGAGAATAAAGGAATCTCGATGTATTTCTGGCACCCAAGGAGAATGATGTGAAAATATCTTTGCATAAAAATTGTCTCTTGCTCCAGACTGTTCAAAAATTTTGTGAGCCTTGGCTCAAACACTTTGCATTTCAGATTTTATCCAAGTTGGCTTTCACAAACACCTGGCATCAAAATATTTAAAGATGCACTGCAGATTTGTGATGTTTTAGAAGGTCCTTCTGTGACTTCAAGAACAATGTTGGTAGGAGATACGGGGCCAGAAGTGTTTCTTAAGTCAGATATTTTGTAGGAGAAAGGACAAATAAAGCCCAGTTAAACACTGGAAAAAACCTTCAAGCAAACAAATCCCCAGTAAGTCAATTCTATGGATAGAGGACAGGGATTTGGGAGCATGAAACTTCTGAGCTCCCTGAGATGTGGCCAGAAAGCCTCCAAATGATATGAGATGAGTAAGTCTCCTGCATTGCCTTGATTGTTTGAAAAATTAGTATCTCCAACTTAGTTTTTGTAACGCAGTAAAGAAGTGTTAGGACGAAGAACTGGACCTCCATAGCATCCTGTCATTGCAAGAAGTCACAGTACAAAATTCTCTTCAGAAATATACTGACCTGAAAAGACTCAAAGGCACGAAATGGGTAAAGTTTTTGTTGTGGGGGTCAGAGTTCTGGAGTTCTTTGTTTTGAAGCTATCAGTGAATGTCTTTTTTTTTTTTTCCAGAATAGAAGCATAACACACAGTTTGTTTTGTTCATAATGATTTGTATGAACTTGCATTAGAAATAATTGCCTTCTGATGAAATTGAAAGTGCATCCTATGCAGAATTTGAAAGAATGATCTTCTAACATTGCTAAATACTACAGATGAGTCAGTTCTGCAATATCCAACAGTTGTGAAGAGCAGTAGAACATTTGTAAGATTAAATGGAGCTGATGTCAATCAGTCTGACACTTTTATTTATTCAAAGGACAAGGTTATACCCCAAGAGCCTTCAGACCGTTGCTCAGTGTATGACCTCAAAGAAGCAATGCTGAGAATGACACAACACAATGAAATTTGTGAGCCGATGAGACAAGACAAAAAAACTGACATATCCAGAAACCCCAGATATTGCTGGTCTTAGCTGAGATCAGGCTTGATGTTTTAGAAACCTGTTGGTAGTGAATGAGAGATTTTTTTTAAAAACACAGGAAGGAAACTTGTAGCTCAAACTTTGTGTAAGAGGCTGAGAGGGCTGTTGCAGAGACAATTGTTTGTCTCAGAATGAGAAGGCACCTTATGCTGAGAATTACAATACAGGTGGAGGACGAGTTAAATGACAAGTCAGATAGTAAAACACAACAGAGATGAGAGGAGAGAAGAGAGTCATTAATAATGTGAATGCACTTTACAAGAATATCCATGTGTGGAGAAAGGAGTGAGCAGGATTAAGGATGAAAGTGGAAATTACAGTGCAACTTTAAAGAATTAGAGAAAATACTGTGATCTCTTCAATAGTGAGGTGGAAAAAAGAGATACTGGCTGTAATCCAGACAGCTCAGCTGTTTTGTAGAAATACCACATTTTGAGGAGATTTGAGAGACAATTACAATTCTCAGGACCAATAAAGCACCAGGGGCTGATAGTGTTCCTGCTGCATTATTGAAAACAGGAGGGCCTACACGGACTCAAAGGCTTTTGAAACTGATTTGGTTTGGAAGCTTGAATAAATTCCGAGTGAATATGCCAAATTTTCTAGAAGGGAGAAACCAGAATGGAAGAAATGTTGCAGTATTTTCCCATCTTTGTACAGCCTAATATGTCCTAACTGGTTTATTAAAAACCTATTTTTGCTCATGGAGAGGAGAGGAACTTTATCCATTAAGAGCTCAGGAGAGGAGAGGAATGTGACCAGGGTGTATAAATATATATATATGTGTGTGTGTGTGTGTATATGTCTGTGTGTATGTTTGCTCTCTAGTGTTTGCTCTCTAGCTTTTAAGGAGGTATAAGAAATCTCGTGTATTTGTCACAAATTGACTTCCAGCAGAAAAAAGGGTCTGGATAGCTTGAAAAATGAATTAGAAAGGTGCAAACACGAATTGATTGTAATGGCAAATGTTGCACATTCTGCTCTGTTTGACCTCAGTGAAGGGTTAAGTCAGAGAGATGCTTTAGAATAATTCCTGTAACTTTTAATATCACTGGGTGGGATTCATGCGCTTATTGTGAAATTCTCAGAATGGCGTGAATTTGAATGGTTTACGTTTCCTTTTTGACCACTGTGGTGAGTTAACTGTCATGAGAGAGAAGAAATACAGCTCAGAGGAGAGTCGTAGACTAGAAGGTACTGCAAATAAAAAAACAAACTCCAAACTGTGCTTAAATTTGAAGGAAATAAAGCCCAGTTGTTAGCTTAAGATCATCTTGGGAATGCTTTTCTGGGAATCAGTGAATACTCTAGATTATGTTGACGTTAAAGGTTTTGAACACCTCAGAGGAAAGTAAGGCTTGTTAAGAGTGATAATGGTGTTACTTTTCCTGCAGGTAACATTTAGGTCCATAAGAGTGAGAGACCAAGCTGCAGAGCTCCAAGTTGTTGGATCTCTACTTAGAAGGAGGAATGGTCGCCGAACAACTTGAACAAAGTCCTGGGACAGGTTTTTGGAGAATGCAGGGGAAAATGTGTGGAGAAGATTTAATAAAGACAAGCTTGAAGTCTGTAAAGAACCTGATACAGTGAAGGCAATGAAATCCCTGGCCAGTGTGTTGGCAGAGCCAACATTTAGGATGATGGAAGACAGAACAGCCAAACACTTCTTGAAAGGCTGTTCTCATGGTATTTGACCTGGGTGCTGATCAAAGAGACAGCTTGACTGAGCATGACCAAGAGCCCTTAATGTGAATTAGCAACAATGGGGAAAAAAAATGTCCTAATGGAAAAAAAAATGCCCTTGACAGTCTTAGCAAACTATGGATTGAGCCAGGGAATTTTTGGGCCTGCAGAGCTAGTAAATAAGTAACGAGCACTGCATTAAAAGCTGGATATCATAACAGGGTTTCTAAAATGGCAGATATGATGCAGTTAAAGTGCACTGGGAATTTTCCATGGAGTGGGTTGGAAGGTAGACCTGCCCCAAATATTAGACATCAATGTGAAAATCAGGGCAAATGTATTTGGGAAGATTTAAAATAGTTTAGAACTATTGGACCAAGAACTGTGAAAGGAAGCAATTTGGCTGGAAGTCTGGTTGGTGATTATTAGAAGGGTTCTGATGGCTGCAGCTTTGGTTTCCATGTGAATTCTTGCATAAAAATTGTCTCTGCTGGAGATAAGGAGCTGTAAATGCACCACACTGGGGTAATTCTGACATGACTATTTGACCTTAATCAGTTTCTTCGCTTGCATTTGTATTCTAACCTTCTCAACTGCTAGCACAATATTTTTATGACTTGGACTTGCTCTTTAGGCTGTTCACTTGTAGGAGCACTTCTGTCCTTATCTAGCCTGAAAATTGCAGGGATTCTGGGATATGAGCCAAAGTTCTCTGAAGCTCCTGGAAACACTTGTGGATGAGTCTCTGTCTTACTGCTGTTTGTCAGGACTGAAGGTCATGATTCACGATTCTCTGCCAGCTTCAAACTCTAGATGTTGACCTAGATTGGTAGAACTGACCCCTTTATATTTTCAGTTTCTCAAACCTTTTTCTTCTACTCCGACATGCAATCAATTCAACATTAAGGGATTTTTTGGTGTCCTGAGAATATGTGTGGCTATATCTTAGGGGAGATGATAGAGACATTTTCCAACTCCAGAAATACTTCGGTTTAAATTCCTCGATGTGCTGTGGGTAAGTCTTCCTTTCCAGTATCCTTGTTTGGGAAAAACCCCTTATCACATGCATTTTTATTTTTATTTATGCATATGTCTATATATATCTATGCATCTATTTATGTATGTACACAAACATATTCATACCTATGTACCTGCACATGTTCATGCACAAAAGGCTCAGTTTATTACATTATGATTTCTCTCTCAGCTCACCCTGGCTCTTAGCTCAAGCTCTGTCACAGGCCCTCTTGCAATGGCTTTTCAACTCAGAACTTTTCTCCACATCCCACTTCCTCTTTATGGATTTAAAGGACAAATTGTTCTCCCTCCAGTGGCATTTGTTCCCATGACTCTTTCTCAGACTTTTGCATTAGCCATTAGTATCCTGTTGCCCCTGATAGCTCACTGAACTTGGTCTTGAGTCAATGGTCTTGTTTTGAGCCGATTAGAAAAGATTTCCTTTCCTTTATCAAAGCTAAACAAAAACAAGGAAATTAAATTAAATACAAAAGTGTGTTTGAATAACAGTAGGGCTGTGACATGAGGCAGGAAGCTCAAAGATAAGGCTGATGATCTGCCCAGAACTGCTGCAGGAATGAAGGCCAGAATGTCAGCCACAATCCAGCATTTTTGTGGGGTTCCATCAGTCCTCTGTCAGAGCAGTGACTGCCTGGAGAAAGAAAATAGAGTCTCTGGGCTGGGCTGGGAGGAAGGGAATGTGTAATCTTCCCCTGTGCTATTCACTACTCCTCTCTGCAGGCTGAGAGCTGATACTTCAATGCAGTGGGTGCAGCACATGTCCTGGGAGCAAAGGTTCCTCTCCCCGAGGGGAGAGCTCAAAGGGTCTCTAATCACTGTCCTCACAGTGTCCATCCCTCATCAGTTGGTGAAACAATATCTGTTGGGCATCTGAAGCTACTTCTAGGCTAAGAAACATTGCTAAACCGTGCATATTTTCTGCTGTTGTTCAACAGCTTTATTGCTCATCCTTCTCTGATACTTATTTTTATTGCCTTATGCAGGGACAGAGGGCAAATATCCATTTATTCTGTCCTTTCCTCAGTTCCCTTGATGAAAACTGAATATTATGTCTACACCTGATGTCAAAGGAGTTGGATTATTGCTGTGGTGGAAATCATCATGTTAGTAACTCGAGTGTATCTACTGTAGTGACTTCAGTTGAAAATTAGAGTTATGGAGTGTCCATTCATGCTGCACATTATGGAGACTGTTCACACTTCCCCTCCATGCTGGTGTCTGATAATTCGGTAGAGAAATAACAGGATGTGATGGCTCTAAATATGTTAAACTGTCCCATAGTTCCACTTTGCTACAATCTCTGTCCTAAGTAGGAGTTATGATGCTCAAATGCTCACCAGCAGACTGAGAGCCAAGCTCAAAGCTGAAGAAGGCACAAAGAAAGATTTTTCACTCTGCTAGCAAGTACTTGGTCATAGAAACACTGGGGAAGGCAGGGAAGAGTGAGAAATGCAAAGTAAGAACTGCAGGTCCTTTGGCTTCCATCTGTTTTCTAAGATGTGATAAATCTTCCTTTTTAAAACACGTGTCTCTCCATCATCCTTACTTTATGCGAGCTCATTTCAATTACACTGACTCTAAATATTTCTTTGGCTATTTATTTTTAAATGATGTGTTTAAAGTTCTCTCAAGACACAGAATATTTGGTTGAAATTCAAGGGAGGGCCCTCTGTTGGAGCACTGCTGACAGACAGCTGTAAGGACAAAAAAGCCACAGCTCTGGTAATAAAGATAAAAGGACCTCAAAACATGAACTAATTTCCTCACTTGCTATAAATTCAGTGGTTTTTTTCTTTCAGATAAATTGACTAGTGGCAACTTCAGTAGTTTTTGCTAGGAGGTATTTTGCAGATATTTTGCCTGGAAAATCTTTTTCTCAATTAACAATTTTGGCAAAATATGCGGACCTGAGGGGGACTATGGGCAATTTCAAACCACATATAAATATACATAATGCTTTAAAATGTGCAATGTTGCTGGACTGCTGGCTGGTCAGAATATGCTGGGGTAAGTTTGGTGAAGAAATGTCCCCATCCAGTAAAGTTCAGCACCCTGGAAGTGGTCACAGGAATTAAAACTCCCGTGTCTGACAGCACAGTGTCAGGGCTCAGCCCTGCAAGTGCTGACAGTGCCCAAAGACAGCCCTGACTGGATGTCTGACACCTCCCTGTGCAAAGCAGGTGTTGGCAGGAACTGGAGGTTCTTAGCCCCTGTTATCTGTGGCTGTTATCAGTGAAGCCACTGCCAGAAGGATGGAGACCATAAAAGAACACATACCAGTGACCCTTAAATTATAAAGATGCCTAAAGCTTGGGACCACCTGGAAGAGGATGTTAGGAGGGAAACAGAGATGACTGATGGCTTTCTCCCTTTTTAATGTCCTGATTGCTGTTGTCACTCCAAATGCCAGCCCTTCACAGCCTTATCCTGCTCCATCTCAGCATCAGTTTAACAGCATGGATGGCTTCCTTTGCCCGTGGCCATTTAGGGCTCATCCATCTGGAAAGACCTGCCACAATGCGTGTGAGAACTCACCTCGGCAGGAAGGAACACCAGATACTTCACCTTAATGATTGACAGAGTCCCTGTGATCACAGCTACACAGGCTGATATCCTGTGTGCTTTTCCCTCCTACCCCCGACTGGGATACATCCTGTGTGTTTGCTTTTGCTGTTTTCCCCCTTCATTGGAACAGAAGAGAGAGTTGTTAAAGCCCTGTTTTGATTTACTCTTCTCCCTGTGCAAACCACTATCTTCTCCTTTACGGTATTTGTTCACAGAAGATCCTGCAAAGCTGAAGGACAGGTGTGTTTTTCAGAAGATAAGGACACCTTTATTTTTTTGCTCAGCTGTTTTCCCTGACTCCAGTGCTGCAGAAGTGGTCCCTGACCTCTCTCCCTGATCTCTCTCTCCCTGATCTCTCTCTCCCTGATGCTTCTTCTGCCAAGATCAGATTTTCTTGGTATGACTTGAAATTTCCCCTGTTACGTTTCTTTAAGTTTTTATTCACTTTTGGGCACACAATGCAAAGAAGGGACCAGCCATGCAATGAGGGGACCAGCAGCAGAACTACCCAGTGGAGAAGTGGAGATGACTGACCCAAGCAAAAACTCTGCTCTTTCCTCTGGCACAGGAAGAAAAAGAAAAATGGAATCACATGGGAAGTATCTCAAAGCAAAACCAGTGAGAATTTATGAATTAGATTCTCCAGAATACTCTTGCTGTGAGTTGGTGACCAAAAAAGCTCTTTAAACAGCAGTGTCATGTGACAAGTGCAGAGCTTGAGACTGTTCCCCATTTGGTTTTGGTTATTTAATACAAATTAGATTGACAGAAAGCTCTTCAATGAAAGGCCTTAAGGAAGAACATATTGTTGATCTGGAAAAGCTGATAAACAACTGGCAGCCATGCATGGTATTTTCATGCTAAACCAAGATAAAAAGATTCCCTCCCCATTCTCCCCCATGCCCCCTTGTTTCTTTTTGGGATAATGTGAACATATGTTTTTGTCCCCACGAAAGGGACATGATTTTGATCAAGGCTTTGGCGTGTCCAGCGAGCCTAAAGCAATTTTTGAGTCTGCAAATAACAAAAATGATCTTTTTAAGATTGGCAGCCTCTCACCCTTGCGTGGAACAAACCACCTCACAGCTTTGACTGTGACACACAGGCCAGTGAGCCACAGGGAGTCTGCATAGCACTGCTGAAACCTGATCGTCTCCTCAAAATGAATTTTGTAGCCAAAGCAATCGCTCTCTTCCTCCACAGTCACATCCACAGAGCCCTCATGCTTTACACCAAAGAATAATTAGCCTGCCACAGCCCGTGTGACACTTAAAAATGCCTTTACCAGTACCTAAAGACTCATCACCAACTTTCCTTTATTTCCAATTAAAATAAACATGCCCTAAGTAAATATTCACTGTCAAGTTCTAAATGCGAATTACTGCTGTGTGCTGTTTGTCAGACCTTGTTCTGGGACATGTTGCTTGTGATCTGCCCGGGTGTTTGTTACATTTTCCCCTGTAAGAGTGTTTGGATATTTCATCAATCATGCATGCAAGTTCCTTTGTCGTCCTTTGAAGGAGTGATGTGGTTTCATTTATAAAAACCATGTTGAGAACATCTTTCCTTTTAAAAAGTGAAACCTCTTCTTATAGCAGTGCTTCTTTCTGGAAGCGGTAGGGGCGGAAAACAACTTTAGCTGGTCTTGAGGAGGTTTCTTTGCTCCAGAAGGTTCTCCAGTTCTCTGTGCAAGCAGCCAGGGCAGCCTTCTCAGAGGGGTCATGGCAGCAATTAGGTCACTGCACGTGGAGGCCACGAACTGTAAGCAGGTCTGACAAAATCCAGGTCTAAACATATGCTTGGAAGTTTTCCACCCTGCAGAGATGGAAAGAAGCGTTTCAGTGATCTAGAACATTCCCAAAGGTACACAGGATAGTTTAAAGGAAGATGTGAAGGAATTCTGGTGTTAATGGATCATCCCCATGCAGTCCTGGTGTGCCTGCCCTTAGGTGTTGGGGGGACAGGTTTTTTTCTGCTTTTAGCCTCAGGCAATTTAATTTCTTCACTGAAAGGGTGGTGAGGCATTGGCACAGGCTTTCCTGGGAAGTGATGGAGTCATCATCCCTGGAAGTGTTCAAGAAACACCTGGTACCTCTTTTGTGAGTGGGTTGCAAAGAACGGCTTATAGGGAAATTCTTGATTAAAAAATGAGTTAATGAGTTCATTTGAGTTCACCATGAGTTCATGAGACTAATGAACAAATCCCAAGCAGTGACTGTGAAGTTTCTGTGATTGTCCCTCCACCTTGACTGATATTTCTATCCAGAATTTGATGGACATCTGGGCAGAATAGAAATAGGAAATGAAAGGTGCTGTGAGATGCCATGTGCCTTGGCACAGGCTTTTGGCATTGAGGCTGGGAGGCTGTGCATCAGCGTGGCTACATGAGCTCATGTCTGTGCAGTTCACATGCTCCCACTTTCCAGTGAAACAGGAGAGGGTGCCTTGGCATCACATGAAGAAGCTTTTTGGTCCCTTTCAAATGTCAGCTTTCCCCCTGGAGACTTGTTAAGCACAAAATGACAGTGTCCCCAGGTCATGCATTACTCAGCAGCAACATGAGGCCCCCAGATGTGCTGTGCCTCCAGCTCACAGGATGTTCTTTGTCCAGGGGATGTGGTTCCAGATTTTGGGTTGGTTTTGTTTTAGTGCATCTGGCTAAAAAGGGCAGGAGCCAGTACACTGATTTGACTTGAACTTGAGGCATCATTCTCAAACACAAAGATCCTCCCATTTCTCATTCTAGCTTGAGCTCTTGAGGAGAGTAAGATCTTTCGGTTCAGCTTGAAACTGTTGTAACATATGGACGTGTTTAGGGATCCCAAGAAGGATCACCATACTTTGTAATAAGTGAAGATTTAAAAACTGAGTGTTCTTCCAGCCGTACAAGTTTGAGAGGCAGATCCACTCATAGATTTATCAGGCATCAGAACACACAAAGAGGTGCTTGTACTCCATCCAAAGCTTCTTATAAAGCAGTTTGTTTTCCACAGCTCTGAGTCTTCACTGTGAGTTCATCTTCCTAGAGTGCTCCACAGCTTCCTACACAGTGCTGTATTCCAGTTAACACCATTGATTTCATCAGAGTTTGGTTGCTTTTTCCTGCCCCAGCACATCCATATGGCATAAGCTTTTTTTTTTTTCCCCTGTCACATAAATATAAAATAATGAAGTAAGGCCCAGGCATATGCCAGAGAAAACACAGTGTGCCTCATATGAACTCAAGATGTCAGCTGGCTTTGTGGAAGGAAGATGGATTTTGGCCCAGTTAAAGGTACTCCATTAAGGGACATATGAGGGATGTTTCAGGATTACTCTGGGATACTATCAACAGTAAGAAGAGAAACTGATTGTCTCCTATGAATGTAATTCTTCTGTGAGAGAATGAATCCTGAATTCTGAAATTCCTGTGAATTGCTTAGGACTTCCTGGGAAGTGCCCTAAGTGTTGCCATCCCTTCTTCCAAGGGGTGTGCCACCTGGCTTGGGAGCTCTCTGCAGTCACCTCTCATCACTCCTGCTGATCAGATTTCCTGATCAAACGTTTGTCTGTGCTGCTGCTCATAGAGAGACTCAATGGTTTGTAGAAAAGAACATGGGACCAGGAAGGAGATCCAAAGGTAAGAGGAAAGGACTCAGAATACAGTTAAATTTTCCAAGAATTTGTGATTCTGGAACAAGTAACAGAGCCAGCAGGATTTATATTAAATGCATGATAAAACAACCCCCATTCAGGTGAACGTCGTTAATTCTCTGTTAGAAACAGAGACATGGTGAGACATTTTCTAATAAACATCACTAATTTGGGTAAAGTAAACCACCAGTGGGGCAGCAGACAGTAAAAATGGCCTAGTTTAAGAAAGCTCACTGCAACATTGACCCAAGGAACTGTGCATCAGGGGCAGGATTCAGCCTTCCATCATCAACAGGCTCCAACATCCCAGCATTTGGAAATGTTCAGCTTTCTCAGTGTTCTTGTCTGGGTGACAGGCTTGACTTGTGTAAGCAGAAATCTAGAAAACTTCTTAAAATCCTGTGAGAAACCTCCAAATTTTTCAAGGCATGTGTTCATAGGGAACATGGGTCAGGGAACATGTCTTTGTCTTCTGTATAACCTCTGCAGAATGTTATAATGAATCAGATTTTATCTCTCTTTACACGTCCCAAATTCGGGGATTAGCATCCAGATCTAGAGTTAGGAAATAAAATGGGCTCTTTCTTGCTAAAATTAATGATTGCAATAAAAACCCCCAAACACATTAACTTCCCAGCTCCTTTGTATCAGGTCATTAACCGCCCAAAACCATGTGGTATTTTCATAGAATTAGTGATTGCTCTTTCAGAACACCCAGTCTCAATGGAATTACTGTGCTAGAAGAACCTCCTGGTTTGAGTTCTTTTATTTTTATCCAAAGCCATCTGTCCCAGTGCTGCAGCATCAGATCCTTTAAACTCCGAAATGCTCAGCTGGCACAAACCTTTCCCACCATTTTTATCAGGTTGATTGATGGCACTCATATCCGAGAGGAAGGTGGTAAGTGCCACCTGATGTGCCTGATGTAGGGATCTCCAAGAGGAAATCCCAGTGAAGCAGCCTTTCAGTCCTGTCTTCTGTTTTCCCTTTCAGAGCACATGAAGCCTACAGGAGCAGAATCTGTATTGGATATGGGACATTAATCAAGGTTTTCTCTTGGAGAAATTGACAGTAAAAGTTCAGCACAAACTGATCAAGTAAATCCCAGAAGCCACTGGTGCAGCCCCAAGGAACATTAAAATAGATGTTCTCCACATGGAAGATGAGTAAAACAGAAGGGGCTGGCTCCCCTTTTTATAATGGGTGTAATTTTGATCAGGATTTGCTTGGTTTTAAATTAGCCCCATCTCCTTTCCAGATTTTTTTTTTTTAAACTTATTCACTCTGTCACAGGAGCTTGCTGTAGGTCCAGCTGTAGGTCCATGATTTCATTGCTCCTATAAGCGGACTAGGGATGGAAATTGAGAGTCAGGGATGAAAACCAGTGGAATTCAATATCTTTCTGAGCCTGAGCTTTGTCACTGGTGAAGTCATACACAGAGATTTCTGTGAAATAACTCCTCTGTGAAAGTTGGTTATGCAAAGAAACTCTGATGTTATGCACCAGGAGAAACATATTTGAGCTTCAGTACAGACACTGAAGTTTAGTCTGAAATTTATGCTGGTATTTTTTTTTAAACCCTCTCCAAAACCTACAGGAAAAGTTAGGTATTTTAACCAATATTTAAAAACATTTTAAAGGGAAGAAAAGAGCTTATAATTAACATCTCTCTTAGCCTCCTGTTTTTTCTTTCAATTTAAAAACATCTGGAATCCAGTGTTGACAGATAAACCCCTTAATCTCTTTACTTATGTTAAATGTGCTCTCCAAGTCGTATTTTTCACTTCTAGTTTAGTGGCATCCAAAGGGTGTATGTAGGGAAAGTGAGCCAAAGGCCGAAATATTTGCAGGATTGGTGCATTGTTGGAAACACACCTGAAGAACAAAGGGATGCCCACAGACCAACCTCCTTTTGGCTGCCTGCATCTGTCTTGGCAGCTGGTGGTGGGTGAAGTCTTCTCCATGGAGAAGCCAGGCTGCAAGAGGCTTTACAGTGTTCACTTTGTGGTCCTTTCTTTATAGTGCAAAACTCGTGCTGTGTGGAGGATTCCTCGCTGGCCTTTGGTGACTTGGAGCTGCTGTGGATGAGCTCAAATCAGCCTCATCCTCCTGGGAGTCACTTGTAATGTTGCCAAGGAAAGCAAACTGTTTGTTTGGTGGTGGCAGTCACTTTCCAGGGGGTCGTGGGAGGTCGCTTGGCATCTGACACCACTAATATCTGAACTTTAATGGAAGTCTGGGTGATAAAAATCTGGCATATATAATTGGCACTAAGAGCTGTGAAATCGAAGATTACTTGCTAAACATCAGCCTGTTTTCTGACATGCTCCCCCCATGACAAGCAAACAGGGTGCCCTGTGTTAGGAACCTTCTGGATCTTCTGAGATGGATTTTGTTTAATCACCTTTGCTTTGTGGTGAACGCCTGTCGGGGGTGACTTTGTCCATAGTAAATCTGCTTTTTCTCTTCACTGGAGAAAGGCACATAAATCCTTATGGTGCTGTGAAATGAAAAGGACACACCCCAGTGCTACAGGGAATGTTTGAATCTCCTTACTGCTTCTGGAGTTTTTTTCCTTAAAGCACCATCTCCTGGGATCGAGGGATCCTCTGGTGTTTTTAGAATTAAAAATTTGTGGAACTGCAAGTCGCAGGAAAAAGCTTAAAGACATGTGAGCCATGTATAACAGAAGGCAATTACTGGGAATAGGGTGGTTATTGGCTTTGGTTGGTCTGTGCACTGAATAATTTCTTTGGGAGCTGCAGAAGGCTTGAGTGTCCTGACACCCGAGCACTTGGAGTTTACAAGGCTGAGGGAGCAGCACTTTGTGGTGTGGAGGGAGAGCAAACTCCTGTTCCTGGGACACGTGGTAGAGAATGGAGAATGTCAAGACACCTGCACTGACATTTCTAAGGCAATAATCTCAATTTTCAGTGTTCTGTCCCACACTTCATAAAAGAATAACTGTGAGGCATTTTAAAGAGTCTTCACTTCTTCTTCAAGTCGGAAGGTATGTCAGTAAGAAATGGTGACTAGAACTGAAAAAATAGGAAAAAATCCTTATGGATGTTATTTCAAATTCCAAAATTAATTTGTTTGGACTATGTTCAAAAGCCTCTCATGTCAGCTTTGTGGAAACACTTGGGTGCCAGTGTTTTACAACCAAATGAGGATTTTAAAGCTCCAGTACTTCCAGTGAGTCACTGGAAGTGAATTTGGTAATTTGGAATATCTAATTCAAGTTTTGCACCGTGTTAAGCACAGCAGTCATTCAGGTGGCAGCATCATGAACCTGAGTTTTTTCCATTTCCCTAAGAGAACATTTGACTATTAGTCAATAAACAGACTCTGGCATTCAGAAGAAAAAGACTCAGAATTCTCTAACTTGAAACAGTGGAAATTTCGGATAGTGAAGCTATTCCAGGAAACAGTGAGCTACTGTGTTTGTAATATTCATAATTTGGAAGTATTCAGAAGAGTAGTGCTGAGGCATCTAAAGCTGTTCCCAGGGAGCTGACAGAGAGAATGTTAGAGAAGCTACAGGCAGTTCTTGTTTTTAATAGAAATTTTATGTGTGCAAACATATATCTCTTGCTGGTATCCCTGCAGCTAAGATGTTAAGAACAAAGCCCTGCTCTTCCAAAGACACCCTTCTCAAATATTTAGCTCTGGATGGCAGCAGATTCAGTCGGGAAGTTGGAAGTTCTGACTGCTCCAGGTTTATCAAGCAACTAACACTTAATCCATGCCAGCTGCCTGTGGTTTCCTTCCTACCACTGCCAAACCAATACTAAATATGGGTTTCATATTAGAAATATATCTTTTAGTATGTTCAACATGGTCATGTTTCTTGAAGTATGCGAAAGAGCAAGGAATCAGACTAAACTGAGGATTGTGGGCAGTTTTCTTTCAGAATAGAATATTGTTTTTCTTAATTTGGGCTTTTTTATAGTCATTGTCACCAGCCATGACTTCATGGGACATCAGCTGGGAGGGAAGAAGACGAGTAGGGTGTGGTGTGGTGGAAGGATGTGTAGGGATGGGAGGGAGAGCAGGTATGCAAGGATTAGGTACCTAAGAATTTCCTGGTGAGCAACGGTGGCTGTTGAGGCCACACTCAAGAATTGCCCTTCCCAGTCTCATTCCTTTCACTTCCTGCTGACCTGGGTGCCTGGTGGCCTAAGGAATTATTTTGTCTTTATTTTCCATGAGGCATTTTCTCCCTTGCTGTCCCAGGCTGAGCTGAGCTGAGCTGGCTCCAGAGAGTCCAGAGCTGATGGCTCTTCCCAAACCATGCAGCTCCATGCTGGCCAGGAGAGATAATCAGACATGAGGTGAGAAGCTGGAAAGGGTAAGAACTGAGCCCAGGGATGCTTCACTCGGGGCTTGTTGGTTATGTAAATACTGCACTGCCCTTTCTGCAGGGAGACAGAGTGTCCATGTGCGATTCCAGAAACAGCACCACCTGCACTGGGAAGGGGTGGACCTGACACAGGATCTCTGTGATGGCACAGGGGTGGAGTGGGAGAGCCATGGGGACCAGTGCCTTTTGCAAATCCCTCTCTAAAGCAGCAGGTTACATAATGGCTGTGAGCAATCCTGGTGTTTACACGACCCATTACAGAGTCCTTTGGCAAGTGCCCACCTGCCACAGCTCAGCCAACACAACCAGCCAAACGCTGATCTCACATCCCCACAGCCCCACTGAAATGGCTGTGGATTTATCTGGAGCTGAATGAGGTCAGGACCTGGCCCGGGATCCACAGAAATGGTCAAAGCTGGTGTGTGGAGCTGCTCACAAATCCCTGCTGCTCTTGCAGGCCTTGAATCTTTTTAAGGCTGCTTTGCCACAGCTTTTGGTTGATCTAACAATTGAAAAATATTATTTCTAGTTGTCAAAACAGAAAAAAAGTGCAAAAAATACTGATTTCACATCCCTGCACAGAGCTTCTGGCAGCTAGTATTCTTTCTGCACTTGTAATGACAAATAATACTAACCTTAGCCATTTTGCTTGGCACTTGTGACTGTGTTTTCTGCAGTCATTATTCTGCCCAGAACAGGGAAGAGTTTGTAATCAGTGCTTTGGTTTTTCACCTGCCTCGTGTCCCAAACCAAGGCTAAAGGTGAGGATTAAACACTTTATTTGCATGGGAACAGAAGCCACATCAGTCACAGGATCCTAGAGATCAGAAAACACCTTTTTTTTTTGGAAGACAATGGAAAACATCTCTGTTATCTTACAGAGTATTGTGAGCTGTGGGAGGGCTTGCATAGCCAAGCACTATGGTTTCCTTCAAAATTAGCTTCTCTTATGTTGTGTCTTTTCTTTGCATCTGACTATACAAAATTTTCTCCCCAGAATCTGTTTTGCTCAGGGCCTGCAAGAAAATACTATTATTTTGCAAGCACATAAGAGAGAGAAGTAGAACAGAATAGAAAAGAGGAATTCCTGAGTTCAGGTTTTGCCTGGGTGTGACATGAGTGACATCAACACCACGAGGGTTTCAAAAGCAGGACAGAGGGATGGTCGCAAGGCCAGAGAGGTGATCCTATTACGACAGCAATATAAAACCAGAGCAGGTTATCTGCTGCTGTGTCATTTGTCACCTTCCAGAGAGGCCTGAGGGGCTTGCTCATCTCAGATCTCTCGGTGTGAGGTTTCCACAGGCACTCCAGCATTGGCTGAGCCCTCAGGTGTGATTCTGTACAACCTCAGCAGGCAGGCAGTGCTCACAGGGAGGGACCTCCCCCCTTGTTGGGTCCCTTCTCTGCACACTGCAGGGTGGACAGCTGTGCCCTGCAGTTCCATTCACAACTCCTTCAAGCCCAAGTCGGTTTGCACAGTCCAGTGATATCCTGCAATTTCAGCACGGGGTGGTCCTTTTAGTTTTCAGAATAACGCTCCAGAGCCTTTTAACAAAATGGATGTGATATAAGCAATTGCTGCATTGGATATTTCACTGCTGGACTTGTAAATATGCAAACCCATCTGGCTGGACCATATTTTAAGAGAGTATGGATGCTAGCTTATGTTATTACGAGGAATGGGAACATTATGATGTGCTGTAAATTAAACAGCGATGTCCCGCACAAAGAACTTTCCATCCCCATCACATTGTTGGCGATTTCTAGGAATAGTTTCCTCTGTTTCAAGGAGAAAATGATACAAAAGCTAAACCTAGAAAATCTTCACTGAGGCTGACCCAGCTATCACCCCCCAGCTCTCTGATTTTGCAATAAAGCAGAAGCTGATCAAATCCCGTGGAGCTGTTCAGGGTGCAGGGAAGTCTCCCACGTACCACAGATATTTACTGAACAACTTCAATATCTTGAATCAAAACAAATGGGGCAGCTTTATCAGTAGACTTTCCCTGCTTTTCTAATCCTGTTTCTCATGCAAGCTCATTGTAGTAATCCAGGCTGGATGTTGTCCAGGCAGCTGGTGGATGTTGTCATTCTTCCATTGACTTGACAATGGAGGTGTGGGCCAAGAGTGAGAACCTGGAAGAATAATTGCCTTGACCAAGACGGGTGGGAAAAGGCATCGCTGGCAGTTTTGGAAGTAGTAATTACTAAGAGCCATGCAAAATCCTCTCCATCTCTTTCTGGATGATTGAAAGGATTCAGCTCTGCATGCCATCACTGGGGTTTTTGGCTTGGAGAGGTATTTGGAAGTTCATTCATTACTTGTTATAATCCCTCCCAGTTCAGCTGTGCTGAAAGCGAAATATTTACATTAGAAATAACATCCTCACTGCCAGTAACTGAGCTGCCCATTGCAGAACCTGTGAGGGAAATGAAGTCTTTATAGTGCTCTTTGCTCTGCCATTCTCTTGATCACTCAGATTTTGCTCCCTCGGTACTCTAATGCATGTGTGACCTTCAAAATAAACCCTGAGCATGGCAGCAGAGCCAGCTTTTTATTATATAGAATCAGAGTTTCAAACATGTCCCTTTTGAACTACCCACCACTTGAATCTGTGACCAGTTTTGGACCTTGGCTACGTCTGCTCTGTTCAGGCTTTCTTACTTTCTGCAGATTTATTTTGCCCTGCTAACATGATTTGAGTCCAAACACCATATCACAAATGTGAGCTTTTCGGCAGCTGTCCAGCACTGTGTTGAATCTTTCTCTTTTGCCTTGCTTTTAATAATTCCAGTCTATGTGGACAGAGCTGCTGCTGCTTTTAAGGCATGTCTTGCTGAAGCTTTGCAGGCTCCTTCAGATTTGCCCAGGACTCTATTATAAAAGGAGAAACTAAATCTCTTATCCATTCCACTTCCAAATCTGTATGTTTCTCTTATTTCCAAACACTTCATTTAGAAATCTGGCCAGAGAATCCTGAGCTAATGCCACGTGCCTCATACAGTTCTGTTGTTTAGTCCAGGCAAGCTTTGCTTTTGTAAACTTTTTTAGAGATCTAGAATTAAATGTGAAACATGAGTCAAACAGTTTTTGAATGTGTTTAACTTGGAACACTTTTTAGTTATGATGTCCTGATTCAACGCAGGACAATGTACTTTTTTGCCCTCAAACAGCTTTGTAAGATGGCTATCAACTGGATAGATATGGACTTACTCATCTTGCTCCTGATTCATTTGCTTTGGTTTCTCCAACTCCAGCAAGACAAACCAGGAAACTTTGCCAAAGAAATTCACGTTTCTGTGACTTCAAAATGGAAAGAAAGCCTGGATCTGCAGGAAATATTCCCATCTTTGAAGGAGTTTGAAGCAGACAGGCACAGAATCCACTTTGGCCTTCCATTGTAGCAGAAATGTTTTATGCAGACCAGGTATGAGGGAATTGAGCACAGCCATGTTGTGAAACTCTTGTCTAACCCATAAACCTACAGAAAAACCCCATCACTGTTAAAATCTTCTGGGCCACATGGTGATTTGAAAGATCTTTTGGACCAGATTTGAGTAATTCTTTAGCCTCGTTCTCTTACCTCAGGGTCTGTTAGTACCAAAGAGCTCCATTTCTACTCCAGTCTGATCTACTGTTTACAGCCCTGTTGACAGATGCTGCCTTTTTATCCCTCAGGTTTTGTCTGTATGGCCTTAGGTTTTGCCTCCCAGTGTCAGAGCTGTCGTGCAGACCTGCAGCAGGTGAACACCAACAGAGTTTGCTTCTGTTCAACCCTGCCCCACAGAGCAAGAGGGTGCACTGACTTTTGCTGGTTTAGGCAAACTCCATCAAAGAGTGCATTGCATCCCTCAGGGAAAATTGCCTTGGAATGACCCTTCCAGCACCTCTGGAGCTGGTCTGTGCTGGGTCAGACAATGGTGCCAATCCCTGGCCCTGCCCTCACATTAAAGAGATTCGCACCACACATAAACATCGCTTATCACCACTTCCTCTCTTATGAGAGCAGCGTGGAGAACTCCTTTTGGCATGGAAAAAAAATAATGGTAATCTACAGCCACCATATCTGTCCTGTATCAAGGTCAGAGCATTCCTGACCCAGGTTCCGGCTCTGATGCCTTGGAGCTCTTTGTGTGTGCTCCCTGGTTTAAAGATTTTCTGCAACAAAAAGCTATTCAAAACTCGGAACGAAAACACAGAAAAAGCAGGGCATGGTCTGTTATCCTAAGTCAGCTCGTGGAAACTTGCTGCCAATTGACCAATATTTTCCACTCATCTGAGATAGTGATGGAGGTCAGTGTTCATTTATTACCTCAGCTGGCCTAAAATGTCACCAGTGGTTGTTTATCTCAGCTATGCACCTCATGCAGCTACAAGCTGTAGCCTTGGCTGCTTGACAGTGCAAAACCAAGAGGGACTCTGTCTGAAGTCATGTTTTATTGAGCTGCCTCTGGCCAGATTCATTCTGTTACCCTTGCACAGGCAGGTTGTTTGCAAGAGTTGGCCAAAGATGCACCCGTGCATGTCAGGAAGGGCTCAGAAAGCCACAGTGGAAGGATTAGCAGGGACCTGGTGTCCCCACCAGGAGAAAAGAAGTTCATGTGTCCCTGTGAATGGCTCTGTGTTGGTTATCTGCCGGTGCTGGGTCCTCTTGTGAATATTTCAGGCCTTATCTGGGGTCTGCACTGTCTGTGTAAATGAACTGTGCTAATCTGATCAGTTTTGGCAAGGTATTAAGTGACACCTCTTGTCATAATCCAGACTTTTGGTTTGGTACACACTTGGCTTTCAACAAGGTGGCCTCTTCTGTGGGAACAGAGTTTATGGACAAAAGCTCTGATTAAACAGTTTTGTTGCTTTTTTTTAAACAACAAACCTGCATTTGGTTGTTACAGTAGATTATTGACGTTCATGTTTCAACCTAAAAGCTAGTTTAAAAACATCACATTTTGGAATTTCATATTTTTTCTGCCAGTGACAAACATTCAGATCCCATTCCCTCAGCTCTGGACACAGAGATGTTTTCTCCTCGTTTCTGGAGCTGTGGACTCACTCCAGACCCTGAACATGCAGGGCTTTTTCTATCCTAGAGATCTTCAGAGATGGACAAAAGTTAAGTGTATGGCTCCTCCAGATTTTGTCAAAGTTTGGATTTTTGTACCAACAGAAGAACTGGAATTTTACTCTTGTGATTGGGTACTCTGCATTTGACCTATGCATGTTTTTGAAATGGATCTAATATTAAGGCAAGCAGAAACACAGACTTCACAGGTTGGGCTTCTCTGAAGGCCTTGTTTGAGGTGGAGAAGTTCACATGTTCTCTTGGAGAGAAGTCCAACATGTTTCCTGCTTAAGATGCCTTCATTTTTCAAGGTATGAACCGGTCTTAAATACTTCCATATATATTTTCTTAGAAATTTGAATGTATTGGAGTAAAATTCCCAATTTGTCTCAGAGAGTTCAGGGGTTTTACCACTGCTCCTATTATTACTTCATTAAATTCTTCCTCTTCATGACTCTTTTGCTCCATATTGTTCAGTTACGACCCCTCACATCTGGTCTGCAAGATCATTGCTTTGCATTAGTGACCAGCGCTCTCCAAATTTAAAATCTTTGGTTTTAGTAGCCCTTCATCTCCTGTAGTTTATTACCATGTTCATTTTAATGTCTTTTTTTGTGGCTTTATGCTTAATCCCTTCAAAGATTTTCCTGTTTTGCCCATATGAGTGTCACATCATTTGGTGGTCCGCACATGAGAAGATAAAGCCTTCACCAAACCAACCCACGGCTCTGGATTCATGAGACACCATCACCAGGACAGGTAAAGGTCTGCAGAGCAAGCTGCTGAAGGGATTGAAGGCTCTCTACCAGATCAGTCCCACCCCATAATTAGGAAAGGATGTTTTTTTAGCCTTGGGGACAGAGTTCTGCAGGGGTCACTGGTGGGGTGCTTGTCACCCGTGATGTTTATCATCCAAGGTTTTTCAAAACAGATGGAGAACCTTCATCATCTGAGAGCTACAATAGTGTGTTTGTCACTCTCTGCTGGCATCTATGGTGTGAACAAGACAGGGCATCATGGAGGGGGCTGGGGGCAATATTTGCTGTCTTAGTCTTGTGTGGTCCTTGCCAATGTGTGTTTATTTCCCTCTTCACAGCCAGTGTGGTTTTATTCTTCATTCAGAGAAATTTCTGGCTGTCTAAAAGTGCCTTTTCACCTGCATGAAGTCAAAGAACAGAAACAATGTTTATTTTAGACAGAAACAGAAGTTTTGGCTCTGCTACCTTTGCTTTCTTCCAGTGATCCTGAAATTTTTTAATGAATTCTGCTAGCATAGTGAGAAAGAAGACAGGAGGGTTAGATTCATGCACACATGGCAAGCATAGATGTGATATGAAGTCATGTAGTTTTTTATGGGAAAGCCCTGGATGTTGGCTGGAATATTTCAAAATCCTGTTTATTGGAGAATGGGTAAGATTGGAAGGGGCCACAGCAGGTCTTCTGGTCCAACCTCCGTGTTCAGTAGAACTCCATTATGAATATTTGGTCCAGATTATAACCATTTATTTATTTATTTAGTTAGTTAGTTAATTATTGGGACATAGGAGGGAAAATAATAGAAGAAATGAGAGTAGATACCTCCTGCATCATCTGGTGACCTGGAAAAAAGCTTAAGATGTTGTATGAACTCAGGAAATTTCAGGTCAGGGCTGTAGTGCTCCATCACTGTCCTTCCTCATCATTACAGATTTATCTGCTAGCTCTAACTCCAGTAATGGTCAGAATAACATTTTCCTGGTGACAGCATAATTTTTCTCCTTGCTTGCTTTCACTTCTTCATTCCCCCGTGTATATCTGGACAAACACAACTTGCAACCATGGCCCTGGGGAGCCAGCAAAGATGTAAAACCCTGAGTGGTTTGAGTGGTGGCTGTGCTTGGGAAAAATCAGGTTTGTCTCAGAGCCCTGTGTCCACACTGGTCCTCTAAGATCAGGATGTGTGGCAATCCATCCCTTTATCCATCCCTTTCCCTAAAACTTTACCTACCAGGCTGATGTTTGGGATGTGGGTGCAAAATGAAAGCATGGATGGCTCCTGAGAAGCAGGGCTGTATCTGGTACTGGCTAATGGTCTAGTGGTAAAAAAACGAAAAAAAAAAATCTGGGTAAACTGACCCAAATTCAAAGTGGAGGAAACCCCACATTTTCTTTCAACTGCATTGCTGTTATTGAAGTGTGGTCTGCCTCTGCTGTGATAGTTTTACTGGTGAGGAACTGGGGAAGTAGGAGACTGTAAACCCATTTGGTTCAGATAATCTGTTACATGAACTCTGTTGTTGAAGAGAAGGGAAAAAAACCCTTAAAATATTTATTTAGAAAGTGCAGCTTGTTCCCATTTGTGACCAAACATATTAAGAAGACTGAGCTTTGTGGGGGCATTTTTGAATGGAGGAGGGGGGAACCCTGTAATCACAAAAGCCTGTGAAAAGACATTATTTTTTCCTAAGGAAAAGAACCCATTATGAGATTTTAATGAACAATCCACGTAGCACCATAATATTGACCTCTCTACTCTCAGCCTGTTCAGCTCCCCTTCTCCTGCAGAGCTTTTCCTCCAGTGTTTATAGCCCTCCTTTCATAGATTCTCCTCCCTTTTAACCTCTCTCCTCTGCCTTTCCTCCTTTTGGAGCACAAGAGAAATGAGGAAAGAGGTTCTCCTTTAAAATCCAGCTCCCTGTGACCTCCTAAAAAACTGATGTAGGCTCTCACCTCAGGCTGGAAAAGAGGCAACCATCACCTCAGGCAGTGGGCAGATCAGCAGCTGGGTGCAGGGCACAATGGGCTGGACCTCTGCACCAACAAGAGAGGTCTTAGTAACACCAAATATTTGTTGAAAGCTTGTGACTGAACAACCGAAATCCCAAAGTTTACGGTAGGAAATGCTGGGTAAAAAAATTTATGGTCTGGATTGTACAGGAAAGTTGAGTTTTACAGACAAAGTGTTTCCCTGGGTCTTAAAAGATACAAAGCTCTTCATTTATTGGAGGAGAATTAGTGTTAGGTAATATAAAAATATTAACTGCAGGGGCTTTCAGAGAAGCTTAAAAGTTAGGAACTTAGCTGTCAAATAACTCATCATATCTATTGCAGGAAAAGGCAATGGAGCAATTTATTTTCTGCTGCTAAATTTCACTCTTACACTTCTGGGAGGGGTTAACATTTTTTATGCTGGATTAAGGTGCTCCATAGCGTAGAGAAGAAATGCAAGGGCCACATTTTTGGGAAATGCACTCCCCTGTGCCAGTTCATTTGGACTGAAAGAGCATATGGGCCATTTGGTGACTTAAACCCACCACAAAACTCAGCAGGAACATGGTATTGCAAGGAGTAAATGTCATATTGAGTAATCACTGCTGAAATAGAGGGCTCTGTTTTTAACCTAGTCAGGAAAAATTGATGGTACATTATGGAAGGGGGAAGAGGACATTTCATGAGATACTCCTGGAATAATTTTGTGTTGGGATGGCTTTTCAAAGGAACTGATTTAACCAATTCCTTCATCCCCACAAATGTTACATAAGAACCATTGGCAAAACTAACACACACACACTTTTTGTACAAAGGACTAGAAAACCAACCCAGATGTTTACAAAGCAACCACAAAAGACCGGAAGAAAAACAAACATACAGAGATGTTTTAAATGCAGAGCAACCAACAAACACAGGAAAAAAATATCCATGTTCCTGGCAGTAGCTTTTGAACATACTGAAGCCATTTGGGGCAACCCTTCTTTAAACTTCCCCCATGTCAGGTTTGAATTATCAGTTATGTTTTCATTCATCACTTAAGGTCAAAGACTTCATCTTTCAATACAAGCCTACCCTTCTCTAAAAAGACAGATGGAGAAGGTGTAGCAAATCTTCATCTATTGCTTGATGATTAGTCTTAATTGGTTTACTCTGCTTTCCCCTACTCCCCTTCTCCTGACAGAAGCTTTACAGCGAGGACATAAAAGAGGGTGCTCTAGTCTCACTGGTGTTCCTCTGTGAGCAGACTGGTGCTGCTCCTGCTTCCCGTTGGCCTCCAAGCTCCTTAGGAATGGTTGAAGTCCATATCTTTGCAGGTCCAAAAGTGCAGTGGATCACAGTGCAAATTGCTGTGCATCAACTTCCTTCAGGCTGACCTATTGGGCTCTTTTCTTTGGGACTTCTCAGTGCTTCAAAGGGTGAGAGAAGATCTGAGTGGAAATGCTTTTCCCCCAGGTTGAAATGCCTTTATGTGACACCGACAAAAGCAACAGGAGAGTTATGCCAACAACATGGACCCTTGCAAAGCTGCTCCTGAGAGTATGGATTGCACTGAGTGAGGAGTCTGGTTTCTACACCAGCTTCTTGGTCTTCTATGGCCAAAGCCACCACCCTTGTGATTTTCAGGTCAGAAGAAAGAGATTTTTCCCCCCCCCCGAGGTATTTCTATGTCTCTTTTGTTTCCACAGCAAGAATATCTTGGAAAAATGCATTGCATTTGGACAATTCCGACAGTCGCTCCTAAAATGCAGCTTACATTTTCCAGATGGCTTAATAACAAACTGATTTAATATCCTTTGCACTTATATAAAAGTATTAAAGGATCTCACAGATTCTTGTGCTTGGATGAGGTGGTCCTGAACTGAGGACTACCAAATACAATGCTAACTAGAGTCTATATATGAACTTCACAGATTTGTTGCTAATTAATGCTTCCGTTAACTTACAGCAAAGATATCAGAATTAATCCTGCTTTTTCTCAAAGAAAACTGTATCCGTTGCTCTTAAGCACAACAAAACACTGTAAAAGCTGTTTACTTTGGCTTCTGGTGTCCTGGATTTGCTGAAGGAGGTCATGGCTTTTGTCCTCATCTACCTACAAGGCAAAGTGCTTGAAGAGGAAAAATGCTCCTTTCAGGCTGGAATGTTGAGGTTGCAATTTATCGTACGAGACTTGAAAGAGGAATTTTCAGTTCTAACTTGTTTGAAGAGGAATGGGCTGGTGAAAGAATTTAAGGGCACTTCTGCAATGAATGTTGCCTGTCTCTGGAATGGCCTAGAAAGGAAACATCCGAGAGGATCTGTAGCTCAGCTATTCCACACTGCCTGAACAGAATAATGAAACACTTCTCTTGAGATTTACGAGCCTGGAAAATACACTGCAGATTTCCATCAAGGCCTGAAAATACTGCAGTCTGCTGTCGTAGTCTCTAGCACATCTCTTTTTCTACAAGCAAGACAGGCTGGGAGTATTGGGAAGCAATCAGAGATAAAGTGCAAATGGAAAGACAGAAAATAAATATATTCTTTACTCTCATGAGACTCCCAAGCTGCAACTGTGAAAGAAGTTTTATCTTTCTAGTGCAAATCCCCTATTCTTTTCTCTGTTGTTTTTATAAGTAAATACTGCCTCCAAATTACCACCATTACATTGCAGGGCAGGGGCTGGTGGGGAAAGCAGGGATTCTGTTGGAATTCCCTTTCTTTAGCAACTGCACAAGCGATGGAGATGGTGAGTCCAGGCTGCTCCACTTTCCTCCCTGAAGGGCAGGGACTCTCAGGAGAGTTCTGGGAACGCTGTTCCCTTGGCTGATAGGAATGCTCATCCATCCCTTCCTGTCCAGGAAAGGATGAGTGGGGCAGCAAGTCGTGCACTTCATGATTTTGTGTTAGAGAGTGGAAATCAGAGAGTGCTAAAAGCAGAATCACAAGATTGTCCACACAACCCTCTGCCCCAGAGCAACGCCAGAGCTGAGAGCTGTGTGACAGTGGTTACTCCTTCTCATACCCAACAAATTTCAGTGCCTGAGATCCCCACCCTCTATTTGTTCTAACTGCACAGTGGAATTTTTTCCTTGGCTGTAATGCCAATCTCTCTTGCTGCAAGTGTTTTCTATCACGGTTTATGTCACAAACCATGAAGTAGATAATGTTCCTTGGCAGCCACATCTGCTGGCAATGTTGTTGGTATTATTATTTTATCACTGCTGTGTTTTTAAAATGTCCAATCCACAGGTTTGAGAACGATTTTGGGTGCGAGAAAACCTTTGTCACCTGATTAGGTGCATCAGCTCAAGGAAAGAAATGTTACCCACTAGTCCTGGATCTCAGGTCTAGGAGTGGGGACCAAACCCTCTGTGTGCACACTTGAAGAAGGACTAGTCTCACCTCTCAGCCACCTTTCTTAGTGCCAGACTCTCAGCAGAGCTTTAGAGGAGCAGCTTTGAGCCCTGCTGAAAGCCCAGCTTGCAACTTGGGTGTCACAGCATGGAGCTGAACCCCTCTAATAAAAGAACCTTCTCTGCAAGGTTTCCCCAAAGACATCCCAAAAGAGCCTGTGACCTAAGCAAAGAAAACAAGTCCATCCTGACCCATGGCTCTGCATCCTGATAGGAACTGCCACTTACAAACTCACAGCACGTGGGCTTGGCCAGTGATTTCCTTGTGAGTTGCCATGGGCAAGGACAGCCCCAGTTGCATTTGCAAGGAACAATTTTGTGGGTATAGAATTAGAACAAGTTCCTTGTGTGTGATGATTGATACTGCCAGGCGGACAATAATTATGATTTACACACGATTTCTTTATTCTTGAGGGGAAATCCCAGTTGCCAAGTATGTTAACGAGGTATGTAATGGTGTGTTAACGGACACCATTAGTTTGCTGGACAAAACCAAGACCCCTGCCAAAACAAACCTTCTCCAATGCTACGTTTTATGGATCAGCAGATTCTGAAAACGCTTCAGAGCGGGACTGGATGGTGGGGCACATGCTCTGGGAATGGCTAACAGTTTCCTAACCACAAGTTTAAAGGTATCTGTTAGTAATTAAAGGCACTCGAGCAGTTGTTAATTCCAGTGTTGTGCAATTTCTCTATGAGGTGCAATAATTGCAGTCCGGAAATAGTTTGTTTTAATGTTATGACCAGATTCGTACGGAAAGTAGTCCCAGCTTGTAGCAGCTCGTGTTAACTTCCGTCACCAGGGCTGAGGTGCTGGTCTGTGCTCGGGAACGTGCTCATGTGTTGGAACCCAGGAAAGTCAAACAGCTTTCCCTGATCTTTTAGGGACGAGATTTATCCCTAAAGCCCCATGAGAAGGCTTAGCCTATGAATTAAGCCCGTGGGAAAAGCTGCCCTCACTTCTGGGTGAGCAGAAAGCACCAAAGAAATGAAAAGATAGCTGTTGAGTGTACCACAGAAAATGGGTTTGTAGTTTTAGGTTTTACCCTATATATTAATAAGGGGACAACATGGAGAATTCAGGGTGTCGGCTTCTCCTTCTCCTTCTCCTTCTCCTTCTCCTTCTCCTTCT
>VZRF01013111.1:1108077-1363412 GCA_013396875.1 Vireo altiloquus | reverse complement strand
TTAAAGACAAAATAAAATACGTAGAACTTTCCTGTTTGATGATAAAAACTATATAAACTCTCTGTAACCAGCCTCTGCAGCCATTTTCCACCTGGAAGCAGCAGAGAGGCTGTGCTCCTGAACCTTTAATAAGATATAATAAACAAACCTGAAGCAGCAAAGAAGTTTCTTCGTTGTTTTTCCTGACATGAGAGATTGAGAAGAAAGGACTTCTCGGGCAAGAAACAGCTTCGTGGGACCCCCGCTGGGTCCCACACTCATGGCCCACAGCACACAGGAAACTGTGCCTCCCAAAATCCTTCCTGGCACTGGCAGGACCCAGTGCTGAGCTCAGTGAGGTTCCTGGGAGATGACCCTGGTGCCACAAAGGAGAGTCTGGCAGACCCTCATGGCTCAGGGTGATTTCTGAGCACCGAGGGGGCTCTTGGTTCAGCTGCTTTTGGAAGCAGGAGCAACTGAGAAACTTTTTCACAGAAGGAATTGGGGTGGCCCAGAGCCTTTTTGAGGTGTGTCAAGGTCTGGGCCAGTGTAGGAGGTCTTGGGCTGAACCTGAGTCAAGAATGCTCAGGGATTCAGGTGCACGTTCTCAGCAGGAGCTGCAGCTGGCAAAAAGAGTTTGTCCTGTGGTGGGAGGGTGGTACCACACCCTTCGAGCCTGCAGTGCTTTCCCTGAGAAAGCCTGATCTCAGTTTTCAAATTGGGTTATTTGTATAATCCATGGTTCACCAAAAAAATTTGTGGACCTGGACTTTTCTATTTCCAAGAAAAAATTCACATTGTGGGGACTTCTGCAGTACCAGATGTGTTGGACAGCAGAGGACAGTAACATCCTGGAAGTGTTGTGGCATAGGATTTGCCCAATGGGTTGGATCACTGGACAGATGTGAATATTCAGAAATCTCAGAAATCTCCAAAGCACATTTTATTAAAACCAAACTCTGTGACCCATTTACTCCAAAGCAGAACTTCTAGGGCCTCCCTGTACTTCTTTCTGCTCTGCTGTTCAGCATAGATGTACTAAATAAGGCTCCTTGAAGCGGATTATTGCTTCAGTTATGAACCTTCATGTAGTAATACAAGAATTTTGGAGGGCAAATATAAATTCAACAAATGGCTGACAAGGCTGGAGTGATCCAAAAGTGATGCTGCTTCTTCCTTTGAAAGGTTTCCATTCATCTCATCCATGATAGTCTAATCTTTGACCGAGACAAGAGTGTTACCTGGATAGTTTCCAGTTCTGTTAATGGGAGCTGTGAAAATCCTGTACATATCAGCAGGAGAAATGGCCCCCCTTTCCAGAGGGAATGGTTCTGGTTGTCCTTAGTGCATTACAATAACCAGCCACCACACTTAATTGCTTTTTGTACCACTTTCCCTCTCCTCCTCATATCTTTATCTCTTCATGCCATAAAAACACTGCATTTTAAAATGAAATCAAGGAGACAAAAAACAGAGGAGACATGTTTTGCATAAAAGAAGAAATGTGTTAGGAATAAAGGCCTGAAATGGGCAAACATACTGAAGACATCCATGCCTTCCCTCTCCCCCTCTGCCCCCTCGCAGGGAAGCAGGGGGGAAGCACCTCTCCTGTCTCTCCTTGATGGGATGGGGGCTTGGTTTTCCTGCAAAATCAACCAGTTGTCCTCCCAAGAGAGGAGTCAGGCGGGCCTGGAGCAAAGTGTGGAGTTTCTCCACTCTGTGCCATTCCGTGTGGATGTGAGCATGTTCTGGTGCTTGTACTAGAGCTGAGCATGCTGCTGGCACAGACAGGTGAAATTCCACTGGCAGAGCCAGAGATGCCTCTGGATGGTTTTTCCAGGGAATGAGTTGTTCTCATTGCTCCTGGGAAGGACAGACAGGCATGGATTAATCACGTTCATCCTCCGTGACAATCCTGCTGGGGACATTCAGCGTATGCTTGTACTGAAATCAGATGTAGGTCAATTTAAGTGAACTGTAGTTGGCACGGGTAATCCAGCATGGATTGTGCAACTTTCCCATGAAAATGTTCAAGTGGTCCTCTCACAAAAGCCTTCCTGCTGCTGCTGACCTGCTCCCTTGAGCTGAGTCTCTGTGCTTCTGCTGTCCTGCAGTGATGCCAGGGCAGGCAGAGCCCTGAAGAATGAAGGGCTTTCAGGGAGTCTGACTCCACCTGGGCTGCTCCTTCTTTTCTTCTTTGCCAAGAAAAATAAAAATATATTCTCCCCACCAACTCCTTAAAAAGGTTGAGTGGGGAAACTGCAGAAATATTTTAAGTGCTTGTTGTTTTTCCTAAGGGGACAAAAATGCAATGTGGTTTTATTCTAGCCATGCAAATATTTATGTGAGCAAGAGAGACGAAAGATCAGAGAGGATCACTGGGTTTGGTTGTGACACAGGCTTTGGTGCCAGAGATGTGGATTTACTCTTGGCTCTGCCAGAGCTTCCCTGTGTGACCTTGAACCAGTCACATTCACCTCTGTGCCCGCAGATCCCCTCTGCTACAGCTGATGAGAACCCTTTTTTTGGGTATTAGCTTCATGGGGTTGGGAGGGATCTGGGGGAAAAAGGAGCTTTTCAATTCAACATGAAGATCTGAGCGCTTAGGTGATGTGGTAATCGTGGAAAATTATGGCAATTTGAGCTCAGGAGGGCACCTCCAAAATTTGTACCGTGCCCTGCACACTGTGCTTGGTTTGCTGGAGTCTGCTCCGTGCTGCTGCAACGCAAACAATGGTCTGCATTCAGCAAGTAGCTCCTCAAATTTCCTGTGGATATCCCCAGCAAATCTATATTTAAATAAGCAATAGTTTCTTAATCCTGGACTGCAAGTTGCTGGGGCAATTTGTACTCAAGGTGAATGCTGAGGTTAGGGAGATGTTGAGATGTATAAAAGAAGCTTGCCATCAAAATTGTTTCCAGCTGTTTTCATTATGCCCCACTTCTGCAGAATAAACCAAACATTTTAGCTTTCAGCTATTTCCTTCTGGACTCTGTAAAGCTACCTGTTCTCAAAAGCATTATTTGGTGTCTTTAAGTGCTTTAGTCTGATGTTTTTACAGTTGTAGTCAGCCAGTCAAGAAAAATGCCTCTAAATAGATAGGAAAGGCAGCTGAAAAGATGGAAAAGCAGTTTGATTAAATGAAAGTATCCAGTCAGTTTGACTTGTTGAAAGCATAAAAATATTTTGGCAATACATTTTGGATATGCTAGAATTTCTCAACAGGTTTTTATTCTAGTCTTCCCCTGGCCAGGCCATAGAATTTAGTAAATAACATGAGCTGGTGTCCAGTTTCCTCCACATTTCTTGTCATATCTAAGTGGACACTGCAGCCCAAATGACTCAGAGCAGGGTGCAAAGCTGTGTTGCTTGGGGCCATGCCCAGTCCTAGTAGAAATGGGTACAAATTTGAAATCTTTTGCTAAGATAAACATCCATCTCAAAGAAATCAACATTTTGCTAAGTATTTTCATGCAAAGGAGGGGAAAAATAATGTCAAAAGAGTTTTAAAGATATTTTCTTGATTTTTGCTTCAAAACCTGAAGCAATTAAATGTCTGCTGGGACCATCCTGTGCCTAGCCAGATCTTAAAGACCTGAAAAGATCAGATCTTTCATCCAGAAAGATGCCTCTGGTAATTGAAAAATTTAGTCCCAGAAGTGAAAATATATTCTGCCCTTTCTCTTTTGTGAATCCGTTTCTGTTTAGCTCTGAAGAGTGATTCTTATGTGCTGGTTGCCCACTTGCCCAGCATGAATATGCTGCCTTAAAAGAAAAATAATTGATTTTTGGCCAAAAGGACAGGAGAAAGGTTAGGAATGTGCAACAAGGTTTCTCATAAGTTTGAAGCAGGCAGATGTTTCTCTTCTGTTTCCAACCTTCATTTTCTTTGCATGAAGAACGAGTTCTTTAAAACCAAATAAATATCCCTTTGAGAAGAGCATGGTTTCCACTGTTATTCTTTACATTAACTCTTTTGTAGCTGAGGCAGAGTTTAGCTTGTTGATTTTTATTTTAAAAAATGAAACAAAGAGAGACTACAGTGTAATTTTTTTCTATAAATGGCTTCAATTATGGCTTAAAAGCTGGTCAAAAGAGTGACAACAGCAACAATAACAAATGCTTTGACATCTGACATAATATGGATTGTCATTGTTCATTCTAGGTAGTGTAAATATGACTAAAAATACTTTCTTCTAGCAATTAAGATTTCATTTAAACATCCATAATTGCAAACATAGCAGCATGTATTTCATATTTATAAGGATAGCGGAGGGGACTCTTGGAAGCAGTAACCAAGAGCAGACTTCTACTGGGGAAGGCAGAGAGGAGAGACAAGTAAAGGTTGTTATTCATGGTAGAAGTGCAAAGGGTGAAGTCCCCTGTCCCTGACTGGCTCCTCTGTGCTTGTAGGACATTTCCTACTTGTCTTGGTGATGGAAACAATGGTATGCCATTTTCCACCTTGGGTACTGAGACCAAACTGGCTTGGAAAATCTACAGCCTAGAGAAAAGGTGAAAAATGTCTAATTTCAGGTTAATATGCTCCTGAGGCTGCCGCCGCTGCTAATTCCAGCCCTCATTTCCCAGGGAAAAGGACTGAAATGTTTCCCAGGACAGAAAGCCTGGCAGGGGAGAGCATCTGTGTGTGGCTGAGAATGGACACGGAGCTCTCTGGGGCCTACTGAGGCCGGGCCAGAGGCTGGGGGTCACTGATAAGGTAACCTTGGCCACAGTTTGTCTTCCTAGCGTCTGACTGATGGGAAATGTGGACAAAAGCCTTTGTGAAGCTCTGCTTGCCATATGTAGCTGTGCAGGGCTGCCGGGGAGGCTGGGCCTGTTTACCCACCAGGCCTGAGAGAGGCGTTTGCTTCCTAAGTTTGTAAATCAACATGGTGACCCCATTTCCAGGGGATGGAGGAAAGGCTGAGGAATTACAGAAACCACTGTCTGAAGTCTGTCCACGATGGGATCAATGAATTCCCCTGTCTTCCTCTCCTCCCCGCTCTGTGTTGGGCATTTAGGGTTTTCAGTAGTTCCCGCTGGGAAATCTCGGGAGGAAAGAGAAATGTGAAATGCGGAGGAAATGTGAAAAGTGCCAAGGAAGGGTGAGACAGCCTCTGCCTCAAAGGAAGCCTGTTGCAGTCTGCGAAGCAGAACTAGGGTGCTGAAAGATGTGACATTCCTTCCGTGGGCAGAGTGTCATGGGAATCTGGGATAGCCAAAGCAGGACGTAGTGGTGTAACATTCAAGGGACAAAGTCTATGTGGGGTCAAGACTAAAACCACATTGTCCAAGCGAGACAGGACCTGAGGGGTTCAGCCAGTTATCTCAGAGCCATGGGCTTCCCTACCCAGGGAGAGCTTTATGGGCTATGAGACCCTTCCCAAGAAACCTGTGCTGGACTGAGGTTGAGATTGAAGGTAGAATTATGGAGTCAGGAGAAAGAGGGTTTTTCACATTTAAAAATCACCGGTGGCTCTCCAGGGCTTTCTGTGATTTATTGTTTCCACATTGTGTGAGTGGGGGGATCTTAGCCCACCCACACTCAGCCTTTTTTTCCTACAACAAACATAGGAACACGAGACATGTGAGTGAGTTCCACATGGTCACACTCAGCTGACTTCTTCCTCACCTCTGTGACCATTACAGTCCATAGAATCACCAAATAGTTTGGGTTGAGAGGGGCCTTAAAGATCATCTTGCTCCAGCACCCCATTTTCAGCTGCAAGAGCATTTTTTAGCCACGTCTACTGGGACACCTTGGGACATTTATGTGCCTTTGCAGAGATGTGTGGTGCAATCAATGTTCCCCATCCAAATGCACCTTTATCTAATCTTCTTATAGCAAGGGTTTTCATGCTGGTTGTTGTTCTGAAAGTTTTAGGGTGAACATTTGCAGTAGTTTTCCCTGCCCTCTCATTTTTCTTCCTAGACTCTCCAAAAAATGCCCAGAATTTGGTACCCTTGGAAGATCCTAGCAGCTGGATATCAGCTGTGCTGATCCAGGGGACCATGAAGCTCAGTTACCCCACTCTGCTCTGTGTCAGTATTTTGCCTCTGGGGCTCTCACATGTTCTCACCTGAATTTCTGGCAGCTTCTGGCTGCATGTGAGCAGAGGCATTACTGTCACTTACGGATGATATTTTTCATTGAGCCACTTGAGAGTGAAGAACCTATTTCCTATTTAGAGCTCAGAGAGCTCATCCCAGCCATTTCCTTGCCAAGGGTTTTGGAAAGGAGCACTCATTATGTCCTTCCAAGCACTCCAAAGACATCTGACTTCACATCTGGCAAATGGCTACGGATGGATCTGCCTGTTCCTGCCCGCATTCTGCCCGAGTGAGGCTGGGGATCGTGGCCAGCTCCAGGGCTGTGAAAAGCTGCGTTAGCACATGCATGATTTCACCCCACCAAGGAATGTGGCTGCTGGCCTGGAGCTGCTGTCCCTCCATGGAGCAGACATCAGGCCTCTGCTGGTTTACACAAGTCCTAAGAAAAGCTGGTTTGGAGTACTTCTACTCCAGCTCCTCACATGATTAACAGTAACCCAAGCACAAAGTTTGGGTTCCTGCTCCGTTTGTTTTTGTGCATTTCCCATGCACATGTTCGAGCTGCTCTGGCAGGAGACAGAGGTTGGTTTCACCTGATGATTTTGCGTAGGGATGTGCCTGGGTCTGTTTAAACCTGGGAAATTTCTGGCAGAAAGTACTAATCCTTTACAGCCAGTGTTGGGTAGCTCTGCATGTGTTAAACCAGAGTGGAACAGCTCACCCAGCGAGCAGTTCCAAGTGCTTTGTAAGGCAACTGGTGCAGTACAGAGAAGCTGAAAAGGTGCCTATTTTGGGGCTTGTTTTATGCACTGAATCTTTCCAGATCACATATTCCTAAGGCTCAGTGCAATACAATGAGATGACCTGTTCTGAAAGAGGGAAGGGGGTCCTGGCTTCTCGGAGCTGCTATTGAGAGATGGTACCCTGTAATCTCACCACCAAAAGCTCTCCATCTGCTGTTTTATCATATTATCAGGCAGGGACTGCTTCCATTCCCCCTCAGACCCCAGGAAAATTTCTGTGTAATTTAGCCAGACATCTAAATGTATGTTATCAGATTTTATCACATCTAATAGGATAAAGTTTTGGGTGTTGCCACAACCTAACTAAAGCAGGGCATCCTTCCTACTCCAACAGCACAGAGGAACATTTAAAGTATTTTTAGATGTCACTTCTATACAATTCCACCAGTTTAGCTCAGTTTCATCCTAAGGGATATTTCTGTTTGGGAGAATACTGCTGATGCTGGATAGGTATAGGTTGTTCTAGAACAGGAGGAAGCTCTTTAGCATATAAATACCTTATTAAACCTCAGTACACATCTCTTAGCAGGCAAAAAGTCCATGCCCTAGGATCTGAAAAATCACTCTGTTGTGGGAGGAAAGATATTATATTCGATAAATCATATGGGACTATTTATCAGCAATCACTTCTTTAACTTTTCCACAGTCTTCAGTTTCAAAGCACATTTTGAAGTGACTGAAGTTTGTACAGAGCAGTTTATTTAAAAATTATTTTAGGAAAATTACCTCAGGCTTGATTGTATATTTATGAAGGGTTTCTCTTTTCTTTTTTTTTTTAAATATTAACATAATGTAAGAAAATTACTTTATTAAGAACAGTGGAAAAATGTGTAGAGAAACAGAAAAGATTTTGTAGCAGACAGTCTGTAATGGGAAAAGTTTTGCTTGTCGTGCAGTCACAAAGGGCGAAGTCAGTGGAAAGACCTTGATTTCGATGGGCTTTGGATTAGGCTCATTACTGGCGTGGGATTGTTCATTACAGAACCTTGAGCTGTTTCTGGTTGTGTCTACATCCTCCTCAGTGAATATATTTTGATTTTGCTATTTTTCTCCCTTGCTATTATAGGTGATTATTTTTAGTAACTTTACTTACCTACCTCACCCTTCTTGCTGCCTTCTCCTTAACCTGAATCTTGTCCTGATCTTTAGTTAAAAATGAAATTAACGTGCTCATAAGTCAAACAAATGAACATGCTCATAAGTCAAACAAATGAATGTTTTTTACCCTGCAACCATTGTTGCACAATCTGATGCAAATCCACATTGGCCACTTTATGCTCCTGACATTGTTAATTCCTGGAACAATTCTGGTCTGCTGCAGTTTAATTATGATGTGTTTCAGTACACAGCTCAGCGTGGTGCTCATAGTGATGACTTAGTGATTTTCTAAACCATGAAATAAATCTGATTGTGAGTATTTGGTATGTGGTTTACAATCAGATGGATTATGACTTTTCCCAGTGGGGTCAGCCTTTCTATGGCGAGTCCACAGGTTGGAGTAGAATTAGCTTTTTGCTGTGGATTGTTGTGGGTTTAATGGTTGTTTTTATTTGAGTGAAACTCATTATTTTTCATTACTTGGCACCTGAATCATGCTGGTACTCCACAGGTTTAGACTGGGAGCTCCGGAGATGAGCTGAAGTGTGAAGTTTGCATGAGCTGTACGGGCAGGGACCACACTCCTGGAAGGCAGACTTCATTTCATGGCCTCGGAAAAGGGCTGTGGGAATCCCGCTGATTGCCCTTGGAGCTGGGAAGGGAGCAGGAGAGAGGTGACTGCTCAGGTCAGTGCACATGCAGGGCTGGAGGGGCAGGTTGGAGCCCTGGACATGCTGGGAATGTCAAGGTGCAGCTTGGATTCCATAGAGACAGACACGATCCTTTCCCAGGCATCCCCGGCTGATGAGAGGGAAATTGTTTGCAGTGACTTGGAATGGATTAAGTAGACAAAATATGAATGTTTGAATAAAGTAGTAGCCACAGCTCTTGTGTAGACAGTAAACAATGGTTTATTGACAGTAAACTCTTGCTCTTATGGTAAAATGTCTTAAATCACTTATTTCCTGAAAGGCTCAGGCAGGGTGTCTTTGGTCACTCACACATGTTTCGTACTTTATCTCAAATAAAAACATCCTGATTTCCAATCTCTGGAACACATTACTGCTCATGCTTCCCTTGTTTGAATAAAAGGTGGCAAATCCAGCTGTGCTCTCATCAAGGCTGTTTTAAATAGTATCTATGAGTTAAGAAAAGGCTGTGGATAGATGAGACCCTAGGATTTGTGCAGAAACATCCTCAGACTTGGCTTGACAAATGTTGTGTTGTTGGATAACTCTTTTTTATCCCTTTCTACTTTGATGTGATTGCTCTAAAGGAATAGAGGTTTTGTCTCTCCCCCGATCTCGCTCTGCTCCAGCCTTGAGCATTCAGTACTGACTTTATTCTGATACTGTCAAAACGAGTCAGAAAAAAAAATCATCCTGCTAGAAGTAGTTGAGGGATCTGTTATTTTTGACAGCATTGGCTTTGGGAGTGATAGCACAACCAGTTGTGCTGGCCAGTGTGATGGGAGGGCAGGGGAGTAACCAGGGGTGTACTGAGAGTAAACCCAGGCACACAGAACTAATTTGCTTCTACCCATGCAGAGACAGGAGTGGCAGATATGTGAGGGAGACAGGACAGGTGAGCACGCTGGATGCACCCTGGAGTGGGTGACAATTGCTCCATGGTACCCATCCGTGTGCTGATGAGTATGATGTGTGATGATACCTGCGTGCAGGTGGTGCATCCATCTTCCACAGCAGAGCAGAACGGCCCAAATTTCTTCCCCCTGAAGAGGTGCACATCAACCCGTCTCACAGTGAGGGTCATTCAGGGCAATGTGCTCATCTGTGAGGCAGTGCTGGAGCTCCAGCCTGAGCCCCTTGGTTAGAAGGAGAGCACAGGACAGAGGAGGGGAGCTGGAGGGCTGGACTGGGCTGGCAGAAAGTGGTGTGCAGTGGGAATGGCAGCGGGAAGGGAGCAGAGAGTGTGGGGAGTGCCTTGGCTTTTCCTCTCCAGAGTGAATCCCTCCAGCAGGGCCAGGCTGGGTGGGGCTCTGAGCAGCCTGATCCTAGTGCAAGGTTCCCTGCCCATGGAGGGGGGAGCTGGAACTAGACAGCCCTTAAGGTCCCTTCCAACCCAAACCATTCTGGGATTCAATGTTTGAGGTCTTGCCTATCGTCCTGAATAGCCCAAAGTCTGGACTGGTCACTTCGAAAGTCTCTCTTGCAGCCCTCAGCATCCAAAGGACTCAAATCTGTGATCTTTCCAGATTTCTTTTCTAGTGAGGGACTCTCTGTGGCCCTCTCTCTTGGGCCCTGGCCTCAGGAGGTGAAGATTGCTGAGCACTGTGTCAGCTGTATCCAAAGTGGTTTTTGTTTAATGGTCTCTGCTGCTGTTTATATTTTCTAATGCGCTACGGCTGGTGTTTTTTGCCATTAAAACTTCATTTGTTTGGAGGATCTTTTCAACAAACTGAAATCCAATAAATCATGAGTAAAATATTTATTATTTCAACTGGATAAGAAAGGGAGGGGGGATTGGACAAATTAGTATTCCTTCAGCACCATGTTAAATGGAAGGGTACTGGAGTGTGTTCGCCATGGGAATTTGTCCCCAAAAGAACAATTATTTGGCTGGACAGGACCAGCTGAGTGACAGCTTCAAATTTGGAAGCAGAAGTGGAGCAGAAATACTCTGACTACTCCAGCTTTATCCTGTCTGCCCATGTAATCACATCCACAGATGATGGTAGTGAGCTCAGGGCTTCTGGATTAAAACTGTCAAAAATACAAGCCCCTAATGCCTGAGTTAGAAATCCTGGGCTAATAAACTGGTCCCACTTCTGCTGGTGGCAAAGCTGCTATTGTCTGAGGTCAGGACTTCACTCCAGGTCTGTTTTAGTTCACAGACAGTAGCAGACTCCAAACTCTTCATCCTGCTGTAGGGTGCATTACACTAGCTTGTGCTGGGATAAATGACATGGAGATCTGGAGCAGAATGTGGAAAATGTCATCACAAGCATCATTACATTAGAGTTGCATGGCTTTATTTATTTGTTGAGTAGTGAACTCAATTAGAAATAGGGTGGGATTTAGGGCTGTTCATGTACTTTTGTGTTCAGCCAGTGGCTTTGGCTTAAAATGCAGAGGGAAATATGGGAAAGTTGGACTGTGATTTCAGCATTTCACATAGAGGATACATTGCTTATTCACTTGGAAATGATATCTAATTTTTCAACATGACATATTTTTTAATGCCAGAAATAGGAAAAAAAATTCCTTTTGGACTGACCTGAACAGAAATAATTCTGCAATCTGTCCGTGGGTCTGAGGCAAAACCTCTGTATTTTCCAGTTAAGCTCAGAACAGGTGTGAAATGTGGCTCCAAATGACTGGGAGATGTAGCAGGCTTTGTAAGAAATGTGAAAAAAAATATATAGCATTTCAATGGAGAACTCGTATGTTTTTATGTACAGCTATGACAAAATCTGCCTTTTCAGTAAGGGAGATGCCCTTCAGCACCAGGCCCTGGATGTAAGCAGGTCCAAAATATTCATGCAAGGATTTGGTCTCAAAGTTTTACATTAAATCCCATTTCCTCAGACTGCATGATAACTTCTACCCCACAAAGCCCTCAGAAGTCATCACCTTCACTATCAAGGCTTCTAGATGCTACCAAAATGCCATTAGGATCCTAAATGCAATAAGTCAGTGTCCCATCTGTCAAAAACAGGACGTGTGGCAACCCTTCCCAGTGAGTCATCTGTTCAGCATTCCCAAGTCTTTGAGACCTCTGCACTCACCAGGGAGCTCTGACATTTACCAATGTTATCTTTCTTATTTCAGTTTTGGCACCTTCTTCCTTTCCTCAGAGACCGTACTGGGCAAAACCCACATGAAATGAGCAGCAGACATCTTCTGTCATCTTTCTGAAAGGTTACTGGGCTTGAGTGTGTTGTTTGGCCACAGATGGTGGTAACTTCACCAGAAAAACAAAAACCCCCACCACGCAGTGAAGAAATCGTTAACTGGGCAGAGTTTTACGTGAGAGATCAATTTGTTGAAAGGGGAGAGCAATCCTTATTCATAGTGACTTTTGGGATGACTAAACCCTCAAGAAGCAGATTAGAAAATGGTATGAAATGCTTCTTTTGCTGTCATTTGCTGTGAATCAGCAATAAAGTGGTCACCCCCTTGGCAACATTCCCACTGGGGTCGATGGAGCCAGGGTTTCACCCCTGGAAGTCCTGCTCTGCAGGAGGGGCTCGCCATCAGTCTGTGTCCACTTTTCACTTCTGTGAGCACTTGTGAGTCTACTTACAGTGTTTCATAATACAGGAACAAAGGGGTTATTCAACGAAAACGAAAGGGGCAGAGATTTAAAGCAGATGAGAGTGAATGCTCGCTGCACAATAATGTCAACACCTGGCTTTTTATCGCCGGTAGACGTCAAACTGCTTTACGAGAGTCATCAGTGCCAGTGTCTCTGTTTAACAAAGAGATGAAGAAAGATAACACTACCTGTTCAAGATCACCAAACAGACAGTGCCACGGCCAGAGCAGGAAATATCCTCCTCCACTATGCAGTGGCTTCTGGTTAAAATCAAATCAGTTTTATGCTACAGAGCTCACTGCTCCAGGTCAGCACGACACCAAGAATTCAGTGGCATGGACTGTTTGTGTGGAGAACAAGCACATGGCACTGGGAAGATGTAAAAAAGAATTCAGGTCACACAGCAGCCTCTGTTTTTGTAGTGATCTGTCTGATGCCAGAGGATAGGAGACTCTCTGGCTTGGTGACATGTTTCACTTTAACTCTAATGCAGAGTGCAGAGCTGGTTTCTGGCAGCCAGGGTTGTCCTGAAAACCCTGCAGACCACCCCAAGTGTTTGGTGGTCTGTGGAGAAAGGGAGCTGTCGTTTTGGAAATCTACCCTGTCTGAGGGGAGCAAAGGCTGGTTGTCACTAGAGATACTCCCACATAAGGGTAAAAAATGACCCAGTTTTCCTGGAGTTGTTCAAGAATGAGCAGTGAAGCCTAAGCTAAACATTCTTGCGAGGCTTCAGGGTTTACCCAAAAAAACAGGCTGGACTTGTGGATTCTTGTACCTCCACTCCAGGTCTGATGCTGTCCTTTCAAGTGCATTCCAGAAGGGTTTTGCCACAGCCATAGTGAGTGCAGTTAGCTCAGCTGAAGGTGGGAGGGTTGTCCACCCTCCCAGACAACTCACCTTGCCATGTCCATGGATAGCCCCATAGCCAGAGTGAAGCTTGTTCTCCATCTGAACTGCTGTCCCTCCTTTACCTCTCCCCAAGAAGAGAGCCCCCAGCAGCCCATTAACCCTTTCCAGACTCACATGGGCTCACACATGTGCTTTTTAGTGGCACGGTTCTTGGCAAGAGAGACAACCCTGATACTGCAGTTGGACCTATGTGGATGTCTGTTGTTCATCATGTGTGAATTAAATGAACGACCCTGAACTGGGGAGAGAGAAGCTAATGATTGCCATATTGTTTCCAGCAGTCCCCAAGCAAAAGAAGCTGTTTGAACTTTCCCCTAAAGACGCTTCTCCCTCTTGCAGCGATTTTAAAATCTTGAGTTTCTACCCTTTTCAAGGTGATTAATATTGTAATGATACATCTTCTACCTTCCCCTCCCCAGGGGAGTGGGGGGGCAGGGGGAGGGAGGCAGGACGGGGAGAAGGAACTTTTCAAAACTGACTCCATGTGCAGCAGTAAAAGGCGTGATAACTGCTTCTTTTCCTCTCTCCTCTAGTTTCCAGCAAATCCCCTTGTGCTTTCAGGTATTTCATTATGTTTTGTTTTTAATTCCTCTTCAATGCACATATTGACATGTTTCTTTCTGTCTATTTCTGTCTTCCTTTAGCCAATAAAATGATCCCACTGGGAAGGTGAAGGTCCAAATAGAAGGTGGAAGGAAGGAAAGCATCTTTCCTCATTACTGAGAGCCAGACTGATTGATAGTGTGTGACTGAAGCAAAGACCCTCTTTGGGGTGGAGATCATAGCCTCATCCTTAACACAAGGACAGGCAAGAGGCTGAAGCTTGGAATGGGGACTGCATTTGGAATATATGACTAATTGTAGTGATTGTCTGGCCCTCTTCCCAAAAATTAGGGGAGAAATGCTGTAGCGGGCATTGTTTTCATCCTACAGGATATTTCAAGTGCTGTGCTTTGAGACTAAGGAAAAGACTGCATCCCGCCACTACTGGCAACTAGAGCTGCCTGTGACCAGAGATGACCTTGTTAATATTGCTTTTGACATCTGCACCTGGGTGGATCTTGCTCCACAACCTTGAAATGGACAGTAGGAAAAAAGTGGCAGAATAATGAGACAATCCCTCACGTTGTTTGGATTGTCAGCAATAAATCCTTGGGAGTGGTACAGGCCTTCCTTGCTGGCAGGGTGACCCCATCACCTTTATATTAGAAAGAAATATTACAGAGAAAGAAGAAATAATCATGAGGATAATCAGTCAAACTTCCCCAGGGAGGTGTTTGAGGTGCTACATAGTCTTGTCTGGGCTCCCTCTCCCATCAAAGCTTGGACCAGATTGTCTTTTGAGGTCTCTTCCAACCTGGGCTGTTTTGGGGGTCTGTGATCATCAACATGTTGGTGGCTGGGTGTCATTGTCATTCAGTTCCTACTGAGCGAATCTGTGCTGTTTGCACACCATTCCTCTATTATCTGGTCTCCTCAAAATCCTACATTGCAGTTTTAGGGGTTTTTGGGAGTCCCTTAGGGTTACCTATGTGGCTGCTGTCTGCTAGACTTTCCTCTGGGCTGTCTCATTTAATCAAAGATGTGTCTCTGGAGCCTGCAGTGAGTGGAAAAGCTGCATTCCCTACTGAGAACGGACAGCGCAAGCTCAGCTTCCAAAGGAATTTCCCTCTGGTCAATAGTCTGGCTCAGCCTGGTGGTTTCCTGGAGCAAGGACAGCAAATCTGACAGAGATCTGAACTGCACCTCCAGTGCTGCTGTATTCTGTCCCTCAGCTTAACCACGTGTTGAATGTGGGTCTGGGATAACTCTGCTGTTTTCAGTCTGATAATCCACAAAACACTGTTAGAAGTTCCTAGGACAGTTTGGTTCAAAGTAGAAAATTACAAATTAACTCCCCCCCCTCCTTTGATTTAAATCAAATTACCAGTGGGAAGGTCTCTTAATTTGCTCAATATGCAAAGCATTCCCTGGAAAGAAATGTTGGAGATGGGGATCATGAAAACTGAGACAAAATGTGAGGGTGTCACAAACATAGGCCAAAGTGGAAGAGAATAGAGAATTGGCCAAGAAAATGTCATCAGTGACCCTTGTGATCACTGTTTTGTTGGAATGGGGAGGATGGAAATCAGCTTGGAGAGAATCCAGGATGCTGGAGACAGGGAATACACCTGCTGTGCTTATCTTGCCCTAAACCACAGATGAATCCAGTTTCTCCAGAAGCTTCTGAAACAATGTCAGTCCCAGAAGACACATCACTGGGAAAATTTCAGGAAGGACCTTTTTTCTTTAAATTGCAGAGAATTTTGAAATCTAACACAGGAGATAAGTCAGTTTCCTTTGTGGGAAGGTTTTTTTGGTATCCTTAGTTGATTCTACTAATATATATTGTAAAGATAAAACAAGTCTGGTCTCAAATACTGGGAATTCAAGAGGAGACAAAAATGACAAGGGAGAGCTGACATGCGTCATGGGAAAAAGATGATAAGATCAAGGGAAAAAGTGAACAAAACTGATGGCAACTATAACAGGGTCTGATAGCTTAGGTGGGCAAAATGTGGGCTTGGAAAGGGCCATGAATTTCCAGGTTTCACAGGAGGTTGAAGACAACATCACTCAAAGCCTTCTCTGCTCCAGGATGCAATTTCCTCCCGGTTCTACTGAGAGATCCTTTTCTGCTCTGCTTATTTTTCTTTCAACCAGCTCAGCAAAAGTACTGAAAACTGGCAAGGCAGCTCAGACCAGTAAGACATCTTGTACAAATTCTTTCTTCCTTCACAGGTTGTTGAGACAAAGTGTAACAGAAGATTACAGATAAAAAAGGCATTTTCTGTCAAAGATAGTAAAGAATTTTCACAGCTGACCAGCTGCAGTGCGTGTGTCCCGGCAGGTCCTGAAACCAGTTTTTATAGATTTCTCCAGAAAAACCAATTAATTTGCCTACTGGCATAAGCAGAATCATAACCTCGATGCTTGTTGTAAATGAAAGAAGGGCTTCAATAAAAGCAAGGGGTCAGATTGTCCATCTTGGTGGCTGTTTGGTACAAACCGGCTGTTACTCAACAAAATATCCACACTTTCTGTGTATGAACCCTTATTCACCCCTGCAGATAGCACAGACCCTCAGAAGTGTACCCTCCTGAGGGTAGAAACAGCAATCATTTGTGCTTGAAGGGTTCAGTGCACTGTTGTGGAGAGGTGATTGCTTCAAGAGCCACTTTGCTGGCTGTGGACACAGCACACTTTCAGCTCTTTTGAGGGAGGAATCATTGGAATTCCCTCCTGAGTGCTGTAAACAACAGTGATTCCATGTAACCTCTGAGGGAGACAGTCACATATAACTCTCTAAAGCCAGCCTTGGGATAAAGGGTCCCTTTTTTTACCTCGAGGTAAAAGGGGTCCCTTTTACCACTTCACATTGTGGGCAGGTGGCTTGTGGCAGATGTCCCTGACCTCCCCCAAGGGCTCTGAGCAGAGGAGGTTCTGGTGCCATCTCTGCTTTGGGTAACTTGTAAGGGAGGCTGTGGCTTCTCCGCAGGAACCCCTGGAGCAGTTGTGGGGTCTCTCTCCTGCCCTTGAGTAACCTGAATCAGGTTTGGAACAGCGTGTCATCATGAGCTCCTCCGAAAAAGTTTCAGGTTGTCCCTGTGGAGGACTGGCTTAGCTGACCTCCAGGGGTCTCTCCCGACCTACATTTTCCTGTGATTCCGGGACGGAACGGTAGCGAGCTCAGGACCTCTGCAGCACAGGCTACTTTTATTCCCACTGACCGTGAATAGGAGCATTGTGTGGATACCCAAGGGCCCTGACAGACAGGCCCTGGCAGTGACTGGAGCTTTTGCTGGCCTCAGCTCTCCGTCCCTGTCCCTGACTGAGGATCTGGTGCTTGCAGCAGCAGGGAAGGTGTGAGCTGGAGCAGCTGAGGGTGCTCAAATTGCTTGTTCCTACAAGATGCCTGTCATGAGCCAGCCATGTTTTAGACCATGGCAGCCAAATGCTCAGATAATGGGAGACAGAGCTCTAGCTTTACACAGCCAAGCCTGGAAAATGAGGCCAAATGACTTGAGCTTGACTTGAGCGTGTAAAGGAGATGCTGCAGTCCTGCAGCGTGGCCCAGAACCCAAGTCCTCATGCAGTCTCCCACCTCTGAATACCAGCTTTGAATTGGCTTTGATTTTTATTGCATATTTGTCCGCAGCAGCTGTCAGAAAGTTTAAATGCTAGAATTACCGCTGGAATAAATACATCCTTCCAAACCCTTGCTGTGGCTCTCCCCGTTGGGAGTTTATGTAATGTACTGAGTGGTACAAAAAGTATGCAGAGAGAACATTCTGCTTCCTGGAGGTTTCAGCTTGGTTTGACAGCTCGGTGCTGACTCACTGTCAGGACCTGGGTTTAAGCCCTGTAGTGAAGCACTGAGGTCTGGGGAGCACAGCCATGGACATTGCCACAAATGGATGTGAAACCAGGCTGTTACCATACTGGGTGACTTTTTGCCTGGGCAGGGCAAATGCCATGGCATTCAGCCAGATGCCAGATTAGAGCAAGGGCTGCTTTAGGTGAAGAACCAGAACAGACCCCAAAGTGGCCTCAATGCAAAAAATGCAGCAGGAGGATGAACATTTCTTTTAGTGCTATTTTTATCCAATATTCTAATTTTGTCTTGTTCCCTTACATAACTTTCAGAGCTACAGCTGAATAAACTTTCAGGGAAGAGAAATATTCCTGATGGAGCTCCAACTTTCTCCAGACTGAGTCTCAGAAATCATCCACAAAAGGTTTCCAGTCCATGTACATGGCATAGGACTTTTGTCTGACAAGAAAAGGGTAGAAAGAGATTTAAGCCCCGTAACAGCTGAGACTGTTTCTCCATGGCAAAAGGCAATTTTTTTGTTTGGGTTGGATTGAGTTTGGTGAGATGGGATCAGCACAACAGAATCCCTTCTTCGCCTGCCCTCCAAGAAGTGCTCCTGGCCTGCTCCTGCTCCCCCTGCCCACACCTCCTTGAGCCCTGAGCACACACAGAGGAAGCTGAGGTGCATTTGGCTCCATCTGCCTCCCCTCCTGCCAGTTCAAGCTCCAGCAGTGGGAAGAAGTGAGATCTGGTTCTTTTCCCTGCCCCAGGGCTGATGGATGCCCTGGGCAGCTGCTCTGCCTGCACTTGGAGCAGACCATTGGAGATGTGAGATTTAGGGAGTAACTGAAGTTAACTGTGCTCTGGCTCTTCCCTGCTGTTCAGGGGCCGTGTGAGGCAGCTCACGAGTGAGCAAAACATTGAGGATTTTCTAATGCTCTCCAGGGACCAGGTGGGTCCCTGGCTGCTGCAGGATATGGCCTGAGAAAAGCTACCTTTTCCCAATTCCCTTTTCATGTTAAATCTGCAGGAAGAAAATCACCAGATGTCTTCTCCAGCCCCTCCCTGGGTCTAAATGGGGAATGCCCAGTGCGGCATCTCAGAAAAGCCGTTCTGGTGAGCAGCCAAATGTGAGGGATGGGGAAAACAAGGGCTTGAAGAAATGTGAAAAAACACAAAGCAAATATGTCAGGAAAAATGGCTGTAAAGGCAATGCACCTGTACCCCAGCAGCTCATTTTTTTTGTAAAAAATGAAAAGGAAACTTCAGTGGACCAGTTGTTCCTTTTTTTTTTTAATGATTGAGAAAATCTGTTTACAAAAATATAAAGCAAAATCACAAGACTGGTGAATTAGAATGTTTTCTAGCTGTCTTTCTTTCCCCAAAACACAGCCCTACGCTTGAGTGGTAGTTTAAATTTGTCTAATGTACCTAATGCAGATGCAAAGCCTGATGAACACAGCGGGAGGTTTTTCCATGGGCTTCTTTAGACTTTGGATGACTTCCTAAGCTTGTAGGTAAAATATCACGCACGAGTAATCAACATTTGCCCCTTCTTGGAAACCCATCAGCCCAAAAGGGCTGGGGCCATGTGTTTGTTATGTGTTTGCTGTTGCATCTCTCTCTGTAAGGAAAATGCAGATCATCAGGACACGATGCGGCAGCGCTGGAGATTTTGGCAGTGGAATTGTTTATTGAACAGTGACGGACTGCAGCACATCCCTTTCAGGAACGATAAGGAAAGGTTTATGCAAGCCCACATCTGCACTTGGCTGGGCACAATAATGTCGTGTTCCTGATTAGCCATAAATTTCTCTGAAGCACTCGCTGGAATAGCAGCGCCCATGGTGACTGATTTCTGCTGCACAGCTTGTGTTGTTTCCACTGCTCCAAGCTTGGTGTGCAGCAATGAAATATAGCCCTGTACAACTGCTGGGCCTTTTTATTTCCTACTCCGTTTCTGCTGCTTGCAATCTGCTAAGAAATACAGGTTTTTAGTCCCTGTTAAAGGTAAGTGTTTAAGGCTGGGTTGGATGGGGTTTGAAGCCACCTGATTATGGCAGATGCCTCCCAACCCAAAACATCCTATAAGTGCGTGAGAAATGTTTTTCTACAATCTTCTCATCTGGCTCTCCTGTGGACAGTCAAATCATCTCTAACCCTATGCTAAAAGATCCCTTTTCCCCTTGGGAAAGATCCCTTTCCTGAGCCACACTGCCTGTGAGTAACAGAGTGAGGCTCAATCTGGATGGGCCATGGGGTTTTCCTTGGACATTGTGATCCCATCCACAAAGCCCTGGGTCTTCCTGGTTCTGTCATGGCCTGCAGCATCTCTGGCTATGGCAGCAGACCACAACATTTAGGACTTTGGCAGCAAACAAAGTCAGGTTTTTGTCACTGTCCCTGCACTAGGACCTGCCATGGTCCTAACAGAGATTTCCAAAACTCTCATGACATGTAATCCACAGAGGGTTTTCTGTGTAGTGCATCTCCCCCAAGAGCAGTAGAGATTTCCTCAGGGTGAGATATTAACAAAGATTTTGTGCACTGTGAAAGCCTTTTTCTGGCAGTAGCAGCAGGGCTTTGGTATTAGATATTGCCCTAGGAATGTAACTGCAAAATATATTAGCAGCCATTTACTGGTGTGTCTTTATATCTTGATTATGTCATTAGTCACCTTTTTTTATCATGGCCTCTTACTCTCTTATTACCTCCTAGAATTTTTGGGATGTTTAAAAGACGGCAGGAAATAGGGAGCAAACAGCAGTAGAGGGCTGAGAACAGTGTTTCCTTCCATAAAGTATGTCTACTTGCCTTGAATCCAGGGATAACAGCTAGTCTGACATAACAATAATATAAACTGACTTTCTGCCTTTTTCAGAGTTAATTCTGGATCCCAGATATGAAAACTGGACAGAGAAAAGACAATTGTCATGTCTGTCCTGTTGTNCAGAGTTAATTCTGGATCCCAGATCTGTCCTGTTGCTCTCTCTCATTTATTGAATCTCACCTGATACAGCTGCAGCTTGTTCTAATATTGGTCTTTGATATCTGAGGAGAATTTCCCAAAATTTTCCTTCTGGATGGGGAGCACAGCATGAGCAGAGCCAGCTTCCATCTGGAGAGGGGACGTTGAGGTACCAGGACACCGATTATTTGGAAGAAAGGAGTGAACTCACAAATTTTATGTCAGTACCATTATTCCTGCAAGTGGCTCAGGAAATAGCCAGTGGGATGTGCAGACTTTTCTGTATCTGCAAGTAAAGCCTGGAGCTCCTCTGTATGAATTAGAGCAATCAGAGAGAAACTAGTTAAATCTGAGAATGAACTGAGGATCAGAGAGAGTGCCCCCACGGCTCCTGTTCAGCAGCTCTGTATATTGTTTTAAAGGACCCTTACGCAAGAATTACGTTGCATTCTGAAAGAGGAGATTGTTTCACTTACTTGTTGTGGGAAGCTCTTCAAATTACAGCCCTTCCTGCTTATATTATGGAATTCTAGGGTTCATCCTGCTGCAGTTGCCCTGTGCTGTATGGGATGCAGGATCCACAGCAGATAGATCCACAGCCAAAGCCTGTTGTTACAACAGAAGTCTCTTGCCACAGAGCCTCAGTTATTTCAGAGCTTCTCATTATAGCTGAATGCAGTTAATACTCGTGTGTGCTCTGGAAAGTGTGTGGGAGACAGGTCAGGGTGACCTGGAGTGCAAAGTGTGGCTCCACAGCAGGTACAGCATCGCAAGGAGGCTGTGGTGATGGGGGATGGCTCCAAACTAATGTTGGACAAAACATTCCTACCCACATTCTCCACATTCTGCCTGGAAGGCTCAGTTTTGGCTAATTCCACCATCACAAAGGGAGCCACTTTCCAGGGAGATGGAGGGGAAAGAGGTAAATCCTATCCGGGAAGTGGGATGATCCCAATGGAAACTATGACAGTAATCTTCACCAGGATGAAACATTTGTGTCCTGAAATTCCCATTAATGGGTCTCCCAGTCCTGACAGCACGTGTCCCTATTCCCATCAGTGGCCACACTCCTTGGGTGGATTCCCAGCCATTCCTGTCACTGTTGCATCACTCTTTTCACTGCTTGGGGAGACCACAGTGTGTCAGAGGAAATGTAGTTCACTCCTCACCCATTGCTAAAACAGGGATGTGAGGCAGGGCTGCGTCTGCCATGAGGCATGAATGACACTTGGGCTTTGAAACATTTAATTCTGCCTCAAAAGATTGCTATTTTGAGAAGAAGTTTCTGACCCACTTTCTAACCTGCTGCAGTTGAACATGGAGGTTCAAGATCTCAGCAAAGTGGGGTGATTCACAGCTCTGGTTGTCCAAGAAATAACAGACAGAAATTATTCATAGCCGAGAGCAGTCTTGAGAAAGCATTGCAAGGAGTATAAGGTCGGAGTTTTCAAATCTCCTGGGATCATCTCCTTTCCTGGAGAGCACAGAGAGAGCCTGGTGTTTCTGGGGTGAGGAGCAGAGGAGGTGGGTGCTTCATGTCCCGAGTCTGCTCTGAAGTTGGCTTGCAGCACCTTTCAGAGGTTTAATGATTTTGCATGCCTGCTCCGTGCTTTGATGCACAAACAAAAAATTAGGCTGTGTGTGTAAATTAAAATGTAATAAATCATATTTACACCTCTTGAAGCAGACACCTCAAAGATGTAGCTCTTAGGCCTGGTTGCAGATTCTCAGCCTTTATCAGGATGATAAAGCCTGGCACCCTCTGGCCTTGGCTGCAGAGTGGTTTCTTCACTGGGTACTGGCATTTCTCAGGCTGTGCTCTGGGCAGGCCATGCTATATTTAAATACATTTTACTGGTGCAGGACTAAAGGGCCTCTAGAGCTGCAACTTCCTAAGGGCTATTCTGCAGAGTCCTTCCTCCTTTTTTTTTTTTTTTTTTGCTTTTTATTTTCCTTTAAAGGAAACTCTCAATCTTCTTAGAAAATTATCTTTTGTTTATATCATGAAAAAACCTGTGCCCTCCTGGCTGGGAGGGTGGAAGAGCCAATAGGAAGAGGTGCCACTTGTGCATTTCAATACAACCAAGTGTGTCTTAAATAAACAAATGTTTATTTTTCTACCTTTCTGTTGAATTGCATCCTTGCCAACATAGAAGGTAAAAGTATCCAGTTCAAAGAAGGCAACTGCAAGCGTAGGCTGACATCCTGTCGTAAATATAGAACTGGCCTCATAACAATTTTATGCTCGGAAACAATGGGAGCTGGGAGAGAGAAATGTATGAATTAACACAGTCGAGGCAAATGATGAACAGCTGATGGAGGAAAAGAGCCGTGGGCCAGGCTGCCAGCTCTCAGGGCTGCCTCTGATCTGGCCTTTGTCCCCTTCACAGAGCTGCGTGGTGTCTCTGCTGTGCTCATGTGCCAGCCCTGATGCCACCCTGGAGCACCAAGGACATGGGACACCCTTCTGTGCCAAACCACAGAAGAGATTGCCCTGTCCCCTTGCTCAGACTGGGGCAGAGCAGAAGCTTTCATCTGCATTTACCTCTGTCCCACCTTGCCAACAGGACACGTGGCCTTAGAGCTGGGGCAGTGCCCTGCCCAGTGCTTGGATCAGGATTTTCAGTGCAGGGACCAGCAGTGGGGAAGCTGCAGCCAGCCTGATTCCCTGCCCTCGGGACAGCTCTGGACAAATCCCTGTGCCCAGGTTACATCCTCCCTCCATCACGCATTGGAATGGGCAGTGGACATCCATTTCCTAGAGCAGGATGAGAGCCCCAGGCACTGCCGAGACAGAAAGGAGGTTTATCCCAATCTGGCTTTGCCACGAGGAAATAGAGTTCCAGGCTATTAGGAACCTCAGTGGTACTTCCTGTGATACCTGAGAAACCTGCCATGACTGAGTAGGAAGCAGCCTGTGGCTGTCAGTTGCTCTTGGCTCTGGCTGGAGACATGGCAGAACTCAGCAGCTCCTGTCCCAGTGAGGAGCAGACTGGGATAAGAAAGGAACCTGGGATAAGACAGGAACCACATGCCTCTGCAGCTGGTTGCCAACATGCTTGTGAGGACAATGTCATGACCTCTTGGGCACTGATTGGCTAAAGTGGGTGAATTCCCATGAATCCAGGCAAGATTTTACCTCTGGTGAGTCCCTTGTGTAAAATGTATTGAGGTTTAAAAACTTGGCAGAGGGAAGCATCTTTAAGCTTATGTTCATCTTGTTTTTCTTTGACTAACTACAGTTTTTTTTTGGTGACTGTCACGTTAAAAATGATGGCTTGAACTGGCAAGTATCCATCTCACTTTTGTCCTAAGCCACCTTCAGCTCCTGGGCTGAGCCCACAGGGTGGCAGCCACAGCGACAGCAATTTACTGTCACCTGTTTATCTTATCTAGCACACAGAGTGTGGCATTCAAGAGCCGAAGCCCTGGGTTTTCTTCTCTTTCCGTGCAGCACAGGGTGTGCCCCATTTGACCTAAATATTTGTAAAGTTACATCCTTGGGACAGGCTGACAAAAGGTTATAAACTCATTTGTTTTCATCTTTTCCTAAGGCAGGCAGGCTGCGGCGAGGCATCACAGCTGCCTCACGTGGGTGCCTCACACCTTCCCCTGGCACAGCTGGTGCTGGCCAACATCTGAGACAGGGCTGGGGGCCTGATCCACGCTAAAAATTCCTGCTTCCTTACCCCGAGAGACTGTGGCAGCTGTTGCCTCATCACTTTCTGTAGCCATGGACCTGGAGGTGCCATTGGGGATAAGAAGCAAATAGGGTCATGGGACATCAGGTGTCGTGTCCCTGTCAGAGGGGCTCAGAGTGTTCTGGGTGTGATGCCCAGCTCAGTGAGGCCCTGAGAACCAGCAAAGTGCTGGGGGGGTCAGGGTTTTCCCATTGGCATCAGTGTCATTGGGTTGCTTTGTGCCTGCACCCTCAGCTGTGCTCATCTTTGGAGGAAAATGGGAAAGAGTGAGTTTTGCATGTTTGTGGAAGGTAACCAGGCAGCTTAATCCCAAAGGTGAAGTGTGTGTTCGTAGTAACACCAGTTTTTACATCTCCCCAGCACTGTTCAACAGCAGCTGCACTGAATTATGCTTGTGGCACCGCTGCTGCTTTTTGGAACAGAGAGGAGTGAGGTGCAGCTTCGGAATTTAAGCATGAGACAGAGCAGAAGGCATTTTTCCACTCCACTCTTGGCTTCAACAGTGGTCAAATTCCCCATGAATTTCAACTTCAAGAGCCTCTCCTAATGTGAGTGCCAGCTGTGCCCAACATCTGGGCTCCCCTGGGTGTGAGGCTGGTCCTGGCTGTGCAAAGATGCTTTTGCAGGGAGCAGTCCCAGGTGTGCGTGGGGGACAGTGCTGTGCCTCAAACCAGTGCTGCATTACAGATCTGGGCAGAAAACTGCGAGGATAAGAGATAGATGATATTCTAGAAATTTATGAGTGAATATCTAGAAATTCTGTGAGCGTCTTGTCTTTCACAGTGTATTTTAGTTTTTAGGCTGCAGCACCTCTGTGCTCGTGCACCACTCCCTAATATACTTAGAGAGCTCACTCATGCTGCCCCACCAAGCAATCTCTCTTCTCAAAAAGCTGAAAAAATCTGCAGCCAAAGTGTTTCAGAGTCAGTGCACATTTTCTACTCCTGACTGTGCTGGAGTTTGGAGTGCCTGCTCTGAAAGAGCAGTGTCCCCTTTTTGTATGGTATCAGTGGGCAGAGGTCTGGGGAGACTCTGTGGTGTGTGGCTGCAGGTCTGTCAGCTGGTGGGTGGAAGAAGGATCCCAAAGCATTCTCGGGAGTGGCAGGTGAGTTGTTGCAGGAGTCAGAGCAGCCCAGAAGCAGAAACATGCAGGGTATGAGGCTAGTACTGCCTGTGATTTGCAATGTGTGACCAGCAGCGCTGTGAGCTGCTGTTTGCCATACTCTGTTATCAGAGCTGCTCAAATGTTTTCCATTAGATAATCCTTAACCTTTCGCAAATACAGACAAACCCTGCGTTGGAACCAAGAGCCAGATCAGAAATAAATTCTTCTTACTTTTTCTTTGGAGGATTTTTGCAATCACTGTCTCCCCACACCACTAAAAAACACGTGAAAATCATTTAGAAAGAAGCAGCAACCAACAACTCTCTCCTTTCACACACGGGATATTTAAGAAGGACAAAATATCTGTGGAACAAAGTGATTTGAAAAAACCTGTAAGAGAGGCTGAGAATCCAGAATTAGAGGTGACTTTCTTTGAAAACTGACCAAGGGATTCATTCAGTGACAGAAGTGCCATTTGAAGAAAACAAGCAGACTTCCTGGACCAGGCTAGACACACCTAGGCAGGTCAAAGAGAGTTGAGTGCTTGATGGGTGTAGAGGCCCTTCCTTATGTAACTGATAAAGATTCACTGAAAGAATACAGGGATATAAGATTTCTGGGTTCTTGTCCGAGTGTTTTACCTTTCTCAGGGTAAGATTGTCTTCTCCTTGTAGCTGATCTGAATCTCCCATGCTGCAGCTTATTTTTAGCTGTGCACCTTTGAGAGAGCAGGTTTGATCTTCTCTGTTAGCTCATAATCTCAGGGAAGCTGTGATTCCCCATCTCTGTCTCACGCCATGTGCTTTTGGCCCCACTGGCTCCCTCCCCCTCCCCAGGGTTGTGTCCTGGGAAGCCCAAAGCTGGATGCAGTATCCAGACCTGGGCTCCCCAGTGCTGAGTACAGGGGCAGAACCACTTCCTTCCACCTGCTGCTTGCACTCTCTCTGTTGTGGCCCAGTACAAAGCTGAATTTTGTCCCTGGAAGGGCACACTGAGTGAGGCTTAGTCGCAGTGTAATAAATATCCCTCTCTCCCTCTGGCAGGCAGATCTGCAAAATGTCCCTGACTGACCTCTTGCGAGTCTATATAAGCACCAGGGCCACATAAGGACTTGAGCAATCCTGTATAGCTTCTATTTTTTTTTTTCTGGTGCAGTTCCATGTTGCATCCAGCCTCTGACCTGGCCACCAAAGCCTAGCTTTAAGTGTTTGTAAGCTCACAGCAAAACCAGCAGCAAAAGTAAAAACATGTCTGCTCCCTGAAATTACTGTCCCAGGATCTTTTGTTCCCTGAACACTGGTCCAGATCTCTGGGAAATGCAAAGATCTGGGAGAGGTCTCAAGGGAAACAGTGTCATTCATGTGTAGTCTCATTTCACCAGTCTTGGAAGACTGGCTGTTCTTGACCACTTACTACTCACTCTGGTTGCAAATGAGTAAATAAACAGGAATGCAGCTGGAGCAAGGACTGAACAGACTGGACAAACTCCTGTGTGCAAGATTTCCACCCCAAAGAACCTGTATGCTGATAACTGATTGACAAATATGTTATTTGTGTTACCTGTGGGGGTGGAGAGCTGAAATTCTAGGAGGAAAAGGGGAATCTGTGGGGGCTCCCAAAGTGATATTGTTAAGTCCTGAATCTGCAGCCAGATCCCCAGCTGTCAAGCACAGTGAGACTCCAAAGATGTACATTTCTCCCCATATTTAGGAAGGTCCTTCTCGGATTGTCCCAAGGCCATCCATGTCATTCCTTCTGCTGCTGCCCAGCTGCTCTGACCTAACCCTGTGCCTGGGGTACACAAGACTTGCTTTGTTCTTTAGCCTCAGCCTCGTGTGTGCTTCCAGCTGAGCTCTGCCACCACACATGGGTGGCACTGGAAATGGAAGTGCCACCTGCCACCCCCAGCAGCCCCACAGAGCCCACTCTGGGGCCACACTGTGACCTTGTGTCCCCTGTGCCAGCAGGAGGGTGAGGTTCTGTGCGTGTGGGAGCCAACCAGGTGCCCTCAACCCCAGCCCTGAACTTTTGCACCATGCTAAGGGGAAGGTGGATAATCTGGGGGTGGTGGGAAGCCTGAGAATACAGCAGCATTCCTGTATCCAGACTAGGTGGGGCAGCGACAAGGGGATATTAGCTCTCCTTAGCAGTCAGTATCTGAAACTTCCTTGTATTGTTTGTCCCTTGCTAAGAGCTTCCCCCCAACACTAAAAATAGCTTTTTGTTTGGAAGTTCACTTTGCATTCACGCTTCCTCTCCTGGTTTTCTCAAGAGGTTCATTGATATCTTTAAGTTTGCTTGACCAACAGGAACAAAAGGCAGAAAAACCTCCCTTGTGTGAAGATGGGGAGGTTTTCACCTCAGAAAGAGAGAGGGGGAGGCAACTTTTAATATCTTTTTATATTTAGTGCAGGTTTGACGGGTGAGAGCAAGCACCATGTTCAGCCTTTATTCCGTTTACCCAGTGGGAGCAGAAAGGGAATGCATTGTCCTCCTGGGATCCCAGGGAATAGTTGGCAGTGATACCATATAGTGAAAAAATGTTCTCAAAAATACTTGAGCAACCACCAGGCAACAGCAATCACAGTGACTCTCAGCTCTACCCTTGGCAGCTGTTATCTGGACCAGATGTTGTCCTAAGTAAAAGGGAGATGCTGTTTTCTAGAACAGAGGGATATATATTATTTTCTGACATTATTGCGCGATTGATTTCTTTTAAAAATAATGCCTTGTAGAAAGTTAATAAATAGCTGTTTATTTTGACAGCAGTGTCAAGAGCATGCTAATGTGTTATTGTTTGGACTGTGGACACTTAAGATGTATAAAGGGAGTTTGTGTTGCTGGTTCCAGGGAAGCAGGAGGGTTTTGCTCATGGTGGACCCGGTCCAGAGAATGTGCTTTACATATGGGTGTTTATATCTTGCTCTGCCTGTAAGAGTTCATTTGCCTGATGAAAGATTGTTTGCTAGCACTCTAGGAGCTGGCAGGGCGGTATTTATACCATTGTCAACTCTGATAATAGTTTCAGATGTTACAAAAGCTCTCGAATTATATCGGGGGGAAAAAGAGAATTAATTAAATCTGAATTTCTTCTGAATTTGTTAGTGTTCAAAAGTGATCTGGCTCGCAGGCCTTGGAATCTGGGCTGATCTACTTGTTTTCTACTGCAGAGAACCTGACTTGAAGCCAGGCAGCTCTGTCTGATCACGAGAGTGTGGAGCTCCTCGTGGCACGGGAAACCAGGCTGTGCGTCGGGCAAGGCAGCTCAGGCAGTGCTTGCTGTTGATGTGGAGCAGTGCAGACATGTCTGATAACTCACCCTACCTGCAGGCAGATGCCAAAACTCAAATCCTGGGTCTGAGTGTAAAATCATAGGGCTAGAAAAGCCTCCTAAGGTGTCACCTCCTTCTGCTTGTTCTCTCAGATGTGGAGCAAAAGCAGCTGGTGATGGAGACCCTGAGGCAACCCTGTCCTATCCTCACTGACTGGGAAGTGTCCCCCACGGCACAGTCACAGCTTTCCTGGCTTCAGTTTGCTTCTTGAAACTGCAGTGGATGTGGTGGTGCTGCAGCATGAATGCTCAGTCCTCCTGGAAATATTGCAGCACATGAATGCTCAGTCCTCCTGGAAATATTGCAGCTCGTGAATGCTCAGTCCTCCTGGAAATATTGCAGCATATGAATGCTCAGTCCTCCTGGAAATATTGCAGCTCATGAATGCTCAGTCCTCCTGGAAATATTGCAGCTCGTGAATGCTCAGTCCTCCTGGAAATATTGCAGCTCATGAATGCTCAGTCCTCCTGGAAATATTGCCTTCAGGCAGCAAGTATTGCAGTGCAACCACTGCTAGGCCGTTTCAGCATCTATAATCCACATGGGAAGGGAAAACAGGTCTGTGAAACAGGGCCCTTTGTTCATACAAAAAGTAGCCCTGGAGATATGTGAGTATCAGCTCTTTGGAGAAGGAACATATCCTCAAATCAACACTTGTGCTGGGGCAAGCGCCCAGCATGTGGTTGGATCACCTCCACCTTTTTGAGGATGAGCCCCAAAGATGCCACGAGCCACAGCAGGAGGAAAAGTCACACTCCTTTGCCTTTGTGACATGTTATGCATTGAAACAATACTTCCTCTGGGAAGGTTGTGGCACTGAGTCTTGCAAGAAGCCTTATCAACAAGTAGGTGTATTATATATGAAATGTAGGTTCTCATACGTGTGAGAATGTTCCCTGAGACAGCATCTGAATTTATGTGGTGTTGGTAATAGGTGGATACATTTTCCACCAGGAACAAGTATAATAAAATCAGATTGCAACTGAAACTAAATGCTAAATTGAATCATAAAATTCAAGTAAAAACGATGTGCTGGTGGACTTCCATCTAAATCAGATTCAATTAAAGAAACTGTTGAGGCCAAAATTACTCTTGAAGCAATTGTGAAGGACAGCCCAATAACGAGTCAACATTTGAATGAATTACTGTCCCTCGAATCCCCTTGAATTCACACAAAGGAATGGCCTTTTCAGCTGGTGTTTCTGAATTATTCTGCCTGTCTGCATGCACAGACTCAGGTGTTGTTTTGGGTTCTTTGGGGCTGGTGCAAGGCTGTGTCCAGGGAGGGTGTGCAGCAGAGCCTGTTGGGATCCCTTGAGCCCCTCCAGATTTGGGTGCTGTGCTCACTTCCAGGACAAAGCTCCACACAGCAGTTTTTTTCTCCAGATAATAATGAAAAAAGAGGCTGCTGAGACCAAATGATCTTTAGTCCATCTGGCATATGCAGTTTAGGGATGTGGTAACTCTGCACAGGGTGTTGTTACCCCTGAACATGTTTTTGCCTGGGCTCCTAGCAGTGCCTTGAGATGAGTGATCTCTGACTTCCACGGAACAGTGTCTTAATGAACTACTGTTTCAAAACATTATTTTTTAGTCAGGTGGGAATCTGCCAGGATTTTTTAATTTATGCTTTATTTTGGCATTTTCTTGCAGTCGTAAATACGTAAAATGTTTCGTAAGGGATTTTCTGATTAGGTTTTTGTAATCAGAAAATGTTAATCTAAGATAACCTGTCTATGTTTGTATGTACAAGGGCCGGTTCAGTAAATCTCCCAGGCCTGAAAACATTTCCAAGTGGTTTCAAGTATGGAAAGCATGAGATCTGGATTTATTTTTTTTTTACAGTTTTATCTTGCTTGGCTCTTGCCTGTAGCATTAAAAACAGAATGAACATCTCAGCTGATCCACACCATTTCCACTCCTGAGATGATCCCTTTGCAAGGATTTTGGAGCTCTGGTTTTCCATTCCATCTCAGGGCAGTAAAGCCCTCCCCCCTGGCTCTGGGCTTGTGTGAGTAGGAAGATTTACTGGAGCTTTCTGACGACTCAGTCTGAGTTGCAGTTAGGTGGAAGAAAACCTCACTGCAGGGACATCTCAGCTGACTACAGTGCCATTTACCACTGTGTTTTTAGTGCATTTCTGGTTGTCAGAACAGCCACGCAGTTCTGCACACTTTCATGTACACCTTGTTCCCAGAACAGAGCAGTTTCCCCTCTTTCCAGTAGTGAACACACCCTTTTTCCCTCTAACCTCTTTGTCATGGAGCCTGAAACTGGTTTGGATGGACCAGATCTGTTGGGAGGCCATGGGAGCAAAACCAGGCAGAAAAAAAAGGTAAAATGTGATGTACTGGGATATCCTGGCTTTACCTGTCCTGTGAGATCTTCAAACACTCTTTCAAACAGAAAGAGATATATAGAAAATAGCAGAGCCTTCACAAATGACTAGAGTTTGGGGGGACAGGGGGGACAGGGTTAGAAGGGAAGTGAAAGGAGGAGGGAGAAGAAACCCTACATTTAAAAAGACTTTGCTAACCTAGACGTGTATGAATTAAGCCAAACATTTTTTGGAGCCAGTTTTTTTTCCAGAGAATCACATCTCCTCTGTGCACCTGAGTGGCAGATGCCAGCTGAAGTGACTATTTCCTCTGGAGGAAATGGTTCGGTTTCTGCAAAGGCCTGGGCATGTTCTGCCCTGGTCTGAGTGCCAGCACATGCTGATGATTAAAGCAGTGGGCAACACAAAGCCTTTCTGGGGCAGAAATCCTCCCCTGACTCCACGGAGCCCACGGGCTGTCCCAGGGGATGGCACAGCTGGCCACAGTCAGCAGCTCTGGGTGCACATTCGGGCTCAACCAAGAGGAAAAACATCACATCTTGCAAAGGGAATTCAGCCCTGTGAGCTTTCAGGGTTGCATCTGCACCCTGCTGAAGCTGGTGGCCACGAGGTCAAACACGTCTGCGTGTGCTGGTGTGGAGGGGAAGGACAACGCCGTGCTATCCAGCAGGGATAATCACTCGGGTCATACGGACCATCCCGGGGAAGAAAGATGAACTCGCATTTTTCTCCAGTGATGATGGTGATGTCATGACATGGTAAACAAAGTATTTCATCTTTTCTCCTTTTCTTCACTCAGTTCCAGGAGCTATGCAGGGTTTTCTGCCAGAAAGCTGACTTTTCTCCTGGCCGAGGCTCGAGGGCCCATCAGCGCTGAAACATTGCTGGAATGTTCTGTCCTGCAGACACAGGGGAACAAAACCCTCTCTGGAGGGGGAAACACTAACCTAAGAGCTACAGGCTTTGTTTCTGTACCTGTCACAGTTATTTATTATTTCAGGCAACTTCTGAATTTATATAGTGCTCCTGAAAAGTGGTGCTGAGCCCTGAATAAGCAGATGAACGGGCTCTCAGCACCTCAGTGTTCATTTTGGCCAGAAAATGGAAAGCACTGTGATGGAACAGAAGGTACAGCATCTTAAGTTACTGGGTCATGTAGCAACAGCCAGTGATGCTTTTATTTCCCACTGGTATAGCTTTGAAAGCAGCTGGTTTGGGGGGCTGAATTTAAGTGCAGTTTGTTTGCAATTAGTTGTTGTTGACTCTGCTGAAATGTGCCTTGTCCAAACAAAGCTGTGTGGAGTGTGTGCATGTGCACACAGTGCTTGTACACTTGCACAGACACACACACTCTCACACACACACATTCTGACACCAGGCCACTCCGAAACACAATCTCAGTTTGGTACAACATTTTTGCTTCCTGAGTATCCTGCTTGTGTTTGGGTACCAACAATCTTCTCTTCTCCTGTCACTGCCTGACCCTCATGAAAGCTGTGTTCCCAGAGTACTTTTCCCACCAGGAACAAACGTCAGAGGAGCTGGGGTGAGGTCCAGCCTGGTGCCCTCTGCTCCTGTTGCTTACCCTCTGCTGGCTGTGCTCTCTCCTTCTCCTTGCTCTCAGCTTGCTGCCGGTGCTTCAGGGATAAAGTGACTCAGCAGAGAATGGCAGAGAACAAGGTGACTCAGACACATCTGTCAGCACTCAGGAAAGGGCTCAGACTTCTTGGAACCTTCTTTTAATATCTCTAAGTATGCCTAATATGGCCTTGAATCTATTTCTTGGTTTTATGGGAAATGTGGGTGGCATTGGACTCCATGAGGCTGGAGGCTCAGGACATCAGAAGAGTTAGTCTTGGGACAGATGTGGGAAAGGAGAAGGGATGTGGGACTTCTGCTCGGCAGGGCTGTGGAGGTCTCAAGACCCATAAAATATTCCCAATATTCTCCATCCCACCTAGAGAGCCAGCCTTTCTGTCCTCCCAGTAGTTCCCAGTTACAAGGGGCATTTGTAAGTAGGGGATAGGGCGCAGAAATATTGTTGCTCTGGTGCCTTGTGGGTTGTGGGGTGCACGAGGAAGCCAGGGCTTGCTGAGGGATGAATCCCAAATATGTGCACATTTCCTCACTGTGTTTGCTGGCAGCTGTGGAGGTGCTGCTCTCCATCAGGGAGGTGTTAGAATACCAGAAACCAGCTCCTCTTCTGAGTCAGGCAATTGTGAGATGGGAAATCTTGTTTCCATAAAATTCTCTGACACTGGCTCTTGACAAGTGCAGTTTAGCCAAGAAAACTATGTCTGCTCACACATCTTCACATCTCCTGCTTCTGACTGCAATAGGCATGTTAAAGGTGGGGGTTTCGGTCAAAACCTCTGTGTGTTTGCACTTAGGGTGGAGAAACTGAAGCTATTTACACCTCACAACATTTTTTCATGTTATATAGCTGCAAAGCAGCAAAAAGAAATGCATTTCTCTGTCATGCATCTATGACAGTGCTAATTCAGGCTAATTCAATTTTGTGCTGGGTCAGTGCCTGGATTTTTGCTCTCATCTCAGAGATATCTCAGAATTCAGACCTGCTAAAAAGGATATAGCTTGGAGAGAACAAGTTAATTTAACTGGGAAATATGGTTTGCCCTAAAGCTTCCGGAAAACTCTGATAGTCAGCACAGATTCAAATCTCTCCCCTTGACAACTTGAGATAAATGTCACCAAATCAACAGGGCCCACTCAGCCGAAAAGAAACAGTATCTTCTTTACATCGTATTAGAAGCCGTGTGGCCAAGAAAGGAGACCTATTTTTTGGGAATAATGCTGCATTAAAGTAACCCTTCCTTTTTGATTATTTTAAATTACATAACAAAAAAACTAAAGTTGAAAAGTTTTCTCACTCAAGGGGAATGAGAAAAGCCTCTTGAGGATATTTTGAGTGGGCTGGGCCTTTCAAATTCAAGCTGAAATGTGGCCAGGGCGGGGAGTCTGAAAAATTCAGATTTGAAAAAAACTCCTGGAATTTATTAATCAAAGCCTTTTTTTTTTTTTTTCAGGAAAAACACAGTCAAAAGCATGAAGCTGTAGTGAATAAGAACGTCTTAAGTCAGCCAAAAGCATGAAATGAACCCTGTGATGCTATTTGAAGTATGTCGGTGGCATGCATAGAACTATTTACCTTTCTACTCCAGTGAGTTTATAAAACAATTAAGAGGTGTGCTGGAAGTCATGAGATGAAACATGGGCAATAGATAAAAAAGTTGAAATGGTTTAAAAAAAAAAAGGGAAATATATGTAAGGAAAGGAATAGGTCCCTGTTGAAAACTGATGGAAGCTCCATCATTTGGATCATTTGAAACTGGGCTGCACACTTCACCAAAATATATGCTAAGGGAAATAGCTGTAGGTTTGTTACCCCGGGGAGGGGCAAGACGACCTAATATATCTTCTTAATTTCATTTCTAATTTCTATGCTTCAAATCATGTAGACAAATCTTGAAATATAACCTACAGCCTGCTAATTCCTTCTTTTCTTCCTGTCTAGAGAGAGATGTTGAGTTGAAGGCAATTGCCCAAGATTTTTGACTATTATTTTTAGCCTGGTTTCCTAAGGAAATGAAGCTTATGTGAACATAGTGTCACCGTGTCTGCCTGCCAGTCCCTTCTTTTTTTTCCTCTTCCCCCAGGAAGCTCTTGGCCAAATTTCAACAAAACTTAGGATAGGGCTGGGGACTAAAAAGATATTTCAGTTCTTCAAGATTTAAGGGTAGAAGAAGCTGTAGTGGGAAGGAAGTGATGTGAAACATCATAGACAGAGACTGCTTTGAATAAACCTGGGTTTAATATGCAGTCCCAGGAAACCCATGGCCTTCTGGAAAGGCAGTTCTGTGGATCAGCTGAGATGGGCTGTGCTGGCACCATTTTTCTGGAGCAGCAGCTTCTCACTGGTTGTGGTTGTGTGGCTTCCTCTGCTGTGCTAAACCTTTCCTGCCCTTTTTACTGTCTCTCTGGGAGCGCTGGGGTGAACCACTGGCTACGAGGCTCTGCCTCATGGCCTTCAGGCCAGGAACCAAACCTTCTCGATTCTCCCTGGAGGGCTTTTTCCCCTAATTCCTCCTTTGAAGTCCCCTCACCCCAGGCCCAAGGAAGCTGATGTCATCAGAGGATGGGAGGCCGTGGCTCCTCTCGGGCAGTTCCCACCTTTGGAGGAAGGAAATTCCTCGGGGCAGTGCTGTTTATCTGTTGGCCCCCAGAGAGCTGGGCTGAGAAATGATGTGGCTTTCTAAAAGCTGTGGATTTTAGATTCCCCCCTTGCTGTGCTTTCATTGTGCAGGTGGCAGCCAGGGGACCGCTTGCTGGTGGCAGTGGCAGAGCACTGGGGCCTTGTGCCTTTAATTACTTTTACACCTTGCTTGTGGAATTCGCTCTGCAGAAACACAAAGCCTCATGCAAGCCCATTTCTGTGGATTGATTGAGGAAGAAAAGCCCAACAAACGACCTCTCTCCGGATTAGTGAGGGCAACGAGCCAACGCAGCTCTGCGAGGAGGAAAAGGTGGGACTTGCTGCTTCAGAGGATGCAAAGGAAGGGGCCCTGGCCACAGGCTGGAAGCTGTGTTACTGAGCTCTGAATCTGCCTGTGTGTTGTAGAGATCAATGGAGAATCAGAGCAGGAAGGATGGAGAGGTTCTCAGACCATCCTGCCTGAGTTCACCTACATGTTATCAACAAGAGCCTGCAGAAAAGGGCAGCGCAGGGGAATGCAGCTTGCCCCGACAGGTGCCCATGTGCAGCGAGGGGTGGCATCTACTTGGCATGGGGTTGTTCAGGTGAGCCTTGCCTGTAAGGTAGCTCTGGATCTGCTCTGGCTGTGCTCAGCGTTGCCGTCAGCCCCACGGTGACAGCAGGGCAGCCAGGCTGTGACAATACAACAGGCTCACGTGAGGCAAACATTGGGCTCTGTACCATTGGAAGAGAAGGTGAATTGCCTAAATATACCTTGCCTGCAGCCTCCAGGTAAACCCAGGGAGACTGTTTTTTAGGTTAAAACAAACACTTTCTGCCATCACATCCCCAGAGTGTGGTTTAGCTACGACCTTTGGTACCCATCTCACAGCCCACTGGGCCCACGACAGGCAGGACCAAAACCCTTGAGATCCAGCTATAAACCCCCACATGAAGCAGGAGCCTGCCATGGATGTGGGCAGCAGCTCATGTCAGAATCCCAGCAATGGCTGCATGTCTGGCTGGGGATCACCTCTGACAAGAAATTCACTTTGCAGCCGAGAGGACGCGTGTCAGGCAGGAATGTGCTGCTGGATGGGCTCAGAGCAGCCAGAGCTTTCCCCTGACCACACTGTGCCTTGGCCTGCTTTTAGATATTGAATAGACTGATCCTTCTTGTAGCTTTCCTCTATCCCAGGTAAAGACTTCAGGGAATTCGGTGTGAGGTCTCTCCTCTCCAGCAGGAGGAATGTGCTGACACACAGCTATCGCTGACTGGCAGCCTACTCTGGAAACACAGTTGTTCAAGCCAAGAGGTTTCTTTTGCTGGTGTAGCTTATCAGAGCTACCCAAACAAAATTAACTATACTAGAAAGAAAAAAAAAAATCCCTCATTTTGTAGTGCTGCATCCATGCCAGGGGTTTTTTGTTGGCGCAGCTCTCTCTCTTGTAGGGGATGATGTATTTGTTTTCTCGCACTCCTGGCTGGCATAATTAAGCTTACAAAACTTCCTTGTGCAGACTAGCCCTAGCAGAAAAAGAATCAGCTTGCTTCAGGAGCACTTCCATGCACCAGTGAGAATTGCTGTTGTCTTGAGGTAGTGCATTTGGTGTGTTTTCCACCATTATAAAAGATTTCCCACAGTGCAGAGAAAAAAATCAAGCCTAAAAGCTTTGGCTTGTCCAGTTATTTTTGTTGATCCATTATACCTTGAGTGTTTGTGTAGAATTTGTTCACAAATTGACACAGCACGGAGATTTGGGCATTGGTGATATTTACTTGCAGTCACTGAGGTGGATGAAGAAGTGTGGAAAGAATACCACAACCTGGCGATTGTGCTTGTTTCAGTCTGTTAATTGGATATGCCATGTAAAAAAATCTGGAGCAATTTGCTGTTCTACGGAGTGTTGAATCAATGTGTTTAAATTACATGCTGCCCCTCATCCCTCATCCTGAGGGGGTTGTACAAGTAGGGATTTTTTGTCCTTTTGCTGAAAACACAGCAGTGGCTGGTGAGGACGTGTAATGTTTCACATCAGCCAGGGAAGAATAGCCATATTTGGGATGGATTTGTTTGGGAAATGGGGCTGTCACTTTCTGCAAGGAGCAGAAAGTACCACAGGAGAATGCCATTAATGAAGACAAGCAGACATGATACTTGGGGACAATATCATGTAAGCTGCAGTGTTCTGGTCTGTGGATAAAGGGAGTGTTCTGGAACCTCATGCACTTCATGGACATCCTGTGTTGGACGTCCCTTATCCAGCTGCATGGCTTGAGATGGGTTTTTCTGGCTGATAAAAATGGATGTCTCCAGTCAGAGCCCTCCAATCACCTCATGTGATGTCCCAGGTTGTCCTTCCCATCCCTTCATCCCTTCTTTCCTTTTGTGTGACCAAGCAGCCCCATGAAGACCACTGGGCAGGGCTCTGAGGACAGCCACAGGCACTCCGTGGTGAGCAGCATCAAGCCTAAAAGACACTGCCTGGCTTTGGAGCCGAGTGGTCAGCCTCTGTATGCTGAGACAGAGGGGTTATTTAGATAACATGCCACTGGATGAAAAAGGTTTATCTCCCCCTTTGCAGACAGGGTTTCAGACTCACTAAATTATGCTCAGCGTGGGTATTTAGGCTCAGTTCTGCAACACAGCACTGCACCCTGAGGAACAGTGCCTCCAGTTTGTTGTGATATTAATCTTGGAAGCAAAACAAAATCCTTGACAAAAGATCAATTTAGTCCATCTCCTTTGTCTTGGCAGAAGACAAATTGGAGCTGCAACATCTGTTTTTCTGAAGGGATAGTACTTTTCCACTCTTGGTTTTCTCTGGCAACCGCGTGCCGCCTGAAAGACTGAAGTCAAGTGCTCGTCAGTGGTACCTCTGACACTGAGCAGGATAATGGGACTTAGAGATGGGCTTAGTATTTCAAAGCACAGGGCAGATTTTAATTATCTTTGCCGTTATTGCCCTCAGCCCACCAACGAGCGTGGGTAAGCCATGGGGAGAAATACCGAATCAGGCAAACACTTTCATTTAGCAGAAAAAAGCATTGTTAGAAGTGGTGGCTGAAAGAAGAATCCCAAAAAAATTCGAATGGGAAATGAAACTTGAATGCTCAGTAGGGATGGGAATTAATCACAGGGGGGAAAATACCAAGGGAAGTGCTGGCTTTTCTCCATCTCTTGATGTTTCAGATGAAGATAAGTTGTTCTTCTGTAAGAGATGGAGAGATATATATTGGTCAAACATAGGCAATTGGCCTTGATTCAGGCACAACTGAGAGAAATTAAAGGTTTTTTTGATACAGAGAAGACAGACCAGACTCTTCTTTGTAGAGCTTTAAGCTCCATAAATCCACGATGTTAACTGTTCTCCCTACTTTATCTAAGGAAAAACCCAAACTGGCAGGTGATACAAGTTGCCCAAGGCCATATAAGAAATTAATGGCAGCATCAGGAATATAACTCAAGCTTTCCTGGCTTTCTGCCTGGTTCTCTACTTGTGCAGCCCTGTGAGATGCTGATGCTGCAGGGGAGAGGCTGAAGCACTTTCTGTCTGCTCCTTGTCACAGCAGCCACTGCCAGGCTCCTGCTGAGGCAGCCTGCATCCCTTCCTTGGAGCTGTCGCTGTATCCCAGCACCTGAACAGGAATTGCAAAATAGCAAAACAAGGTTGAGAGTGGAACTGCTAAGAGCTCTGACCCCATGTCAGCAAATTGGTTGAGAATATCCTTAAAAACACACCCTACTGAATCCTGTTAAACACACTCTTCGTGCAACTCGGGGGCTGAGGGCTTAGCTGAACCCAGGCTTGCGTAAATGGAGGTTTGTGTATCATTAGAGATATTATTTTTGAAGTCACCTATAATAGAGGAGATAAGATCAGCTATTTCCTCAGTACATCTAGAAATATTTTTTTTTTTCCAAGAGAAATAAAATTCCAAACATAAGGGAAAAGTCCAGCAGGAAACAGTGTACCAGGAAACTGGACAGACAGAATATTTTTGTGCTTGTGAGCTGATTTGAGCCATTAATAGCAATTTGCCAGCCTGAATGTATCTTGGTGCTGTCAGGCCAGGAGATCCCTGTGTGGTGATGCTGCTGTCAGGAAGGCACAAATTTGGGACAAGAGGGGAGGACTGGGTGCCCTCAGAGAGTGGCACAAATTTAAACTGTTCCCAAGGTTTGTCCCTCTTTGGGCTGCAGTTCAGCATGGCCATGGAATTGAGCTGCTCTGCTGGCTGGGAAGTGGCTGCCATGTTTTAATAGGGTAGAAACACTGCAGCAGTAAGGGATGTAGATGTTGACTACAGTGGATTTGCACTGGGATATCTGATATAGAGCCAGCACAACAAACATTTAGCTCTCTTTATACTGCCTAAAAGCTCATGGGCACAAGCTCAGGTCTTCTTACGGAAGTCATTCATGCATAGCTCAGAACAGGCCTTACCTTAATATATTACCTTTGGATTTTTTAGTTGAAAGCCATTTCAGATGTTATCACATGGATTTAATCTCCTGTGTTGTGCTGGGACTGTGTTCCTACAAAGAAGGCCGCTTTTCTGTCCTGCTGGGGTGGGAGCCAATCCCAAACCCAAACAGGAATTTATGTCTGTTTAAAACGGTTCTACCAAGTCATGAACCTTTGAATAGGGTCCTTCAAAGGTTTCTTTCAAGCACTTTCTTTGAAATGCAATTACCCCATTCCCTTTTTCCTTGAAGTTTCTATTCCAAGGCACCTCTAATCTTCAGCAGCTGATAAGAGCAATCACAGGGAAATTGCTGGAGGGGGTCTCCCGTCACACAGGCACCTGTGGGAGCAGCAGGTGTGACAACCTGGAGTCACAACCTGGAGATGGAAAGTCCTCATCTGTCCCCCTTGCACAAAGGGAAGCATCTAGAAAGCAGCTCTTAACTGGCTGAGCAGGCTCCCGGTGCTCTCTCCTGCTCACTCATCAACATCGTCCACCTCAAAACATTCAAATTCCTGGTGGAGTCTCACAGATGATGGCATTTTAGCATGAAATAGTTGGACATTTTCTTGGTTTTTATAGGATTTTTTAGGTGTGGAAGGAGATCTCCTTCCTGAATCATGGGGAAGGCGAGGAGAGGTGTCAGGGAACAGTGTGTGGTGGTGATGGGGCTCAGCATTGCCACCTGGACAGAAGGGAGGACAGATGGGGATGTGGGGTCAGGATGAGCCTGCTTGAACACCATCCTAGTCCCTTAGACGTTAATAAATTCTGCTCAACCCTTTACCTGACTGCTGAGAGAAGCTGTCCCTGAGGAAGTGGAGGTTTGCAGATCCTCTGAGTTGATCCCACAGACCCGTGGAGATGTGTCTCTGTGGCACTGCTCAGCTGCAGCGTCCCAGACGGGAAGAGGGCAGCATATCCTCACAGGTCAGGAAATGCTGTCTTGGGCTGGGAGCTGCAAAATAAAACTGCACAAAGAAGCTATTGAAGGCCCCTGTTTCTCAATGCTTTCAGAGAAAAAGCGACAGCTTTCTGTGAGTCAGTTGTTCAGCAAGAGGGTGGTCAGGCTTTTTTTTTTTTTTTTTCTTTTTTAGCTTTTTAAATTTAAAAATCAGGCAGAAAAAGCCAGCGAGCTACTGCCTGAAACTGCTGCAATGAAAATGGGGAGCTGATTTCTGTGGCGTGCTCTATTGTCTCTGCAGCCTTTGTGAAGTCATTTGTCAAGCCATTTTTCTTCTCCCTCCTGTCCCTAAACGTGGTACCAAACCAGGCTGGAAGGGCAAATCCTTCTATAAAATGACAACTGGACACAACACTGCAGCATGGATATGGTGAAATTCCAGCAGACATGGAGCGAGGAAAGCTACGTGGCTATGAGTCCACCTGGCCACACGGTGGGAATGGCACCATGGAAATCTGTGGCCACCCAGGGACCACAGCACGTGGATCCAAAAACCTAAATGCTGGGGAATTTCTTCCTTGGCAGAACTCTCTCCTGCAGCTGAATGGTGCCATGGTATGGTGGCTCCAGCGCCAGTTGTGCCCATCCCTGTCTCTTCTCCCATCTTTGGGCCCTTTGGGAGATGACACTCTCAGAGGTGATATATTCTGAGGTAACCCCCAAATCCTTCTGATATGATTTCCTGGCTCAAATTCTCCATATCACACTGATGTGAGATGAGCAAGGCCTCTAAAAGAGCCCAGAGGGAAATGTCAGAAACCTCCCAGAATGGACCCAAAGAGGGCAGGAGGGGGCAGAGAGCTCTAAAATGAGCCTTGTTCCAGGGAACTCACAACTTGAAGCTATTGCTTTTCCAAAGGGAAAACCATTCATTCGAGCAATAAATTAATGGACCTGATAGAAGAGATTGTCTGTCAGTGCTGATAGTGAAGTATAAATGGAAAAATAAGTGGCATCAGCTGGGCAAGGGCCAACTTCCAAATCTACACCTGCAATCTCAGAACTTTTTGTGTTCAAGAAAAAGGCTTTACTCCAGTTGAATCTCCAAGTATTGCCTCATCTATAAGGATGCTGTTCACTTGACGTGCAAAGAAAAATTGGATTTTGCCACACCGGGAAACGGAAAATACTCTCTGATTATGGATTTTCTCACAGAAATTATGTGAGCATTTGTGCTTTTCCTTGTGGCCAAGATAACAGTCCTTGGAGGTGGCCATAGGATCAGGAATGATGAGAAAGGGGAGCAGGCTTTGCTTGAGAGGGAGGTATGGGGGTCTCTGTAGCCAGCCCTGGCTCATCCTTCAAAGGGACCTGTCTTATTTTAGGGAGCAAGGTGCTGGAATCACACTTTTGTGGTGAAAAGTAAAGGAAAAAAACCAGCAAGGTCATGTGTCATTTTAATACTGACACTGCGCCTATAAGTTATATTTCCATTTGTTGATGGTTTGCAAATTGAACTTGTTCTTTTCCAATTTTTCTATAATCAGGATTTGCCAAACTGCTTGAAAAATGGCATGAGCTTTTCTGATCCTGACTGTTTCTGTGTGAATCCACTGCTTGTCTGCTTGTCGAGTATCTGGAGACAAAAGGAGTGTCTTGGAGCGTGGGGAAGTTACATTTCCCATTATTGGGTTCCACTGAAGCTTGAAATGAATTGTATTATTTGAAGATAAAATTATCCTTATTATCCTTTCCCCATCCCAAGCCACACTTCCACAACTCGTGGTGGAACAACCAGACACGTCACGGGCCAAAAAAGGGTCAAATCATTACCTCTTCTTTCAAACAACATTGCTCCGACCCTGTTGTGTTCAGTGTTTTCATTTATTGCTCTGGAAGCTGAAACACATTCCAGATGTGATTTGTCAGGGCTCCTGCAAGGTCACAGCCAAGTCGAGGTGCTCTGGTTGGCCTGTGGTGACCCCAAGGTGTCCAAGGGTGGGGGGCTGTCACTATAGATAAATCCCAACTTCTCCTTGGCGCAGAGAGGCCTCTCCCTCCTTTGGGGAGGGAGGAATGTGGGGGTTTGCAGGCGCCTCTGCTGTCACCTGGTTCATCTCTTGGCGAGTGTGATGAAGGGACAGCACAAGAAGGGAAGTTTGTGCCTTGGGGAAGGGACAACAGACAAGATAAATGAGGTCTGCGGTGCCGAAAAGCAGCGTTTGCACGTTGCAGCCTGGCCCTTGTATTCCTGTGCGGGATTTTCCTTTCTTAGATGACTGAAAAAAGAACATGAAGGAAGAAATTGTTTCCTTGATGATATCATTCACCTCTCAATCCTTTAAGCTCACCAGACCTAAGTAACGATGCTGGTGTCTATTAAAAATAAATGGCTGTTTTTTCTGCTACTGTTCCCTCAGGACAAATTCAGGCTTAAAGCATAAAGACAACATAAATTCCTTTCTTCAATGTGAGCATACTAATAGGCCGATTTTCAAAGGTCCAAGTGCAAACAGGAGTGGGTGCCATGGAAAGCCCAGCTGCAAATTCCAGTTCCCAGAAACACTCATGCAGATGTCATTCCAGCCAGGCTCCTGGCGTGCACAGAGCTGTCACATCCCTGGCTGTTCGCGGGACTGAGATTTAATCCCTCCACAGCAGCTCCAAGGGGAACGTGTATTTTGGCTGCTGGGTGGGTCAGCAGGTTCCTGCTGCAGGTTGAGATTTTGGAGACCTGCAGGACAGGGCCCACGCTCGTCAGGCAGGGCTGAGGTGCTCTGAGCTGTGCAGGTTGTTGGCCTCTTCTCACAGGACCTTCCACACAAACTATTTCTGCAGCCCTGGTGTCTATAAATGATGCCATGGGCTTGCAGGATCATCATGCACAGTGCGGTTACTTAGGTGTTTAAAATGCTTTGAAAGGTTTTTTTCCTCCAAGTATTTGTCTGCTTGCCCTTTGAACCCATGTAAACATATTTTTTCTATTACATTCCATGGCAAGGAGTCCCACTGCTTCCCTGTACGTTGTGTGCAAATGTGTCTTTTTTTTTTGCCTGATCTGAATCTGCCACATGGAAGACCCCTTCAATATCCCAGTTTTCAAAGTTGGAAGTTTCCAAGTTTTGGGCTGGTTCACAAAATCTGGAGTAAATTCTGCACACTTAAGCCACAGCTGGAGATTTTTTTCTGGTGGTCATGCTGCATCATTAGGGAACAGTAGAGGAATCCACAGGTTCCTCCTGTGACCCAGCAGTGTTCATCTCCCAATACGTTTTCATTTCTTTAGTCTCACAGTAAAACAAAACCCAGCTGACAAAACCCTACAGGCCAAAAAACCAGCTCGGATTGCTCTGTGTAAACTGAGCACAGGGTCAACAGGACATCTTACGCCAGCTGATGACTTTGGACAAATCCCACTCAAAAACCTGGCCATTCCAACTTGTGGTTCCTCTTTTACCAGTTAATCCCATCTTCATTACCATGAAGAATGCTTTTTATTTTTAATCCACCCATCCTGACTGAGCCTTCAGCTCAGACAGTGCGCATTCAGACTCACATCCAAAGGCCGCATCCAACACCCAATTTTTACAGCTGCACATCCAAGCGAGGGGTAAATTGAAGCATGACACAGACATGCAGCCCTGCTGGGGCTGAGGAGGCTCCCAGGTGATTCCCGTGGCAGCCTGGTGCTGGTCAGTGCTGTGGCCTCCCAGCTCCGGGGTCTTCCTTGGATGCTCCTGGGCTTTGCTGGCAGTCAGGCCCTGCTGGGTTTTACCCTCTGGGGTCTCCTCCATCTCTGCCTCACCTCTCCCTCACCTCCTCAGGATTGCTCCCTGCGGCACCTCGGAGAATTCCCTGCGCAGTTCCTGGCCCAAGTGATGGGAGAGGGCAGCGGCTGAGGCCTCTCAGGAGTGAAATATGGCTTTGTGTCTGCAAAGAGGTTAAAGCTGCTCCCCAGCAAGAGCAGCGGAAGGAAATGCCCTGTAGCTAAGTTTCATTTCGGTGTACAGTATGGGAACATGTGCAACCCATTACAATAAAGCCCTTGCTGGAAAATGCCTAACCTATGAACTGTAAAACCTAATTAAGGGATTCCTTAAAAAACACTGTTACCAACCGGTATCAAGGAGTGGATAATGAGAGGCTGCTTTGTGTAATCCAGCCCTTCATCTTTAGGCCTTTGGGGTGTCCACGGCCAGGCTCTGTCCCCTGGTTGTTGCTGAGGCCTTTATTGCAACAGTAAGAAATACTCCAACACCCCTCGTAAAGCTGACCGGCTCCACTGCAGCTTCCTAATGGATACAGGGCCAGTTCCTCAGGCAGAGCAGCTTGCTCTGACCTTTGGGACAGGGGTTCTGAAAGCACTGGGGGGGATCTGTGTCCAGCTCAACCCAGAACTGAAGGTGAGGTACCCAGGCTGGGAGGGAGATGAAGAAGGACAGGGAGAAATGGGAATGCTGGAGGTCATCTTTCTCCAAAACCTCCCCCAATCCCAGAGCCATCTTCCTGCTACTTTTGCCAGCTGACATCAGCTTTTCCAGTGTGGATGGAAAGGATGCAGGGCCTTTCCTCAACACCTCAATGCTGGAATGATGGAGCCTGGCCTGAGCAGTTTCTCGGTCCAGCAGGAAACAGCAGACACCTCCCAGGACATGGAGAGTGTGTGCCACATCCCTGCTGTCATGCGGAAACTGTTGTTTGCAGTAACTACACTTTTCCAAACATGTAAACCAAATTAACTACTCCCTTCTGATGTATGGATACTCCTGCCATCTAATCTCCTTTTATTTTTGGCGTTTTTTTTTTTTTTTTGGTGAAGCCAGCTCCAGTGCAGCAACTACCTAGTTCCCTTGTATTCTCCTGAGGACAGGCAACCATCCTGGCCTCCATCCATCCATCCATCCATCCATCCATCCATCCATCCATCCATCCATCCATCCATCCATCCATCCATCCAGGCAGCTCCCATCTCCTCACATCATCCCTCTGCTACCCTTCAGAGCCTCTGAAGGATTCTCTTCTACTCTAACCAGACAAAACCACTTAGAGGAATCTGGAGGTTTGGTATAGGGTCTAACACATCCTCAAACCCCACCTGAAGTAGACAGGTGAGGTCTACTAAGCTGGAACATGCTTGGGACTACAGGTGGACTTGTTACAGGCAGTGAAAAAGGGCAGGTTTTTTGCAGGCCAGGCAATCTGCAAACACTCTTCTTGCCATTAAACTCACAGCATTATTAAATGTATTTCCTGTTGTGGTCATGGCCATTTATTTGACCCTTCATTAGGGCCAAAACAAGAAGCTCCCTGTCTGTATGTAGGAAAACCCATCAGGAGCAGAGGCCAAACCCTCTGTTATCACTGTCTGCATCTCCCTGTCGAGCTCAGCAGCTGGGCCTGAGAGCTAAGCTGAGTTTTACAATAACGGTAATTAGTAATTTTTATGGCGTGCTCATTTGTGATATCCTAGGTAAAGATCTGTCAATGTTTTCATTATGTACCCTTCTGTTTCCAGGGGTTTATAACCAGCCCATAAAAACAAACTCTGGGGCAAAGCTTGCCACATAAATTCTCAGCAGAGAACCTATTTTTGGTTTTGTTTTTGTTTTGTTTTTGTTTTGTTTCTGTTTTGTTTTTGTTTTGCTCTTCCACTTATAAATACGACTTTTAAATGTGTGGTAAATATGGAGAAATTCAGGTGGCTTCTTCAAGCACGTGGTTAACCAGGTTTTAGTTTGGCAGAGACATATTGCAAAGGGGAATAACTTCTGTGGGTTTGGGGTAGCCTAAAAATGAGAAGTTGGGTGCAATTGAACAGAAAGACTATCTGTGAACTGGCATCTGGATTTCAGGCTCTATTCACTGCACAAGCTGTGCTGGAATTGCTGACGCTTTATATCTGCAGGATATATCTCAGTTACATCTCTCTGCCTTCAGCTCATACAGTGCACATTCAGACTCACACCCAGAAGCTGTATCCAACACACAATTCTTATACCTGCACATCCAAGCAAGGGGTCAATTTTACATGAAATTAGCATAGAAACAGAAGGCTTCGTAGGTAAATAGAAGAATGAACCCAAATTCAGAAGGGATTTTGGGTGAATGAGGGCTTGACCATGTTAAAGTGCCTACAGGCCCAATGATCTTCGTTCATTTTTAGTGTGATTGGAAGCAAAAATTCATGTCAGTGTTTAAGGTTTACTGTAAAAACAGGATATGGCACAGTGCTTATTCCATAAGCAATTCAATGCAAGGAGCTTTATGACATAAAAGTGTTAAATTACACCTGTTGGGCAACACAAGCAATTCTCTCACTCAGTGATATCATTACTTTGTAAAAACTTTCTCTGCTTCCAGCAGTTAGTGGTGGCTGAGCTGCAGCATCTGTTGTTTGTCACTGTGCTGATGTGCCCCAAAATTCACCCTGGCACATCCAGCCAAGTGACAGGAGAGAAACCTCTGTTTGGGGCAGCTGTCCTGCTGCCAGACACTCCTCAGAGGGGAGACACCAAAGGAGGAACGGGGCTTCAAGGACTCAGGATCAGTTAAGAAGATTTTCCGTGTATCAAAGGCCAAGTTTTGCAACCCTTTCCTTACATGAAATACAAAGAACTGATTTATCTCCCTCAAGAGCAAGGGCTACAAAATCTGCTCCTCATCTTCTTTTGATGATTTTGCGGTATGTTTCTGTGATCCTCGGTCTGATCCTTTTAATTTCAAAAGCTTTAATCAAAACCTCTTAACAATACATCCACTCGCTGGTTTTGCGGTTTACATTTAATTCTGATTGATTCTTTAAAAGGATGGTTGCATTAAGATGCTTCTGCTGGAGTGATTCATTAATATATGCCTGGGATGGCACAACCCCAGTCAGGCTGAAGCTTTGTGTTGACAGACCACTAAAATAATGCCCTGTGTGGGACTTCCCAGGGGGAAAATAGAGCTTTTACCAGGGAGACCTTAAACCCTTCTACCATCCTGCAGGCATGCTCAGGGAAGGCCTGGAGCCCCAGGTATGACACAGAACATGTCACAGGGCTGCAGAACACTTGCAAGTTGGTGTTCCCCTTGTCTGGGATGAAGCAACATCAATTTGTCCCGGTGTGCAGTGAGATAGGGGCGAGCTTTGCCAGATGAAAGAAAATAATATTAAAATAATAGGATCTGGTTTTCAGGTTTAATGACAGGATTAGTGAGGGAGAACCCCTTTTGCAGGAATGCTGCCTTGTCAGAGGGAGGAGAGCGGCTGCATGTGATTGCACTTAACTGGAGGCACTTGGCTGGTGTCTCTGAAAGCTGGCCTGCTTGCTGCCCTGAATATAAAAAATGTTGAGTAACTGCCTTATTTTTATTAACTGAAATACAGATCTGATTGCAAAAGTCCAAACAACGCAAAAGATCAACAGTTTGTGCAGCTGAAAATCACAACTTCTTCCTTTCACTGGAGCTCTGCGGCGTCGCAGCATCTTGAAAAACATATGAGCCAATTGAAGCTGTATTATCTTTTCAAGACTGACTTTTGACATTTGTTTCTCTAGAATCAAAAATATTATTCATTTCCTCCAAGCTCCTCTTTTCAGCATCTTTGCCAAGGGTCATGTCTAGCATGGAGAAGAAAGTAGATTTACATAGGGGGGAAAAAATTGTCTTCATGTTGGTTAATCTAAGTGCAATGATTTAATGACAAGGGAGGGGCTAGCCTGGGCCCAAATTAATGCCACATTTTAACACAGAAATGAAACAGGTGGCAAACAAGTTTTAAATGGAATAACAAAACTGGTTGTGAAAGTTTATTTTCTTTCAGCTGCATAATGATAGGAAAGGCTGTTTCAAGAACTAGGAGAGAATTTAGGGAGCAGGTTTATGTGGGGTAAAAGAGCTCTAGGTGCAGATTCTGCAGGGGCTAATCCAAAAGGGCAGCTGCTGGCTGCACCCTGATGCCTGGGCTGGTGTGTGCTCAGGTGTGAGGGTCTGTGCCCCAGGAGATCTCTGACGGGGAGTTAGGGCAGTGCTGAGCGGTGAGACAGGGATTAAAGCATGCAGGGAGCTGGGAACGCTCCCCACACCTGCTGCTGGGACACGGAGGGGCCATAAGTAATAAAGTTGTGACGGGAAGGTTTGTGCACCTGGGGTATGAACCAGCACAGGGCTGTACTTCCCTCCTGGATACTCACAGAGTCTGGTGACAGCACTGAGAGGCTGGGAGCTCACAGGTGAGATGGTTGTGCCTTTCATTTTCCTGCCCATCCCAGATAGGATGTCCTACACCCCTGTGTCCTACATCCCTGCTTGTCCTACAGCCCTGCTTCTCCTACACCCCTGCGTGTCCTACATCCCTGCAGGGGAAGAGCCCTGACTGTGCCCAAAGACACCTTTCCTCCCTTTTGCAGGGCCTTGTGCCTTGTGTCATACCAATAGAACAAAATATCCGTCTCATGGTGCAATTCTTGTCTCTACAGAAACCCTCAGCTGTGGCTTTTTATCTCAGCTGGCTGTTTGCAGGGCTCATTGCAGCTCCCTAGCAAAGCACAGTGCTGCCTAATTCTGTCTCTGGGTTAATCAGGGAGGAGGAGGAGGAGTTTGCACCAAAGGTTTTCTAGTGATTTTGGAAAAGGAACCTTTGAGCTACTCAGGGAAGTTTCATTCTGCATTTTCTTTCCATCTCTCGATCCAGATACTTACAGGTCTCTCAGCACCTTCACACCTGAGTGCTCCTGACAATCCTATGCCAGGGCTGCTTGGACAGCCAGAGGGCTTTGGCCATTAAAACCCCAGAGTGTTCATGAGGAGCTCTCTGTTTCTGCCAAACGTGATGCCTTTCCGTGTTTTTTTAAGAAAAAACTATTTTCTTTTCCTTTGAAGGGAGATCTGAACATTTTCTACAAAAGGGTTAGGAACATGGGGCCAGGAGACATTCCCACGCAGCCATAGCTGAATGACAAGCAATGTTTAAAAAGAACCAGTTTTGAACATAGGTTTTCTTTTTCAAAGGCTTTAGTGATGTAAGTTCATGTTAGAAAAGATTTGGCTGCCTTGGAGTGGGGCAGATTTGGAAACTCTTCTCCAGGTGACCACTTTGAAGCCTCTTAAAAGTCCTGTAAATTAAGGCAATCTCAGCTCAAATCTCACAATAATTTTGCCTGCATCAGAAGAAAGTGATCAAACTCAGTGCTCTTGCTGGCTGTCCCTGAAGAAAAGTCCCTGACTAAATGAGCCATGAAAACTGAGCTCTCACTGTGCTTCATCCAGCCAAGCACTCCACCATATTTTTTTAGCAAAGCGCGGGGAAAGTTTGTTCTGGGTCTATACAGAGTGTTTACATCTTTATAGCTGTCCAGCCAGCCCCTTTCAGGGGGCCTAAACTGTGTATGAAGGAAAATAATTCCCTCCTGTCCTATACCAAATGCCATGGACCTGAAAGAGTGAGAGAGCATTGTGCCCTGGAAAAAAATAAAAGGGCGAAAAAGCTCTTAAAGTGCATTTGTGTAGGATCTTCTCAGGTATTTCTGTCTTCATCGCATTTATTCATGACTTGCCAGTGCAAAATTATTCACCATGCCCCTGCTAAAATACTGCTTTGCTTCAGATTCCCTGTTCCCCAAGGAGTTTTCATCTCTTTTCAGCTCAATTGCCTGAATTAATATTCAGATAATACACGTCTTAACTAGAATGGGTTTTCATTCTTCTCCATCAATATTAATGAAATTCACTCCTGGTCCTTTGATAGACCAACTTGCTGCATTGGTGAAGTTTAAGGAAACCTGAACTTCCCTGCTGAGCTCTGATGGGGAACACAGACTCAAAGCAGCAAGCTGAGTTTTGGATCCTCTTTCTTCCTAAGGCATGAAACCACTCTCAGCTGGGGCTGCCCAGCGGCTCTAGAAAAAGCACCAACACACAGCTGCATCCTGGAGGGCCACCTCTCCCTGGGCTCAGCTGCTCAGCTGTCTGGCCACAAAATTTAGCCCAATTAGCAGCCCTGGAGGCTGGGGAGCTGCCAGGTGGCTGGCAGGAAACTTCAGGTGTAATGAAAAATTAGTCTGGGGAAGCATCGTGCCGGCGCTGGTTTCTGTGCAAGAGGTTCTGGGAGAGGCAGGGGGAAGCGGCTNGGCAGGAAACTTCAGGTGTAATGAAAAATTAGTCTGGGGAAGCATCGTGCCGGCGCTGGTTTCTGTGCAAGAGGTTCTGGGAGAGGTAGGGGGAAGCTGCTGGGTGCAGGGGGTGAGAAGTGATAATTCATAATAAAATTCATAAAATAAGTGAACAGTGTCCTGTTCCCTCAGTGGCAGACGGGTGGCTGGGGTAGCACCAGGCAGCTGAGCAGCATCGCGTGCTCCTGGTAGGAGCGAGACAATAAAACTTCCTCCCATCTCCTGGGCTCCGCAGCTTTCTGATGTCAACAACAGCAGCAGGAGGCCTCAGGCACGTTCCCGGCAGCTGATCGTATTTATCAAGTTCACGTTTCTTGCTTTTTATTTTTTACTTTTTTTTTTTTTTCCCTGTCTTAACTATCAAGGTCCGGGAGCCACAAGATGGCCCAGTTCCAACTCCAGCCCCTTTGAGGATACAGAAATGTGTGCTGGGGGCTGGAGCAGGGACATGCTTTCTCCATGTGAGCCAAAGAACAAACAGCAGAGCCCTCCACGGGGACTGATTGTTGACATGTTTATGATGATGAAGTGGGGTAGAACTCTCAAAGGGGGATGCTAGAAATGAAGAAGTAAAGTGTGGCACTGCTGAGGGCCTATATAATGCTAAATATTGTAGGAAACTGCAGTTTCTTCCTATTTGTGACCACTTCACTGAGTAGTTAGGGAAGTCCCTCCCCAGCCGTACATCACACGTTCCCCATTTGGAGCTGCAGCAACAGCAATGCCCCAGCAGGCGCCAGGAGCATGGAGGGAGCAGACTGAACTTACCCTGACGTGATTTATAGCCCTGCTGCAAAAGTGCGAAAGATACGACCCTGTGTGCCTGGAAATCCTACCCAGGGGACAGCTTACTGACCCAAAGTGGGTATTGGAATACCCGGGCTGACTGGGGATTGCCACTTTGCTTGGGGTCACCTGCACAAGCACTTCATCTTCCTCTGCTGTGTGCACTTGTGTGTCTGTGCCGTGGGACAGGCCCTGGCTCTGCTGCCCGAGGTCAAACCTCCCACCTGGCATCTGAAGGATGAGGGTGGGTTAAATTCTCCCTCGTGGTGATGCACATTCTCCTGTCTTCAAGACTCTGTGGACTGTGCTTCCACTGGGCCTGGGCTGCAGAGCACAAGGATCCGACGGAAACATCCATGCACACCCTGCTGCCCAGCACTGTGCTCCTCATTAGAGCCCATAATCAGGCTCTGGATAATTGTTTCTGGCTCTGGGTAATTGTTACAGCCTCTGCTGGTCTCCACCTTGCACCCTGCAAGGTCTCCAGCTGAAAAACTTGTAGGGGGACAGCAGCTCTCCCTGATTTCCAGCTACACACATTGGGACTCTGGAACTGGGGATCAGCTCAACTTTGCCCAGGGAATTTTTTCCTGTCCACAGCCAGGTCTGCCCAGAGATGGTCAGCTGGGACAGTGTCCAAGGCGTGGTGGCTATTGGAGTTTTAGATTATTCACCTTGTGTTTGATCGACCCAAAAGGTGAGAGGGTTGATTTTGCTCTTGCCTGTGCAGACAAAGCAAGGACCTTCTCCAAGATACTCCAATTCCTTCTCTTGAGTTTCCCCCAACTGAGCAGCTCTGATCCATGTGTACTCTCTGCCTCTGAGTCTGCTCAGTGCTGCAAGAGCTGTTGGAAAGCAAAACAGAACATGAAATGTTCAAGGCTGTGTTCTGCAGCAGTGCTGCTGTTATCTTTCATGAATCCTGCTGGCCGACTCTGAGCACACCTTGTCTGGGGGCAGAGCAGCTTTCACCATGAAGGAAAAAAAACCTCATCTTTTTCAGACAATGTTTCAGTGTCTTAAACTGCTCTGGGTTTCCCTCTGGGCCTCTTGAATGTATGAGGTGGGAGCTGATGGCTGTGCCTTAGTCTGAATTCTGCTGCTACTGTACTGGGGTTGTGTGTCCCTTGCAGGGATGATAGGCTTTGGGCAGCCACTTTTTCCTCCAAAGTTTAGTAGGATTTTTTTTCAGAAAACAACATTTTGGGCTTTTGGTCCCTAATAGAAAACTTCTCAATAATTAAAGTGAATTGTCTGTACAAAAGGGACAGTTGGGGTGTGTGGTGGTGTATCTCAAAATAATCACTACTGGAGGACTTTTAATTTTAGAACATCACAAAGTGATACATTTTTCACAGAAAGGAGGATAAACATTGGCATTTAATCCTTGTTGTAGTGTGGTAGCACCTGTATTTCTGTACCTGTCTTTTGGGCCACCAATGTGCTATTCTTCATTGCTAAGAGCAGGTCAGCCTTGCTGGAGGCCACTGTGTCTGCATTCCCATTTCCTATCTCCCATCTTAGAGCCTCACTGCAGGACTCCTGATTTTCCCATCTCTGGCCTTGTTCATCTCTTGAATATTCCTGAGTGATATTGAGGCTCCCAACCCCCACCTGATATCAGCAACCACCACACTGACATTCCAGTCCAGCTCTAATTCCAGGCCCGTGCATGGGAAGGACCACCTGAAAAGCACATTAAACTGTTTTCTTTTGCTCCTTTTCAGTGCTTTTCACAGCATCTCCAGTTTTATGATCCTCGGAACTGCAGCATTTCTCCTCGATCTTTTAAGTAGATGTTAGGGGAGTTAGGCCTGGATTATTTCAGTGGTTCCTTCTAAGAAACATGACAGCCAAGAACTCTACGCCCTCTGTTTGTATTTCATCCTGTTGGGCTGCAATCCTCCCACACCTGCCTGTATGAATGATTTTTTCAGCTGCATTTTGATGCCATGGGAGGCACCTCTGGGCCCCAGAGGTGCACAGGCATCACTTGCCACGTGTCCAACATGTCCCAGGAGTGTGGTACAAGGCGGAATGTGAACCTCCCCTTTGGAATATCTGTGTATCAGGACAGGAATCTGAATCCAGGAGATGAGGGGCTGCAGGATGCCTGTCTCACTGTGTTAGCCCTGAACCCAGCAGTGCTGGTGGCTCCACGCTACTTCCTGACATGTTTTACATTTCGGACTCGATTTGCCAGAAGAAAGTCACCAAACAGCAAATCTGACAAACAAACCACAGAGAACATCTGATCTGATCAGAAAATACGTAAGCCTGTTAGGGACTGTAGGCACAGCGAGGGCCAGGATTGATGGGGAACATATTTGTTATTAAATCCCATCCACATAAACCGATCGGAAACAGATGTGAGTGTTGGGGATATTAATAAGTGGGCAAACTCCAGGGATGCTGAAGGTACTGCTGCATGGGGGGAGAAGGGGAAATGGCACATCTTTGCTATCATGGGGGTTTTACAAGGAGGGGCTATATTTTTACACTGTACCCTGCTTTGCATTCCCTGGTGGAACTGGAGAAATGTAAGGGTACAGAGAGAGAGGTGGTGGGTTAGAGCAAGGATGGCTGCCTTTGGGAAGGATGATGGCTAATAGGAGAGTTGGGATGAAAGAAAACGCTGTTCTCTGCCCCTAATCTTGGTGCAGCTGGGCTGTAAGGCTGTGCTCAAACTATCCTGCCATGGCCAGCAGGGCAAAAGGCTAAAACGTGTCCAGGAAAGGTGGAGCTGCAGAAATGTAAGAGGTATTGCTTGGGTATAAAAAGGGTTTTCAGAGCAATTTTGATGTTTCAGATTTGATAAGGTTTTTCAGTACTTCAGATTTCCAGTCCTTTCTCTATAGTAGGAAGACTCTAGTATTTTGCAAGACAGATTTCCTAGGATTTTTTTTGTGTTGCAATACCTTGGATTTTCCCTAGCCATCTTCTCTGAAACAGATGAACTTTTTTTATTGGCTGACAGTTAAAAAAAAAAAAAAAAAAGAAGGGATAACAAAAAATTCAGCCCAAGGCAGACACTTGGCACGGAAAATTGAAGCCCAAGTGGTTTAAGTTTAACAAAGTTATTAGCAATTGAAAACAGGGCTTTATAATTGGAAATGTTTGGCAAGCTAAGTAAGAGGCTGTGCTACCAGCCCTGCCTCTTAGATGTGTTTGTGTAAAGGGATGTGCAAACACCCGACGCAAAGACAGGCATTTGTTAAAGATGCTTACAACTGGAGACAGGCACAAATGCCACGACACCACCTTTTGTTCACCTCTTCCTTCTCAACCTCATTTCTTCAAGGTTTTGATTGTCTTTCCACCTCCAATTATAATTAAAACCAGAGTGCAAATGCTTCTTGTCCTGGCTGGAACAAAACACTAACTCTTCTGATGCTCTGAGGACTTCAAGAGAGGATTCAGACTGGCTTTGGGGTCACAGGAAACCAATTCCTGGGTAATGTATCATGGACATTTTCTACCTGTGCTTTCTTCTTGCCTATTGCAGTGGGAGTGGAGTTGGTGTTCTCAGTCTCTGTGCACGTGCTCATGGCCCTTTGCATATTTGCATCTCTTTGGGTGGAGATGGCAGATTTTTGGGCAGCTCATCTGGCCAGAGGGCACCAACCTGGGGTAAGAAGTGTCCTTGTTGGGCTGAGTTGACCAGCCTGGCCATTGCTTGCCTTCATCAGGGCTCTCTGTGGTGCTGCCTGCTGCTCCATCACGCGCCCCAGTAAAGTTTAAACCCTGGCTAACCACGAGCCCCACTGCAGCCAGGAAACGACGTCAAGTTGAGCCATCATATTGTTTGAATTACACCAATATGAAAATCCATGAAAGCCACAGGGAGCCAGCATTTCCCCTTCTACATAAAATGGGGTTATGGCCATATTAAAAAACACAACAGAACCGAGCAGCTTTTAACAGGAGATGGTGGAACAGAGGCCTTGAGAGATGCCGAAAAAGCCAAGCATAAAAATAATTACATTTGAAACAAGGTCGTGCTCTTTCTTCTGCTCAGCTTCATGATGACGTGTGCTCCTGTCACTTCTACATCTCCTGCTCTGCCTTTCATTTTGGAGAGGGGAGGAGAGCAGCTTTGTGCTGGGGCTGCTGAGTGGCAATCCAGGTCATTCCAAGAGCCGGTGGCTGGAGGTGCCCTGGTGTGGGTGGGATGTTTGATGTCTCCTGGGATGCACTGAATAGCCTCTGCTCTGTTCAGAAGACCTCTTTGGCTTGACCCAGCAAGTAGTGATCATTCACAAAAGGAAAGCAAAGATGAGATTCACGTACAAAACAAAAAAAGAAAAAATGTCTGGAAAGGAGACTATTCTCCAACCATCCAGCTGTTTCCATGACCATTTACCAACTCTCTTGTAAGCTGCAGAGCCATTTCTCTGACATAGAAAAAAGAGAACATTTCCAAACTTGGGCAACACAAACCTTTCTTTTTTCTAATAGTAACATAAAGCCTTTCTGAGACAGTCAGTCCTTAGGCCATGCTGTAGAAGACCATCGCTTCTGCAGTGAACTGCCAGTGGGGCCAGCTGAGGCCAAGGGGAAGAAGACTCAAGGGGAAGAAGACTCAAGGGGAAGAAGACTCAAGGGGAAGAAGACTCAATTGCCTTCCTATTTTACAAGCCAAGAGGAAGCAGGGATATTCTGATATTCGTATTTTCTCTCAGGACCACAAAAGGTGCCACTGCAAGAATGGACATCACCACCCTCAGTGTACCAGTGGGCAAAGTTCACTGCAAGACAAGTGTTGTGCCCTTCCCAAACACTTCCCTAGCTCTCTGTTGACTTACAGTTAAATCTCACTGTTGCTAAATCCGAACAAACCTTTGCTTTCAGATGCTGCTGAAATCCCCTGAGAGTCTTCCTACTTCTTCTTCAGAAGCAGAGACATTTGTGTGCTGAGGCTCATTTTGGACATTAATAGTTTGGATTTTTGCTCTGTCCCCAAGGCTCTGATACTGTCACAACTCCAGATCCAATGAAATCCAGAGCGAAGCCTACATCCCTTTCAGGCTTCTTATTTGTTGTGGTGTTGTGAGTGGTGTTTGCACACTTTTTAATCACTTCACCTCAAGGAGTTTGAGTCATTTGCTGTTGGTAATCTTGATATATAGCTACCATGCTACACAGCAAAATTATTTCTGCTTTCCTACCTCCATATATGTATGCAGTCAGGAACAATTACCGCTGTCAATCCTGTCTGCCTGCTAACTTGCTTTATTTTTTTCCCTGTTGGTCATGCTGTAAATCATTTTCACATTTACAACATTAAGAAGGTGCTCTGAGCAATCATTCTTGTGGTCAACAAACTGTTACTGCTTCTCAAGTGTCATGGGTCACTACTTAATTACTGGATTTCACTCCCTGTTAAAACCATTAATCTTGTCTCCACCACCTTTCTCTGGGCCTCTCAGTCCAGTATGTTTTATGTTAGGCACATAAGTGCTGGTTTGTTTTTTTTTTTCATGCCAGCAGAAGTTCTGTAGCTGGAATTTCTGGGCTTGATACCCAAGATCACCCAACAGAGTCTTTCTTTGGCCAGGGTCACTCTAAGCTGAGCCTTTCTCCAGAAAACTGGGTTTTCAAACAGATGCAGAGATACTGAATACAGCCAAAAAGTGATAAGGGATCTCTGTGGTGGTGATGCCACCTCAGCCATGGGAATTCCCCAAGCTCCATCTCATGGGATTATCGATGCCTCAGCTGCTGCCTGAAAACAGAATAGGTACAAGCACAGCAAGGAAATTCAGAGTAATCTGGGAAAGCAGAGATTAATTTGTGAATCCTAGAGGTTCATCAGGAGTTGAACTTGCCTGTGAAGCTCACAGGTGCCTTTATGAGGGTCTGCTCTTACTTACTCTGCCCTGGATGGAAGCACTGAGCCCGCGTGGGTGACAGGGCCACATCCGACTCCTCCCATCTGATGGGAATTCATAGGTGTTATCCTGGACAGAGAAAGGCTCCCCTGTTGTTCCCTAGATGAAACTGCAGCAAAAACGTATTCAGAATTATAAGCACAAAAAAAAGTGGAACATAAGGGCTACAGAATTCTAACAAAGCTTGTTTCATAAGCCACATCCACAGCGCGCTCGTACAAAATGCCACGTGAATCACACTTAATTTGCTGCAGAATATGCTTTGCTATTTCAGAAAAAAAAAAAAAAAGCAAGCCTGTGAAGGGCAAGAGCTTTGCTGCATGTCAGCTGTAAAAGTTCCACAAGTATGGAACCTATTAAAACCATTATTTGTTTATGATGTGAAAGTGATTAGTCTGTTCCAAAAACAAAAACATGAAAACCCTAAGTGCAGGGACTTTTCAGGAGAATAGCCACTGGTTCTTCATTACGATAATTTATATAATATGGCTCTATTTCTGTGATATCTGTAATTGTTGTAACAGTTGGTTGCCTTAGCCAAAATCAAGGTCCTCTTCCACATCCATCTAGAAAACACATTCCCTACCCTCGTGGGCTCTAAGGAGGTGAGGCTTGGATGATGACCACAGGTTGGCAGATGGGGAACTGAGCTAAAGGCTCATCATGACCTGCCCAGGGTCATGGCGAAGCAGCTTGGGTACCTTGGCTCAGCTGTCACCTGGAGCCACGTGGCTGGGCTGGTGGAGCCAGAACATTCCAGCGCGAGCACAGGGACATCCATGTGGCCCCAATTACAGACCCAGGGCCTTGGTTTCACTTCCTGGACTGGATACAACAACAGGATGCTGGAATATTTAGGCTGTGTTCACTGCAGGGCATGTTTTTACTTTAAAAGCAGAAAAAAAAAGTCTGTTTCTCTCTAAGATGTCAAATCACAGAAAGAGGGGGTTTTTGTTGAAACCTCACCCAATTTTGGCTTCTTACCCCCTCTTTTAGGACACTACTCACTTGATTTTAACATCCTGCTGGTGATGAAGAGCTCCATGGCTTTTGGGGGCACCTTGTGCTTGCTGTCACCCTCCCTTGCTGATGTTCATTTGAATGTTTGGGTACTTCACCACACACAGCCCCGGAGTGTTCCCTGCTGTTGTCACATCTCACAAACTGCTTGCAAGGCCTTCTAAAATCTAACTTCTCCCTTCCCAGGCTGTACCTCCTCTCCACATGCTGCAAGTCACAAGCTGCCTCTCACCTTTGAAGCCTGGGGTGTTTCTGGCAGGGCTTGTGCCAATTACACCTGGATCCAGTGGCCATAAAAGTGCCATCAGTGGAAGCTGATGTCAGGGAGAGGAGATTCTGGTCCTTCACTGATGGCTGGTGATCAAAACAAGTATCTGTAGGTTTAGCAGCCTGTTGGAGCTTTTGCTTTATTATTTCCAGGCATGGTGTGAGGCTCTTCAAGGTTTTCTGGCCCATGTGCTTTGAGCCCCTTATTTCATTTAAACGAGATTTGAGTTGGGGTGCAAATTGAGCCATCCTCTTCTGGTTTCTGCTCCTTAAAGTGGTTTCCTCTTTGCCAATCCCAGAGTCCTTCCTTTCAGATGTTGTTACCTAGTGCTCCCAGTCTTTCCACCTCAGTGAGGTTGCAGTGTCTCACACCTCGCACCACAATTTTCTGTGCGTTTTCTGTGGCTTCTTGCCTCAAGATCACCCAGTCAGTGTTACTCTTGTTCCTCTTCTCTGGAGCATTTCTGAACCTGGAGTCATCAGCAAGCTTCATTAGCACATTTCTTACATTACGTGCCACAGTCACTAGTGAGAATTCCCGGCAACATTCCTGATACCCAGCACTGAAGAGCTCCATGAGTAATTCCCTGTAGTTGAAGAATTTCCTTTTCACATAATGTGTTTCCTTTCATACAAATCAACACTTCATGTACTTTTTCAGAACTTGTACAAATTCCTATTTTTTCCTGTAAAGAGCCATTTTCCATGTGGCCCTGTATGACAGACATACTGTACTGAAGCCCAGATCAATTGGATCCACTGTATGTCCTCTAGGAAATCTCTAGCAAAGAAGCCAGAGGAAATGAGTATCTGTCTGGCAAATCCCAAAGCTGTACTCCATCCCAGTTCCCATATATACTTGTGTCTTTAATTACTCCTTCCTTTGACTGCTATTTTAAAGCCTCGTGTGCTATTAGAAATGATTAATGGCAACTGATTTGCCTGCTGCCATCTACAATCTTTGACCAAAAGGGAATCTTGGTGTCCAGGATGCAGCTGACATGTCTCTTGGGTGGGGCCAGCAAGCCTTTGGAGAGCAGGTAACCAACCTGCTCAGTGAATCCTGTCCATGGTGAGGAGAACCTGCAGGTTTCCAGAGGCATCTGGACATTTAAGGGTCAGGTCTCAGCATTCCAAGTGGGATCTTGGGCCACAGAAGACATTAGAAGAGCTGTCATTCCCCTCAGTGCTTCTCAGACAAATAATGGTGTGTGGGTCACGTTCCTCCATGGCGTTTTCTGCCCAGATTTGATTTTTCCCCTTTCCCTCTTGCTCATCATGAGAAGAAATTGGAGTTGGTTTATGCATTGGCTCCCTAAATTGTTGTTCTTTAAATGGAGTTTCTTCTGAGAAGGGGAAATTTATTGTCATGCTTTTGCTCCTGCTTGGAAACACAAGTTTTGGCTTGTATCTACATCTATATTCATTCAAACTCAGGCACATGCTCACAGCTTTATCTAAAACATGCAAAACTCCCTCCTGTCCTTGGAATAAAAGAAATGGGTACTCTGTCCAATCTGAAAAATACCAGCCAAAAGAGAGGAGGAGGGATAATATGGATAAAGAATAAAAATAGCCTGAATAAACTCAGCAGGAATGAGAAACTGGTAGGTGGAAACCCGAATGCAACAGAAGGGAAATGGGAACGTGCATGGAGAGTAGCAACAGAATGGTGATTAGTACATCCAACAGGAAGAGGTGGATTTGACCTGGGAATGTAAGCAAGGAGAAGAGAGAAATTCAGCTCTTTACTAAGAAAAGAAAATTCTTCCCCAAGAATCTGGCATGGAAAGAGGCCTGGAACGGATATGAATATGGATTTTCGAGTGAAGGGATGTATGAGATGAGTCAAGGGAGAGAGAAAGATTTAAGGAAGATTTACTTCTATATCACAGATGGGGGAAGAGATAGCAAAGTAAGTTCTTAATACCTTGGAAACTTTTAGTCAAAAAGAAGACCCTTTTTTATTTTTCCCCCTTTAAAAATTGATAACTCGAGCTGGAATGGGTGGTGAATTTCTAGGGTGGGTCTGGGGATGTGGCTTGGCTTGGCCACTGGTATTGGGCAGAGGAGTGTTTGCCAGCACATCTGAGTTGTCCCTGCCTTTGTTCCGGGTGTGCCTTGCATGCCAAGTGGGAATGGTGAGTGGAGTCAGGCTGGGAGAGCTGAGGGTGCATCAAGGAGTGTCCCCAGCCCTGGGGAGGGAGCTCAGCTGCCTTTGCCCCCCTTGCCTCCTCCTCAGGAGCACAAAATGCAGGATTTAGGGGCACTGTGGAGGGTGGTGAAAGACCTCTGCCTCCGAATGAAGGATGTGTGTCCCTGTCTGTGGTGCAGTGCTGGGATTGAGGCACATTCCCTGGTGCATGCCCCAAACAGTTCCTAAGTCTGGGCATTACTAACAAAGGACATTCTGTTAAACGCAAATAATATCTGGAATACAATCGCTGTAAATGCAGTTCATTTAGCCATTAATTTTATAGATTGTTGAAGCAATTAACAGTGCATAAAGAGGACTTCCTCCCATGCAAGTGTGATCTTTGGTTGAATGGACCTTTGTAATGATCTCTAAGACAATGGCACAGAGTAGAACTGGAATTTCTTCTTGCCTTTATTGCCTTATTTGGGTATTTTTAGCAATTTCTAAAATTATTATTCTTTTTAGTATGCTGACTTTTTATGGTTTAACTTGTTTGGTTTTGTGGGTCAGTATAAATAATTCTGAAATTAATGAATTAGTACCCTTTAGGTAAATTATTTAAATACTCAAGTGTATGAACAAATGCTGCCTTTCACAGGAAAGCTGTTATGTCATTTACAGCTGGACAGGATCTGCAGCATGGACAGGGTACTTTTGGGGTGATTTCTACTTCATTTGTTTTGTTCCCTCTCCTCAAACATGCCTTTTCCTTTTGGTTCCCTGCATGTCCCATCTGCAGCTAAAAGCCATTTAGCACTGCAGCAGAAATGAAGATCTCCATTTATTTTTGCTGTCTAAAAGTTATATTCTCCCAGTGGGAAACCATCCAAAGAACAGAACCTCTCTTCCACATCACTGCTGCTCTTTGATCTCTCTCCTTCACCTGTAGGCTCTTCTACCATTTGTATTTGCACAGGTCTTTTGCAATTTTGAATATTTCTATAAATGGAAACTCTCTCTGCCTTTCTTCTTGGGGATTTTGGTCCTTCCTCTGCCAAGGAAAAGTTTTATTTTGAGAGTGTGGGAAGGAAGATGGGAAAAGGCAGCACAAGCAAACAAGGTTAATGCAGCCTCACTGAGCATAACCTCGCTTACCCAAAGATGCAGGGAGATGCACAACAAATTCTCAGTCTTGCTTTTCTCCTGGCTAGCCTTATTGAAATCAGTTTACATCCTTTAGTTCCCAGGATGTTCTCGCAGTGTCCACATCTGTTTTGGTAAAGATTTGTTTGGTAGGTAGCTAAAGATCAAAGTCTTTGCTGTCATAATATCCTTGCCCTCAAAGAAATTAAGGGGTGCCCATTTGGTGTTTATAACAACTCTTCCTTTCTCGTGTGAAGGAAATGATATCTTATTTCTTTCATTAGAGTAAAATATAACCCTTTAAATATGTTGGTGTATCATTGCATAAATTATGAGGACTTCTCTCTGTTGATATGGAATGCAGATTTTTCAGAACTGGAGCACAGAGATGCCGGGCTGTGAAAATAAAAAGCAGATGTCTTTCTCCCTCTCGCTCAGGAGGTTAAAGCTTATCAGGGTATTTTAACTCCTGAGGTCCTGTGACAGGCAATTTCTGTTGGACAGAGGGAAATGGCACTTTCAGGTGCAAGGTTGTGCATGCAGCTAATCCTGGTTTGCTCTTGGGATTTGCCATAGGGCGAAACAGAGTGTAACAAACATGGAAGGGAAGTTTGGCTACTGTTGGTTTTTTTTTAATGTAAATCAAGGGTAAGAGGTGGCCTGTAAATCCCCATGTGGCTGGGTCATCACGATAGACACTGTTGTGGAGTTGCTTGCTTGGTTTGCTTATCAATGTGTTGTGTATTTCCCACTCTGCACCCATTGCTGTGGAGCTTTTGTATATCACCCATGGCATCCAAACAAATAGCAGGGATCTCTCCATGTAAGGGCTTGGACTGCACAGGGAGGCTGAACATGGAAAGAAAGACAGAAAACAAAACAGTCTGCATCTTACACATACTCTCTGTGCAGAGCAGCAGGTGACACAAAGCCATCTGTGCCAAGTTTGGGGGTCTCTTGGGCAGTGGGAATCCTAACATGTTCCTGTAGGTACCATTTCCAGACAGCTGGAGGCATTGGAATTGCACCTGCAGCCTGAGGATGTGGTGGCTGAAAAGGGTGATGACTTCACCATGAGAAAATGAACTTAGGGCTGTGTGGAGAAAAAGATCTGCATTAAGAAAAAATCTGCAGAAAAGAGATATTTGTCATGAAACACTGATTTAAACAAACTGTGAGAGCCAGGCAGATGACTCTGAAATGTGTGGCTGACCTGTACTTCATGGTATTGCCACAGCGGTTTATAGTGTTTGGAGGGAGAGTTATGACGCAGAACAAATGAGATAAAAAGCTTGTTTAAGTGTGATTAAATGGGTCTAAAAGCTGCCCATTTTACAGGAAGGAGCTGCAGGCACAATGCCAAGCTGTAGCATGCTGTATGCTTCACCAGCTCGTCACATCCATATGGGCTGACTCAGAGGAATCTGTTTTAATGTAATCCAAACTATTAATTTATGGACGTTCTCATCACCAGGCCCGAGTGCGTGAAGGGAAGATACACCCAGCGAGGTCATAAAGTGGTACCAGCATCTTCTGCTCTTAAAAGCAGCAGTTTGAATGTTTGGGATTGTCTTCCTCTGACATCACCCCAGCAACCATTAGCCCTGGTGGGGTGGTCATGGTCTTGTCAGTTCCATATGGAGCTGTATTTGCTGGCAGCCAGCTCCAACAAGAAGGGATCACTGGGACTGGATGCTCCTGAGAGGGAAGTCAGGTTGCAGATGGATCAGATATCCCTGCGAAGAAAATGCTCCTTCAGCCAACAAGTTCCTCCTTTGATGGTTTATCCCAGAGAATTGAGCTGGTCACAAACGTTCCCACGAAACACCATTCCTTAAGCCTGGCTTATTTTGCCAGAACTGCGCTGAGCACAGTTGACTTTTCCCCACACCTGAGGAAGAGAGCTTAAGGAAACCCACCTGTACTCCTGGCAGATCTCTTCCAGGACAGGAGAAACACGGTGCACACAAGTCCCTGGCTCCCGAGCGGATGCACCTGGTGGATTCCCCCCAAGGCCAGGGATGCTGGGAGCCCTGCAGCTGCCCGCTGAGGCTGACAAGCTCTGACATGAGGTTCACTAGGAGGCTGCAGCAGGGTCTGGGGAGCTTCTGGCTTCCTGGAAATTGCTCTCCTTTCAGAAAAAAAAAAAGACCAACCAAACCTGAAAAAAGTTTCCGTTCAATTTGGATAAAACCCAAATTTTTTATATATATATTTAAATCCGTATGTTTTCAAGGCACTGGAAACACTGCTTTTCGGCCAGTTCTACTTGATAGTTTTATAGGGCTTTGCCGTAATAAAAGCAAAGTGAGACGAAACAGAAAAGCCCTGCTTAGTAACAATGTGGGGTGGGGGAGTGGGAAGGGAGGCCTTAACCAGAGCCAGGCTCCCTGAGCGACTGCTCTGCCAGCAGAGGACAGAATATGAGTGCCAGCAGTGGGATTGAAATCACATGGGTACAAAACTCTGCCTCTCAGGGGCCCCTCCGTCCACCACAAGCCAAGGTGCTCTTTGGGAGGGATTTGTCCTGAGTGGTCACTGGTCTCCTCCTGGAGAGCACGGGGTTATATCTCAGGTGTCTCTGAGCAGATGATTTCAGCCTCTTATGGCTACCTCCCCACATATGGAGCTTTGCTTTGTCACCAGGCCCTGCCAAGGATCCAGTCCTCCTTTTGACAACAAAGGACTGTTTTTATTTACTATGAAAGCTGGTCTGGCCTTGGCTCTCCGTTTTGTAAATTATTCATCTCGTGTCAGTAGCAGTGGAGCTCCTCTCACATGTTTCTCTCCAGCAAATGATCAAGACCAGGTTTGGGGGGAGGAGGGGGTCGAAGGGAGGAGTAGTGAGGCAGAATAGACTTAATAGCTCTGTGTCTTCATTAACATTAACCAGCCAGGTGACCATCTCCCCCTTGGATAATGTCCCATCCTCCCCTGGCGCTGGCAGTAGCTGTGACCTGCCCTGTTTCTGCATGGGGGACTGAGCAACAGACCAGCAATTAGAGCCAGGATCTGTCCTGACAAGGTTTTTCTTTCTTGCTCCCTAGCTCACCTCCCTCCTCAGTGGAGGTAGTTGAATCACACAGTTATAAAAAAGTTGGTAGCAGGAGATCTCTTGCCTGCATCAGGACTATCATCAAAACTAGATCAGATGAGCCATGGCTTGAAAACACCTCTAGATAACACCTTCCAGACCTGAATTACCCAGTTGCACAAAAAGTTTTTGTAATATACACACTTAACTTCTCATATTGCAATTTGTGTTGAACCTTTTATCAACTTTCTCTCCTTCCCTAGAGTGTTTTTCTCCACGACCCCTGTAACCTCCCTTCACACAGTGGTAGGTGGCTGTTGGACACGTAGGCTTCCCCTTTTGCCTCCTCTCCACCAGGCTCTTCAGTCCCTCCTCCTGTACCCTGGCTTTTCCCCCCAGCTGGCAATGAACTGCTGCATCATCAATTGCCACGCTCTGGGTCCAGCTGTCCAGCCTGTTTTCCACCCATACAATGATCCATTTGTCCAGTCCATACTTCCTCAGATTACAAACCCACAACTGTAAGAAACGGGGTCAGAAGCCTTCCTAAAAGCAAAGTATGGCACAGCACTGCTCTTACCTTGTCTCCACAGCCAGTCATCTCATCCCACAAGGCAATCAAATTGATCTGCTCTAGGTAGATCTGTGCTGGCTATTCCCCATTTATCTTGTAGAACTTCCCCTGTGTGAAAAGGGACTCCAGCCTTTGTGTTCCATGGTCCTTCCAGGGATGGAGAGAACCCAGCTGCCTCAGATCCCTTTTCCACCTTTCTGACAGATGGGTCAGCATTTTCCTGTCGCTAAGAACTTGCCTTGATCACTGTGACCTTTTTCAGGTATTAAACACTGGTCTGACAGTCACAGTATCCATCTCCTTCAGTACCCTGAGGTGAACCCATCCATCTCCATGGATTTAAATCCTCTGTTGTCTCTAAAGTGTTTCTCTTCCACTGTTGGCTGTCCCTTTCTTTCCCAAGCAATTCTGGTTTGTGCAGAGGTTTAGGAGGAAGATTTACTGGTGAAGACAGAGGAGAAAAAAAAAGGATATTTAGTACTTTGGATTTTTTCAGACTGAAAGTGGTGGCTGTTGGGAGGCTGTCTGCCCCACAAATGACAAATTTTCCATTTGAACTGGTTAATGGGACTGCAGGGTAAGATGTTGTAATCATCTAGAGCTCAGTGTGAGACAAGGATTTGCTTTGCTCAATATCTGAGTTCCGGCAGATCAGTCTCATACAGTGGGAACCCAAGGGAGGGTGAATTCTCTGTGCAACTTTGATATGCTTGTATCTGTTCTTATTTTCATGGATATTTTGGGCAGTAAGCCCCTTATCTCCAGCTATGTGAACAGTTTTCTAAACATCTGTCAGTAGCACCCATGCCCATCTTGCTAATTCGGAGTGCCAACCCTACAGAATCTGCATCTCACTACTAAAAACACAATGCAATTTAAATCATGGTGTTCCTCGCTTTGTCCTGTAAACTTTACTTGCAAGGCAATCTTCAGCCATAGGAAGAAAGCCATTTCCAGAAGGAAAACATTAGTGATGGGTGCAGTTGTGAGGGGTGGGAGCTGGGGTTGTGACTGAGTCGGGCCCTGCAGGTCAGATGGTTATCGGAACCAGCTGGGCTTGAAAAACCGAGAGAACAAATAGGTCTCTGGCATTTAGGCACTATATTAAATAGGATTTGTGGTACTTTCTGCTTCAAGCTGTGCCAAGAATAGCACGAGTAGCCTTTCTTGTTGAAAACTGGCACATCTGGTCCCAGTCCTAGGCTGGAACCAGTGGGGCACAAAAAAATGTGCTGCTTTACTACTATTTGTTTTGAAACCTTTGCTGGAGGATTCAACCTAGGCTGGATATTCCTAGCATCATGTGATCTCTCTTGTCTCTCTCAAGCTCTGTGCTCAGCAGCAGAGCAGCTCAAGTGTGAGAGAGCACTGATCATCAGGGAAAGATGGGATCTGCTCCTGCTCTGACCCTGTGCTCTTCCCCCAGAGTCCCTGGGACACCAATCTTTCTGAAGTAACATCCTTGCACAGAGGAAGAGTTCATTTAGCCAAGCTATGGAAGGAGAAAGGGAGGAAAAATGGATTTATTTGGTGGGGCAGCCTGATGACAGCAATGGGAGGGGAGCTTGAGTCTGTACTGGCCCTTTTTGGGTCCTTATTTCCAGGCCAGCTTCCCCTTTACTGCCTCATACCACCCACCACACTGGGAAGGCAGAAACAAGAGAAGTGGGTGGATTTAATCTGCTCTTTCAAAGATGTTGCTGCTGGGTTTGCAGATGGTGGCAGCAGATGACAGAAGCGAGCTCATTTTTCCTCTGATCATTTCTTTCATCCCTAATAAAAAAAAAAAAAAAATTTTTAAAACAAAGAGTTTCTACTAGAAATGTGGGTTTTTCTCCCTCTCCATTTGTTTTCTATGAGAAGTAGGTAACCAAAGCAAAAGAGAATAAATTCTTGAGCTAATTTCAGGAGTATATNAGCTCTTTTCCTCTGATCATTTCTTTCATCCCTAAAAAAAAAAAAAAAAAAAATCTTAAAACAAAGAGTTTCTACTAGAAATGTGGAGTTTTCTCCCTCTCCATTTGCTTTCTACGAGAAGTAGGTAACCAAAGCAAAAGAGAATAAATTCTTGAGCTAATTTCAGGAGTATATTTTCCAGGTATCTCAGTGATGGCCCATTTTAAATAACTCCTATAGTTCCTCCTGCTGTAGGCTGGTGCAAGGCAGTGCATGGAGTGATGGCTTTTCTCATTCCTCTCTGCTGCTTTCTCCTCTTGGTAGCTGTTTCTGAGCTTGGATTTGCCAGTGGCTCCTGTTCCTTTCTTCCGTGGGGACAGAGAAAGTGTCATGGATTCCCCAGACAAGAGCCAGCTGATCAATCCAGACAACATCCAGACAGGAAGGCAAAATGTGGCAGTACAGACAACTGGGTTGTGTTGGACCTAAATGTGGTTTCCAGCCCTGAGCTGACCCAAGAGCACAGACTGAGCCCATGGTGCCAAGTGAACCATGCACTGTCTTGGAAAACTTCCTAATATTTCAATCCAGTCCTGTTCAGCAGGACACACTTGGAGCTCAGAGAAGGAACTTTGGGACCTGCTTCCATGAATTTCGGCACGATGTTTATTTCCCTAGGTTCTAATTAAACAGTGAAAAGGCAAAGGAAATTTTAGCTGTCAGACATTTTCTTGTCTTGCTGCTCTTTGAACTCAGTTTGCTTTTAGACTCTGCACTCCTGAATTAGACAGCTGTACTGCCAGTAAGAAAGAGCCACCTTCTCTTTTTTTTTTCCTTAGGAAGGATACAACAGGTGTGATTCCCAGAAGGTGCTCTCCTTGCATGATTCATATGCTTCAGCAACACCTCTTCCTCCTGCATTCTCAGTTTTCCACTGTGTGTTCCTGGTGGGATGATTTGTGCTGATCTTAGCTCAACAGGCTTTACGGGTCCCCTGGTTACAGCCTAATAAGTGGGGTGTAATTATTAAAGGAAGAAACAAAACCATACCAAACCCATCAGGACATTTCTTAAAATAATATGAATTGCCCACTCAGCTGTTCACACACTGCAAATTAGAACCCAGACCCCTTCTTGAGCTGAAATCCTTCTCGAAGCCTGGATCCCACTGAGGATTTAGGACTGGATTCTCATTTATACTGAGGTCTCTTGAGCCAACAAGTACAGGATGTAAATTATTTTTACTCTCACTTTCACATGAGAATTAGGCCTTTAGAGTCAACTTGAGTTACCTTGTGCTGGCTGCTGCAGTCACACATGACCACCTGTTGTTTCTTGGTTGAGCTCAGCAGTATTTAGGTTTTTTTGGCAGGAATGCTTCCTTTTCTGTGTGTTTTCACAGCCCTGGCCACTAGGTGCTACTGCAACACAGATGCAGTGATGGTTGAATGGAGCCAGCCAAAATCGTGGCCCTGGGAGCTCAGCATGGGGCTCAGGATGTTTCTGTACCACTGGTGATGCCCATTCCGAGCTGCTGAGGGGATGGCCCAGTGAGCCTTGGGAATGATAGAGGATTATTGGGTGCCATGGTGAGGCTCAAACAACCTCTCCCAGGAACTGAGCTCCAGAGAAAAGGGTTTGGAGGAAGGACTCCAATTCCTGCAGCTCAGGATGAAATATGGGAGAGCTCTGACTGCACATGGGAATGATGCTTTTGGCCACTGACATTTGGTGGAAGACCTAGAACTAAAGGCCAGTTGTGAAGTATTGCTTTATTGAAACAAGCATTGATTGAAAAGGACATAATCTCATTCCAGGAAGGGACACCTTCAACTAGATCTGGTTGCTCAGAGCCTCATCCAGCCTGGAACACTTCCAGGGATGGGGCACCCACAGCTTCTCTGGCGAGGCACTGGAGCTGGGAGCTCACATCTCACTCCTTTCAAATGATTAATTCATAGATGTCAATCATAGAGTTTAGGACTAAAATGAAACTTGGACCTCCTAGGGTGACAGCTTTAGTGCAGTAGGTATCAAATTTCGATGGTGAACCTGGTATGGAGACCAGCTGATGGTGTGTCGGCAAAACGATCAGGTCCAAAAACCTTCTTCTCAACCTTAAGACATCAGGAGAGAAACACCACCTATTTTCCATGGTTATTTGTGCTCCATGTCTAACCCTATTTGTGCCTTTCCACTAGTTCGAATTCACCTTGGAGTATGGAAGAGGTTATTTTCAAATACGTACAAACTAGGAATCAAACACTGAACAAAAATACATGTGATAGATCTGCTCTGTATTCCTCCACTGCAGTTTCTTTCTGGTTTGTATTTTGGCCTTTTCTTTCCCCCTGGAAAAAATGGAATCCTTAATAAAATGGAATTTGTAATTAAAGCAACAAAACAAAACTTGTTCTTTTAAAGCTCGAAAGTGACAAATCTGGTTTTAGGAAAACCGTGTTTCTTCGTCTGGCTTCATTTGACATCTTCAATCCTCAGCATGATGCTGTCTTTCATAGGACTTAATCTGTGTAATAGAAACCAGCAATAAAGGCAGCAAAGTTCCCTTCGCCCTGTTGCTAACTTTGATTCATCTGTGTTGACTTCAGCACCTCCAAGGAGGCAGCAGGGGGACAGTTTGTACAGCTCAGCCTTAGAACAAATACATTAAACAGAGACAGAGACTCCTCATTCTCACGGGCTCTGATCTGTACCCCTGAGCAGTTTTCTTGCTGCAGCACAGCCCAAGGACCAGCAGGTCTCTCGGGCTCCTGCCCCCAGCTCAGCCCCAGTGCTTCCCCAGTTCACACCATCGCGGTCTGGGCTCTGGACACTGAGACCTTTGTGTGATTTTTTTTTCAGGCTGAATGGGCCATCTGCCAAGGAGGTCGGGCAGAGCTCTGTGCATTTGGTAGTTCTGAATAATTCTGCTGCTGTCTTCTGTAAAAGAAGTGAGAATGCAGAGATTTTTGTTGGTATCCTCTAATGCTCTGATAGTTTTACTCTCGGCTTCTAGGAAAAAAACAAACAATCTTTATCTATTGAGCTTGTAAATTTTGATTGCTCTTGACATGGTCTACTGTTCTATGCTGTTTTAATTACTCCCCTGCCTTGTATCCAGTTGGAGCAGGAATTCAGAGCTGATTTAGTTTTTCATGCATGTAATGCAACTTAAAGAAAAGCATTTCACTAGAGAGCTTCGACATTGTTTGGTCCTTGTTTTACTGCTAAACTTTGCCTTTCTTTAGCTGAATGAAGGATACAGGCTAGAGCAGACATTTGTGAGCAGTACCTCAGTGCTTGTCATTAATTTTCAGCTGCTGCCTAAGAAGCTTGGCCATTCCATGTTGAGCCCATGCAGAACTGGGAGTGTCCTTGCTCCGGCTGGTGCCCTCCTCCAGCACGATGTATTCCAGGAAAGATGACATGACCACTCAGAGGTCTCTGCAGATCTGCCCAAGGTGATCTATCCTGTGGTGCCAGTGAGGTTTAAAAGCCAAACCCAGAAATCAGCTCACACCTCTTCCAAAAAGGTTGTGCTTGGTGCTAGGTGCAGGTAGTGCTGGGCCATGAGGGGAACACACTTAGCTGCCCTTCTAGTAAGGCCACTACTGCTTGATTTGGTCTGCTTTAAGGCAAAAGGAGCATTTTTTTCCTCCCTTTATGCTGTCTTTCAAGGACTTGCAGATTGTCCAGTTCACTGGATGACTTTTGGTGCTGGTAATCACTCCAGGACAGAAATCACTACCTTTTTAGGCATATATCCAAATTTTCTGCTCAGCAGCATATGTTCAAATGAGAGTTTTCTAAGGAACAAACTCTCCATCCAAGCAATGAATACCTGAGATGCTGCTGTGTTTGCTTCAGTCAGAGGCTGAACCTCAAACTTTTTCCCAACCTGGTCTTGAAAATAGCTCCCCAAACCTGGCATTTTCATGCTGGTTGGAAAGAACTATTAAGAGAGCTCAAGGAAATAAGTCCTTGGAAGTTCTTTTAATGGAGGTTGAGGGAGGAGAGAAGTTTGGCAATGCAAGATAAGCAGTGATATTACGAAATTGTAAAGCTGTCTCCTACTGAAGCCATGCTAAATGATTTGGAACACTCTGAGAGGAGAAATGTGCACCATCAGCTGTAATGAGCTTGAGAGAGTGTTTGGCCAACACCAAAAGTTTTAGATTCGGATCGAGACTAATTTGCCTTCCAGTTTTGCATGTTTTCCCTGTACTCAAATTGTGCTCTTTTGAAGGCACTAAAACAGACCATTTAATTCCCATTGCACCAGTAAAACCCTGCCTGGACACTTGCCCCCACACAGCAAGGTGTCCTGTTTGCTGTCCAGTGTCACCTTTCGGCCACACAGAGCGATTCTGCTGTAAATAACAGTCTCAGGATATAATTTGTCAGAGTTCCACATCGCTGTTGTTGTTTGACTGCTATTCTGGGAGGAAGCAGTTTAGAAGAACCATTCAACTGGGGCTCTTTCAGGCTTGGATACTTGAGAAACAGCAAGACTTTAAATACTTTGTCAGGCTGTTTGGTATATTGCAGTGGACTGGCTGGTGAGTGTGTGTGTCACCATCTTCTCCGAGACAGGATGTGACATGAATCTCGTAGTGCCAAACCTTACAAAAGATTTTTTCCTTCAACTCAAGTGGTGGATCGTGCTTTTGGGATCTGACTGCGGGGCTTAGTGTAGTGACAACATGCCATTTTTCATGGTCATAAAGTGGTTACAATAGATCTGAAGTGTTGTGAACCGCAAATGGTTAGGAACAAATTTTATCTGCTACTCAAAGTTCCATGTAGATTGCTACATCTTTCCTTTAAACAATTGTTATTGTGCTTTTTGTGCAAACATTTGCTTATGAGCTGAGCCTGGAGGTTACAAGTTCAGGCTTTTCCCTGGGCAAGAAAATTGTCTTGATTGATGGTTGACACTGGGTCCTCCAAACCTTTGGGAACGTTGATCTCCAACTGCTCTGTCTTTACATGATCACGTTCTTTCCATCTCATCGTCTTTGCTCTGGGTCAGAGCACCCTATTTTGCTTCTGTAGTGGTCATGTACCCCTTGAGGATCCTGCTGTGAGCCAAACCAGCCCCACACACCCACTTTGTTCTCACTCCAGGTCTGCAGCAATGAGACTTTCTGTCATGAAGGCGGCACAACCATCATGGGCACCCCATCAGGAGATGCCAAAACCTGAGAAAATGCATCCACAGGAATTATATTTATTGCCATGACAGGCAAGCACTGAACACAGACCTCTCTAAAGGATACTTACTGAGAGAACTGTTTAAAAATATCTCTATTTACAGACAAAAAAAAAGTCTTACTGAAACAGTGATCTTATTTCTACAGGGCTTACCAGCCCAGAAGCAGCAGTGCCCACCTGCAACTCCACTGCTTCCAGAGGTAGCTGGTGTCCAGGAGCACCCAGGGCCACCTCCAAGTCATGCAGTTTGCAATCTTCTACCACAGGTAATAAACCTTCCTGGAACCACCAGAACTGTGAGTTGCAGAGAGGTGATTCCCTCTGTGGGATGCCAGTGGGATGGTCCGGAATGAGTAAGTATCATTTGCATTTTTTATTAGTTTGCATAATCCTCAATCCTTGCTGCCTCAGATAAAGGAAAGCTGAATGTATCCTGAAAGTGCACGGAGGACTGTGCTTCAAACCAGCCTCTGCAACAGTTGGTGCTTGTATCTGGCCTTTGATGTTTATCAGTAGGAGTAAAAACATCAACACGTGCTCTCTTTTTGTATCCACTGCTTTGGGGTAGGGCTGCCTTGTCTTTGGTCACAATGCTCTCTTTTGTTTCTCTTGGTTCTTTCTTTTCTTCTTTGCTTTGACTCCTCAGTTTCTGTCTGCTAATTTGTTATATCGCTGGTGCTGGATAACTCTCTTGGCCAATGTCTTTCAAGAGCCTCTGGAGCAGGACACAGGAAAAGAGCTAAAGCTGGAGAAAGGCTTGGAAGACACACTCAGCAGAGCCCACAGGTGCAGCCATGGGCAAGAGCTGGTCCAAAAGAATAGGAGTCAGCTTTCATCCTGAGGGTCAGTGATATGTCTGCACTCACTGCCTCTGCTGCTGAGTAATTCCAGCTTCAGGGAAGGCTGGGGTCAGTTATCCTGCAGCAGCTCTGTGGGGCAGTGACTGCAGTCTCCTCCCTTCCACCACCCAGCCTAAAACTGTGGTCAGACTAGGGCTGGACTCGGTGATCTCAGAGCTCTTTTCCAACCTCAATGATCCTTCAGCTCTGAAGGTTCACGGGATAGTCAGCAAGCTGTGTAGGTTGATTAGGAAGTTGCTTAAGGTTCAGTCCCTTTCCCTTCCTCAGATCCCTGAAATATGGACATTCACCATCATTTATTTTTCTCAGGCAGTCTGTTCTCCCCCTGAGAGTCTTGGGGATTGTCCCCCACAGAAATTCCTGGCCTTCTTGTGATGACAGCACTCAGACACAGCCATTCCTTGCTTCATTGCCTGGTGTAGAAACATCTCTTTACAGAAAGGGTTAAGGATGTTCCATGTTTAGAATGATTAGGTACACTGGCAGGATTAAAATTCATACATCCTCCTGATCCAGTGAGGACAGCTCTGAAGTGACCTTGTGGAAAACTCTAAGGAGTTTCTGTATGATTTCACACAGGCTGATCCCAATCCCTTAAATCCATGCAGCTCATGCCTTTTATGAGTCCTCAACAGATGAGTGAACCTGGTGCTTATGCAAGAGAAAGGCTTATTTGTTTTACCCCCACATTTCAGAGATTTGCATCATGCTTCACATGATTCTGATGATTTCTCATTCCCCATCCCAAGCTGCTATCCAAGCATTCTGTGTAGCTCAACACGGCTCATCTGGGAGAAGGAAAGAAACCTGAGCAAGGCTTTTACAGGCCAGGACAGAGTGATGAAAAACTGTAATGTGACAGTGTTGTATCGGCTCAATTTGAAATGATTCAAAGTTCCTTCTCTCCTCGGGAGCTCACAGAGGGCTTGGGCAGACCACCACCCCTACGTGGCAGCTCCTAAATATCAGCTGGAGGCCTCTGGGTGTTGCGAGACAAATTTATGAGCATGTCTCTTAATCCCAAGGGGATGACCCATCCATTCAAAGTGACAAGAGCAGAAACCCCCTCTCTTTGTCCTGCACATTGGGTTTATCTAAAAGCTCCTTGAAATCCATTGGCAACTGGCCTTTGCATCAGGGCCATTGTGAAAAAACAAAGTTTGTGACTGAATCAAAAAACTGTTTTGAATCTTTTCTGCTGTTTTAAAGCCAGATTCTGCAATATCCTCAACCATTTGCATTGTACTAACACATGTACTGAGAAAAGGGAACAAATTAGAAGACACAGTGCTTTTCTAGTAGCAGAGAGAAACCTGAATGCATTTTAGGAGCTGAATGTTCTTATCCTGCATCCAGCAAACAGGCAGGAAATATATTCCATCTGTGTGTTTCATTGCTAAGAGAAGTTTTCCCTGTCACAGTATCTTTATCTTCCAAATTGTAAACACCCCAGATTTTACTCAAAAGCATTGGGTAAAATGGAGCTGTGCAGCCTCTTCAGTGGGAAATGTGAACATCCCTGCTCGCCCCTTTCAGCTGTGACACCACACAAATGATATCAATATTGCAAAATTGCTCTCCCCTCTCCCTCCTGCTCTCCCCCACCTACCCACCTACCCACTGTGGCACGTGCAGTGTTTGCTCTGCACACATGTAGCTGGTTTGGATTCCAATAGCAGTCAGTGGGGTAACAAGGCAAAACCTCCAAAATCAAAGATTCTTGGGCATTGTGCAGCCAACTGAGAGAAGCAGTTATTTTCAACCTGCCTGAAAAAACCCAGGGTGTAGAAGCAATAGCATGAATTACCCATTATTTTGGGCAAAAGTAATGAGTTTTCATTTTTCCTTTGGTAGGGAAGGCAGCAACTGCAGCAGCATTTCTTCTGCTTGTGACAAGAAGTGAAACACACATGTGATGGGGAAACAAATTAATTTTGAGGGCCCTAATTAAAATCACTGGGAGAGGTATTACATTACAGTGCAAAGAAACAGATGAATATGACCTTTCTGTGAACTTCTCAACCCTGCTAGAAGCATAAATTTGAAATGCGGAAAAGCGTTCTGGCACTGAACTGGTGTCTACAATCAGGATTTTGTCTGCAGGTATCAATGCACAAAATCTCTGCCTCGTGGAGCTCTGGGTCCCCTGGGGCTCCTTATGTTTTGCCTTCGTTTGTTATAGTCCGTGTCAGAGGGTTTCAGTGGCCTGGCCCAGCTCTGGTTGCTCCCCTCTCCTCCCAGCCTCCAGCATTTCCTTAAAACACGAGGAAAAGCTCTGCAAGGAGGTGGTGAGAAAGGCCACAGTAACCGGAGCAGAACGGAAAGCCGTGTCCTGCAGAAACGTTTGCTGGAGATATATAACTTTTGTCTGCTACCAATTGTCACAAACAGTTAAGGCGAGCAATTTATGGCTGCGTGGCTCGCATTTACCCTGCTAGATTTCCATCTCTGACTCCTACCTGGCACTTTGCACTGATCCCTCCTGATTTTTGACTTAGGGCAGGGCAAGATGAGCATTATGAAACAGATACACTCCTTTTCTTTAAAGGGCTGGGGTATTTTTGGTTTGGTTTTTGTTTTTTTGGGGTTTTTTTGGCTCCCTCATCATTAAGCAAATGCTTTTGCTGAGTGACAGCTGTTTCTGCTCAGAAACGGGACACAAAGTTTGGCTTTGTTTTAATCCTGGGATGTTTATCACAGCACTTTGGAGCGTATACCCTTCATTTTCCCCTTCTGTATCCCTCCAAAGCTTTGGGGTTGAGAAGAAGCAGGAAGAGGAAGGGTTTTCAAACGGATGTTTCTCTGTTAAAAGTTCAGCGTTGCCCTCATATGTGATTTTCCTGGTTGGCAGCTTTATGGCTAAAACCTCTGTTTTAAAACTGGTGCACACTGGTGATATCATGAACATGCTGCATGGTGTCTGATGGCTTTCGGTGACAGCAGATTTATAGCATTTTCCCTCATAAAAATCCTCTCCTCTGCCAAAAGAGGTCCAGCTGGAGTTATGAAATCACTAAATGGACCCTGCTACAGTGAGGAAGTTTGGCCTCTCCAGTCCCCTCCATCTGTTGTGTGCAGCTCACATCATAGCCTGGTACTCTGGGAATCACACAATGTCCACGGAGTGCCCTGGGGAAGGCTCCTTATCCCTGTGGAGACACAGGATCTGATAGCTTTTGGGGTCTGTGTGTGCTGCTTTGCAATTAATAGGGAGTTCATCTTATTCCATTGTTACCAAGTTTTATTAAAGCCAGTGCAGAAGATATTGGTAGAAGGGCAAAAAATCCACCCCTCAACTGTGAGATGCTGCACCCCTGAAATCTGAGTGCCTCCAAACAGACATAATCCCTTCCTGAGTACTTGGGAAGTGATTACTGGGGTTTGGACGTCACCCTGAAGAGATCTTATAAATAATCTTAATAATTCTTTCACTTGGGAATGTGTTCTGAATCTGCTGTGACTCTCTGACCACTAACGGCTTTCGTGTTGCTCACTGTGAAATTCATGGGCAATTAGGGGAATGGAGACAGATCTGATAGCTAATTGCTGCAAAAGTCATCCTCTGAATGGCTGAAAACCAGAATTCCTCAGCTCAAGTCTGCAAATGTCTTCATGCCAACTGAAGAGGTCCCTCAGTGGCGCCTGTGTGGTGAGGATTTGGGGATGCTGGAGCAGTGTGGGGGGGGGGGAGGATCTGGGCTGGAAACCAGCAGAGTCAGCATGGTTTGCCCATGACTCCAGAGACCCTGCTCTATGCATCCAAAGGCACCACTGGCTCTCTCTCCTGGCCACGGGGAATTTGCAGAGTTTGTTGGAGGGTTACCCTCAGCCCTATCGCCTCTGGGGAGCAGCTGTGCCATGAACAGAGTGTAAGGGACATATTTGCACAGAACTAGAGAATGACTTCATATCCAGCTCCTCTGGAAATCCCATTCTGTACCAGTTTAAGGCTAGAAAGTCCAGCCCCTTGCTTGCTTTAGTTTTTGGGATTGGGAGGATGGTACTGTTTGAAAGGCATCACTAAAAAGATATATATATATATTGATCTTTATATATTTATACATACACATGTTATATGCATTTTATACATAAATACACACATGCATTATATACATTTAAAAATACATATGTATAATTTGTAGCTGACATCCAGGCTGGAGTCAAGGGAGGGAAAAGAAAAATGGAAAAGAAAATGAGAAGAGTGAAGAAATAAACGTCTCTGTGAATATGGATAAGAAATCACTATGTGTCTTGTAGTCTGGAATAAAAATCAGGGTGTCAGGGTGAGGGAGTCAGCATTTTTCCTTATGACTTTAGCAACACATTGGACTAATTAAATGAGAGAACTGTCCTAGTTGGCTTTGCTTCTGCTCCAGCACATCACACCTGGCTCCGCACTGCATGAGCTGACCCCTGTCAGCCGTGTAAAGTGAGAGTTTAGGGACCACATCTGAGAAAAGGGGGATTAAAGACTGGGCTGGCATTTGGGCTTTGATGGCAGTGGCCTGGCAGGGAGGTGGGACAGGCTGGGCTCCTGCACCGAGGCTCCTCCAGAGGGAGGACACAGCCAGGCTCTGTCAGGTTCCGCACCGCTTAACGTTTGTATTTATTTATGCACCACGCTTCATTCTTTATTTATTCTGCATGTGAGCGTGGATTTAATGCTTGGCTCCGGGCAGTCCTGTGTTTATCCACAGGGCTGCAAAGGTTCAGGCTGACAATAGGCTTTAGCCCCGAGTGACAAGGCCACCTCTAAGTCTGCCGCCGCAGCGCCTGGCTGCTCATTTGGACGCTGAGGAGCTGCCAGGGCTTTGGCTGACAGGATATTTACTCCCAGAAGCAACACTGAGGTCACTGGGTCCATGCCCAAGGGCCAGGACCATTCTCTGGTTAGTTGTGGCTCCTGGAGCACGAGCTGCAGAGGCTGAGATGCTGCAGGAGCGGCTCTGAGCTGCTGTTTGTCAGCAGAAGGGAGTTGGCCATGTGGAATGGAGTTAATGGAACATCTGCACATCGCTCTCTTCCTTGGCCTCTGTTTAATGCTCCTTCTATTCTCAGCGACAAAACAGCCCCTGAGGGGTAGATGCCACCAAGAGCAGTAAGGGAATACCCCTGTGGATGCTCTGGCTCCTGCTCTGTGCTGGACAAAAAAGGCAGGAAACCAAAACGCCCTGTACCAGTGCCATGTCCATGCCCTCAGCCCCATTCTCACACCACACGGAGCACAGAAGCCACGGGGAGCCAGTGTGTCACCATTGTTCATTGTTAGCGGCTTCAGATCTGAAGCAGTGAGTGGGGAGCCAGCATCCCTCTCCAGCCTGCAGAAACCACCCCGTTCCCTCTTTGTTTGTAGGCAAACGGGGGATAACAAAGGGCTCTGCTGAAATCCAGCAGTGTGGCAAGATCTGCGTGTAGTGCTCGCGGAGCCAGTTGAAAAGGAGGAAAATAGGGTTTTATGAAGAAAAATTGCAGATCTTCGTGTTGCTTCTGTTTCCCAGGGTGGTACTATAGTTGAAGGTGTGTCCTGGAGGCGTTCTCATGGTTGCTCTGCGTATTGCAGAAGTCAGGGAAACGCTGTGAAGATGTCAAAAGAAAAGGAAAAAGAGAACCCCACAGACAAACAGCCGGTCAGTGCATTCAGTGGTGAAAGGAAGGTGGGGCAGGGATGAAAGAGGAACTGCCATCAATTAAGGAAATGAGGAAAAAGCTTGTAACACTTCAATTTTCCAAAACCCAAAGCTTATGTAAACCCTAGTTTGTTTTTGGTTCAAAATCCTTCTATGTGAAAGAAAAGATCTAATGATTGGAAATTATGCTTTTGGACTGAATCTTTTAGTTTTGGGAAATCTGCTTTTTCAGTAACAAAGCCTTTCACATAAAATATTCCAAAAGGCTGGAGGTGTCCATGACTCCAGCCGTAACTAATGGTGACTCTCAGATTAGACAGATGTTTCTGCATGATTTCACCTGCTCTGAGGGCAGTCTGACCCCTCCTTTCCTTACAAACTCCATCCCCATGAAAGGCTGGCATGTTTTGCCTGTGATGGCCACCAAATCCAAACGCTTTCACACCGGGGAGGTGGTCAGCAGGAGATGACAGCTGAAATACAGTACTTCTGCTCATATGGTACCACATCTTTCCGTGTGAGCAGCCAGGAACTCCAGATGTGGCTGGGAGCAGCACTCTCTGGAGGACACAGCAAACACATGGCTGTGCCCATCCCTGCTCTGCAGGGAGCCTCAACCTCAGAACAAATGTGAGACCTTGGATGTCACATTTCCAGCTGTGGGACTGATGGGCAGGACACAAACATTACCTGTGGGGGCGAAGACTTCCGCCAAGGGATGCAGAAAAATCTCTTTGCTTTCATTTCACTGCACGCCTGTCCCCTCTCCTCCTCTGATCCAGATGCTCCTTTTCATGCTGCTGAGAGAGGTTAATATTGCTGACAGGAATCGATAATCTGAGACGTGGAGCTCATTTCTTGGCAAATCAGTGCAGAGGAAGTAAACAGTGCCTGTTTGTTTTGACTTTCTTCCCTCGTTAAATCTGGTTTATTTTACTAGATGGTCTTTTGATTTCATTAATTAAAAATATGGCTGGTTAGGGAATGAGAACGAAGACAAAGGACTGACAATTGATATATACAAAAAGGGAGGAATATCCTTTGGGTTCCTGTTGCCAGTAAGGAAGTTGTAAGAGGTAATGTAGATCTTCATCTCTTGGCTCTGTAGCTGAAGGGAGGAGAGGATGGTAATTTTAGCTCTCCATGGTGCTTTGCTAAAATTCAGGGTTGAGATTCAAGGTCTTTGGAAAAGCTGGGTTAATCAATGATAAATAAAACATGGTGAAGATAAGATGTAGCAAAATAAAGCAAACTAAAGCAAAAATATATATTCCGAATCAATTGTTACAAAAGCATGACTCTCAGTTTAGTGTATTCCCTGTTTTTTGGCAAAACATTTGGGCATAGGGTTTTTTGTCTGTTTGTGTTTGAACAAATATTAATAAGCAGTTGTACTATCAGTGTGCAGACTCTTTTCAAATTGGTTGCACAGATTTTCCTTAATGCTTTCACCAAAATTTCTCTTCTGTGTTGTTGTACTGTCAAGGCAATTCACCCAACTTACACCCCACTTGCTATGCTGAAATGAGATCAAGTAGCTGTGACACTTGCAGCTGGAATAGTGAATGTATTAAAAATTTGAGAAAGACAAATTTTACTTCAAAATCCAGGCTTGGACATCGAAACGATGGATGGTGGCCATTGGAAAGAATGTAAAAGGCAAGATGCAATATTTCATAATTTTTGAAAAATGAAACACTTGGGAAGTGTCAAAGTATTTATTCAGAACTTTGCATAGGAATTATTTTAACTTTCATTGATTTGTTTAGTCTCGCAATTCACATTTATTTTAAAATAGGTGCTAAATAACTGTCTTTTCTTTATAGGTTTCCTTTTAGGCTGAAAGACACGTCTCATTCAATGTAAATCTGCACCTTTTTGAGGCAGTCAAATGCTTTCGGTTGACTCGGGTTTATTGCTGGGCGAAAGCAGAATCTCCATTTTGGTTTGGCTTGAACCAAATTTCAGATTATTTCTTGTGTTGCTGAGGACAGGAAAACAAGCTGGGCTCACCCTGGGCTGATGCCCGTGATTGAAGGAGTAGTGAAGCCCTTTGCAGCAGTTGGATTATGAAGGAATTGGGTCGGTGGCTTCCAGGCTTCCCACCAGAGCTTCCGCACGGGTAGCCCAGCAAGGGTCCAGCACCCCAAAACCAGGGATGTCCCCAGGTAGTGTGGCTTGAAACCCATTTCTGCTGGCTTCAGCACTGGAAACATTCAATTTTCTGCCCATATTCTCTGATTTGCACAATCTGTAAGAAAGTTTTATTTAGGAGATTTTTCATTTAGGAAATGGTTTCCTGCCCTCCCCAAAATACTAATTCTGCTTTTTACTGGCTTTCCCCTAGCACTGTTCTGAACAGGTCTGGCCTTCAGCATGTCCATGGGCTTGCCTGAACTTGAGAAGAAACATTATCAAGGGCTTATGAGCACCATGCAGCTCACAACAGCCGGCTCTCCATGCGTTTCCATGACAAGAAAAGGGTTTTTATGACCTCAAATCACTTGGGAACCAGCTGAATTCGCAAATCTCATTTTTTCTCCCCTCTACATGATGAGATTGCTAGGCAAGCAGGCAGGCTTTTGGAGTGTTTTTCCGACTCAAAGTTTCCTACTGGGTGCCATTAAGTGGCAGGTAAAATGTGGTGGTGGTTGGGCAATGCATAGCATGATGTTTTGTTTGCTACCTCACTGTGATAATTTGCTTTGCTGGGACGTTCTGCGAAAATGAAGGCTGTAAACATATGTTATAAATTGCTTGAAAATGAGAGGAAATTTAACTTTCCTTATAAAAAGACTAAGGGCTGTAATTTATTACTGTAAACAAGAATGAGAGGACCAAAAAAAAAAAAATCAATTAAAAAAGAAAACGTCAAGCTCTTTTTACTCAGAATTTGAAAGGACCTGAAGTCGTTTGTTTCCTCCCGTGGAAGGTCTGGTTTCTATCAGCCAGGCAGAAGGGCTTTTGTTTCTAGCAGTCAAATCAACAGGCCAGTAAGAGCAGCTTTGAACTGCAATTTGTCTTTACGTATTTTGAAAATGTTCTCTCGATGTGTTTACACGTTGGCTGGGGCACTTCTGCTGCAGTCAGCTCTTTCTGGGACGATTAATCAAACGATCAAGTCTCTGATTAATCAAAGTCCCTCCTGACAGCTCCTTTCTTTCAATCACCTGCTGAGTCTCTACAAAAACCCAAACAAGCAAATGATTAAACTCTTTTTTTTTTTTTTTTTGTAATGGGGAAGAATGAAAGAAAGAAATTAAGAAGAAGGCGGCGTGTCTTGCAGATTTGGCACTTTTCGAGGTACATACCTCAAGGAGAGAGAGATCTTGGACTACATTTGTGATGCAAACTGGAACCTTTGGCTACCAAATGCAGGATGTGGTGTATCCTGTTCAAAGAGGCACATATTTTGCATGTTTGTGTTGGCTCCTCTCAATCAAAGCGTGCTGTGATTCAGCTACACTAAAAATTAACAATCTATGTTATAGCCATGTATTACATTACGCCCCCCCCCCCCCCTTTTTNCCCTTTTTTTTTTTTTCTGGAAAAATCTTTTCCAGAAAAACATCTCCTAAAGAGAAGGGAAGGTAGGTAACAAAAACCTTGGAAATGTTTTCATAATAATTATTCGACAGCAATCAAATCATGCCACTTTAAAAGATCAGCTGAGCTATCTGTAAATATTTTTTCATCTCTGCAGAGCAGTACGAACTCTTAATAAAATGCATCTGTTTCCATTTCTGGAGTAAATCTGAGGTGGATTTTTATGTCAGTGGTTCTTTAATGTCACTGCAAATAGCAAAGAAGAGGAGAAAGAGTTAAAATAGGAGTTGCTGGCTCACAGCAGCTTGCTGTTTTTGTGAAACTGGTTTTAGGGATTTTCTTAAGGAGAGAAAACAGACTGCATTGGATGAATTGATTGTGAGTAGTCTTGTTAAAAATCAACGACTGAAATCTGAAGGATGGGTGATGTCATTTGAGTCTGCTGGAGTCTTAATTAAGGCTCTGAGCACTGTCTTCTTTTTGTCTTTTAGACTCTTTATTAGCAGCCTTTCTTCCCATCTATCCTTCAGAGGTGTTTTATAAACCAGTGAGGTGCTACAGAGGTGACATCTAAACACAATTTGCATTCCTTACGGATAAAACCAAACTGAGCTACCAAGAAACTAAATAACTCCACTATGCCCGAGATCCAAGGAGGGAGAGACTCCTGGGCTCTGCCAAGACTGGTCACATCCCCAGACTGCTCCTCTCACCAGGGAATCATGTTGTTCCCTTCAAGCCAATCCCACCTGCTTCTGAAAATTGGATTAGAGGGTTGCCCTGCTGTGAGTGCCCATAAAACACCTCTGGGTTAACCCACAGAGTAGGAGCACAGCTATTTTTTGCGTATTCTGGTTCAGCATCACTGGTAAATCTCCAGATTTTCTGCTATTCTATACTCCTTATGTATAAATCCTTCTCTCAGCCCTGTTTTTTGTTCCACTGCAACACCTATTTCTAACCCACTGATTACTCTTGTTTCATGCTGATGAACCAAATAGTTTTTTTCCTTTCCCCAGGGTGACAATTAAAATCCAAGATTGCCTTTATTAGCTGAAGTGGCCTTAGGAAAAGATCTTGTCCAACACATCTAATGGCATCTCCTTAGCATTTCATTTTCAGCAGGCATTTCCAAAGAAACTCCATTTTGTTTCAGGCAGAACTTTTTATTTCAGATAATGCTGTTTGCAGGCTTCATGAAAAAATCAGCATTGTGTTCATTCTTCCAGTTGCAAAACCCCCCTCAAAAACAACCCCAAGCAAACACATTTTTCTCCCTGCTTGTATTTATTTTGTTCTGTTTTCAATAACCTGTGCCTGGCATCTTGGGTATTTATCACCCTAGAGAGGACTGGACATGAAAAAAACCAACACAGCAGCGCAAGAAAAAAAAGAAACCAAAAACAAAAGAAGAAGAAGCCAAAATATAAATCACAGAGAAATTATATTCTGAGGACTGAGGAGTGAAATAGCATAAAGGAGTCTCTCGGTTGTACTGATGAAAGAAGCAATGGCATGTTGAGTTGTGGATACAGAAGTATAATAATGTCTTAAAAATAACACATCTCTTCTGAACTTCATCATGGAGATGACTCCTGATGGCTGACAGATTCACGAATATAGTTAAAATTGTTTCCTAGATGGATGTTTCTGGCTGCACACCAAAACCTTAATTTTAGCAGGAGGTGAGATCTCAGTCAACTACACTGAACCCAGAAGAAATATGGAGAGAAAGAGACATTTAAGCTAATGCCACTAACAACCTGCCACATTTAAAAATATTGGGCAGGCCTTTCACGTTCTGTAAAGTTTAAATATTTAAACAAATGGGGAAAATTCATCTTATTCTTGGCACAGGTCTTATCCATTTTATTTCTCAGTATCTCCAAATATGCTGAGATGCCAAGTAATTTCCAGTTTTTATCAAATTTTAACTTTGGAGCATGACTCTGGGATATTATGTTCAGAAGTGTGTGGTGCTTTTGAAGCAGAATTTCCTTGGATTTAATATATCCCTTTCAGAACTTTGCCTTTAGATGGAAATTCATTCTGAGCCAGTAATATTATATGTTATTTCTAAAACTCTGAAGTTTATAAAGCACATAATGAAATTTAAGTCTTTAGCCCAGGTGGAATCATGAATTAGCATTGAGTTCTCTGCAAACAGCAGGGCTGGTTGCCTTTTTTTGTGCCTTTGCATCGTTTTGGAAAAACCATGGACTGTGGCATAAAACAGCTGCAGAGCCATGACGGTCACGGGGGCAGTCACCTCTTTCCTGGGAAATCAATCCTTCCTTGGCAGGGGGAGGATGCTTGTGCTGGAAGTGTGGGAGAAAACTGACTGTGACCTGGAGATATTTCCTCAGAATCTTCACGGGTTGTGTCTATCTGTACATGAATAAAAGATTTCTTTTGATGTGGTTATTATCTGGACCGTAGCAGTGACACAACATTAATCACAACGGTAAATGATAGAGAGGGTTTTTTAAACCATTGAGATCACCATTCTTTAGTTATGAAATTTGCCATCTCAGATCCACAGGCCAGTTCCATACTCAGCCAAGTTTATCTGATTCCAAATTACCAAATATCTTAAATTAAACTCAACATGCTGAAACAGCCACTCCTGTTGTTTTCCCTGATTCAGGATAACATGAGTTTTCCCATAGTTTCTTTTGCAACATCTCAGTTCTGCAGGGTGTTTTAATCACCAGCTCGAAGCTTGATAGAGCTGTTGAACATAAGAACATAAATTGAACTAACTCCACCCTGGGTGATAAGGACAATGAGAGAAAAAAAGTCACACTGGGAAGAATTAATCTGTCAGTACTTTCTTGTTTGCCTGTATTGTATCAAAGAAGCTGTGCTGGGGAACATCTTCTGAACATCCAGGAATTAGAGCAGACACATGGTCACAGCTTGTGTCAACCTGTGCCTGTCCACATGGATTTTCTGGTTGTTAGAGCAGGTGAGGGAGCTACTGGAGTGCAGGCATTGCCTACTGGGCAGCCCCCAGTAGCTGCAGCACCTCTTAAGTGTGTTTTCTCAGCGCTGCTCCTCTGTGTTTCAGGTGGGTCTTGCTTGCCAGAAGGAAATTTCTGTTTATGTGGCATGTTATGGAGGTGACACGCTCTTTGCCCTTGTTAGGAAAAGTTTGCTTTTCTGCCTGAATCTAAACCAAAAGTCACACCTGGTGGAAGAATACAAATGCTCTTTTTATTTGGGAAAACACGTAGCAGGAGTCAGCCGCTTAGCTGGGCCAGTTGCAGGTAGAACTGGGGTCCAAATTGGCACAGCAGGGCAGCAAGCAGGAATTTCAGCTAAACCGTGGCTGATGGACACTGTGCCATGTGACATCTCAGCTGCTAAGCCCCAGAGCATGTTTTGGTCAAGGAGATGAATTTGAGCAGGGTAAAGGTTCAGGTGTGACTGCTCAGGAGCAAAGGGGTTTTCAATAGCCAGCACTTTCAGACTCATCTGACAGGCAGACACTTGGCCTTAGTGCTTATTGGTACAAGCAAAGCGTGTTTCATACCTATGAGCTGCTTTTCCTTCCAGGAATTGATTTGTCCTGGAAGCCCTGCCAAGCAGTTTATATGCAAGCCCATCACTGATGAGAAGCTCACGCTGCCTCCTAACCCACAGCTGAGTCCAGCCTGCTTTATATTCCATTTTCACACTCCAGAGAGTGAGCACCAGGATTTTGTGAGCCCAGAGCAAAAAAGTTTAAACGATGGAAGCATTCAGTGCTGTTTCCTTTGGAGATGCTGGGGGCTGATTAGATCTCCTGCACAGCAGGTATCCACCTAGCAAAGAGCTCAGCAAGGGCTGCCTCGGAGCGCCAGGGCGGCCGAGCAACGTGAAGGGATTCTTAATTCCATCTGTCACACACCACTTTCTGCAAGGCTTCCAAAAATCACATAACCCCATGCCCAGTCCCGGCTCAGAGTGCGAAGGCCTTTTGTTTATTGTCTTTGGGCCTGGCGTGGCTGCAGCTGTGCTGGGCAGCACCAGCCCCTCCGACAGATCCCCCCGGGCAGGGGGAGAGTGGGGACTGGGGTCTTCCCACGTCTGGAACTTCATTTTTTTCAGGGATGGTGGCAGAAGGTCGTGGGCCTCTCTTCCCTTTGCCTGAAGTGTCCTCTTGGAGCCTGCTGATGGCCACGGCCTGTTAAATGTCCCCCTGGATGTGTTTTCCCCACACTGCCACCCCCAAAGGGACCACTTGTCCTTCATGCCTGGACTGCCAACCCTGGGATGACATTTCTCTTCCCTAAAAACCTTTAGGTCTTCCCTAAATCCCACAAACTGGCAGTTTGCGGGCATCAGGGAAGATTCCACACTGATTGTGAGAGGTTTCTTTCAATGTCTCGGACTGGTACCATCTCTTTTTTTTTTTGGCTGTTGCACATCTGCAGCTCCTCATGCCAGAACTTCTGCATGACAGCAGTGTGAGTGCTGTCAGGTGGCAGGAAGGCTGAGAGGGAGGCAGAAAGCTGTGTGTGACCTCCAGTCAGCCCCTTGTTACAGCACAAATTAAACATACAGCGCAAAAAATAACGCGAATCCAGCCGGGGTCGTACCTTTCGTTCAGTCGTAAGAAAAACACCTGAAGCTGAGAGTTTCCCTGAAAACTGTCAGAGATGTGAAAGCAGCAGAGGGGAAAGGTTCTCTTTCCAACAGATTGCTGGATCTGCAGCCCACGTCCCCTCGGTGAGCAGCTGGCATGCGGCAGTGGCACACACACACACCATGGAATGCCTCTGGCACAGGCGCCTTCTCCAGCTGGTGTTTTCCTAGAAGGCCATGCCAGGAGACATATTTGTGTTTATTGCCAGGGCTGGGAGTTGCCCGCAGGTGCCAATTACTGACCGTTCCTCCTCCACAAGGGAAGCCAGTGTGTGAGCCACCCTCCACCCCTCCTGGGAGTCACTATCACATTCCCGGCCCTTCCCTGCCCTTCCCTGCAGCTGGGAATGAGCTGTTTGGGTTGGACTGGGTGGCACAGATGGTGCCACCTGTGGCAGGCTCTGACAGCAGGATGGATCCCAGGCAGCTGGGAGGTCATTCCTGGCAGGGGGAAGCCAAAATCCATTTGCTCTTACACCAGATTCCCCAGGCTGACAAACACCTTTGGCTGCTCCCACGCCCTGCCTCGGGGCTGATGGACTTGTAGACCACTGAAGAGGTCTGTTCAGCCTGAACATGGCCCAGTCTTTCAAGTTTGGGAGAAAAAAAAACATTCAGCTTCCTCTCAAAAATCAGAGCAGCCTGATTTCTGTGTTTTCTGCCTGCAGATCTGCTTGCCTCACGTATAACAGTATCTCCTGTCCCACGAGAGGTGCACCAGAGAGACTGAGCCCTCCACCAGAAAAATATTTATTTCCTTCAGAGTTTTTCTCTGGCAGCACCAAATGTGCCAGGCTCGGTGATGGTGGGTTGGTTTTACACACAAGTGATGAAATCCAGAGTATAAACTGGGATTTTTCACTCCTGATGGCTATCGGATAGGGAAAAACAACTTCTGGCTTTCTTCTGCCCTCTCTGTTCCCAAACAAGAAGCATTTATTATACATTTTTTAATTAAGATTTAGGCTGATAAAGCAAAAGTACTGCCTCACCCTGTTCTGCCTTTGTTGAAATGACAGCTGAACACAATTACTAAAGAAAAACTTTTGCCTTGATGATCCATTCTTCATTTTTTAACTGTGTTCTTTCCTGATGTCCAATAAAATAATAGAATGTAAATCACAGCAGCCTAAAGGCTCAGGGTGAGATTCCCAGACAGGTGGCCTTGGAGCAGGCAGGGATTTGGGAAGATTCCTGCAGTGTGACTAAAATTGTCACATTCTAACTTTGTTGAATTTATGTGAAAAAGAAAATCACTCAGCCTTTGCACCTGAAGCTATAAAGTGGCTCGTGCTCCCTTGAAGCAGAGCCAGCACTTATTTGAAATTTGGTCCACCTCAGGGACCATCGTTTGAACTGAATAATAAAAGCCAAATTGAGGCAAATTCACCACGTGTCAGGGGTAGATATGAAAGGCTTGTGTGGAGTTTTTTCATATGTTTGGTGTGGTTGTTTCTACTCTGTGTTGGTGTGACCGTGACCCCTGTCAGGAGATCCACAGCCATAAATTTAGGTTTTAAAAAATGGCAAACCCACGTATTTTCCAAGAAAATGCCCTAATTTGCTGGATTTTTTTCTGAGTTCCTTTGGGAAGAGAAGTTGAGTTCAGTAGGAGATCTAAATTTGAAAGTTTGTGTGAAACATGTTTAAGGGCTTTGTGTTTTCAAACAATAATGTTCCCAAGAAATATTAAAAAGAAATACATATCTTTCTTTCTTGTTTATTTTTTTGTAATTTTTAGATCAACACCCGTCATTTTCATTAGTGCTCTATGACCCAGATCATCACTAACATGCTGAAAATTAAACATCCACTGAAGTACTTCACTAAATCAGGGGTTGGAGCTCCCTAATGACAAGTACATGCACACTCCACCAGCCAGCCATAAGACTTTTTTTTCGCATCTATTTATGTCCTTTTTATCCTCCAGTGCAGAAAACGATGCCAAGATGCATTTTGCACCGGTCTACCGCACACTGAGACTTCCCCTGCTCCCAGCCCGCTGACAGAGAGCGCTTTTGCTTTCATTTATTACTTTAATATAACTTTTTTTCCCCTTCTGTGTTTCACAACACTGAGCAACTTCCCGCTGGCTGCGATCGCCAGGGCCTGTTTGGCATCGCGGTGGAGGAATCCCAGGTATGCTCCACCATTCCCCTCCTGACCTGTGGGCAGGCTTCAGGCATCCATTCACCTCTTCCCTTCATTTTTTTTCAGAGTAGAGCTGGGTGAAGCAGAGATTTTCCATCTCACAAGGGCACTTTGTGATTGCTGGGTTGCTTTTCCCTCCCCATCTCGCTGCGAACCGATAGGTCTCATTGGAAATGGATGAGTGGGAGAGAGAAAGGAGGAGAACAAATACCTTACAGTCCCCCTGGTGAGGGAAATGCTCGGGCTGCCAGCTCTCCAGGCTCTGTTCCCAGCTCTAAAAGCTGTACCTTTCGCATCCCAGCTGTCCTCCCCACCCCAGGCTGCAGGATGCTCCGGGCTGGGGTGAGCACGTACCCCCTTTTCTGTGCACGACCCAAAATTCCTCTTTGCGAAAAAAACAGAAGTGGGAGTAAACCCATCATGTTCCTCTGAACAGATTCCATCTCAGTGCATTGGTGTTTTTCCACCTCCAAAAGAATTTCATGAGAGCTTTCCAGCCCGTTCCCTCCTGTGGCCTTTAAAAGCCGTGTCAGTCAAAGGAGCTGTTTCAGTAGCTGGTCCCGTCGGAGAGGGTTCAACTCTATTGATTCCAATGGCACCTAATTTGTGTGGATGAGTGTTTTCATGTCCACAGATACATGTAATGGTTTGGAAGATATTTATGTGCCTGATATAATTAAACCCAGTGGTTTTATATTCCTTCATATTGGCATAGTGGAGATGTTATGAGAATACCAGCTCTTTCCTTATGGAAAAGCCTTACAGAGTTTAATAAGAAGACAATAACCATTCTTAGGCTTTGGAGCTTTTTGAATGGGATTTAAAACCGAATTACATCATTGCAATTCTATAGAATGTCTTAAAAAGTCTTCGCAAGAGGGGATCATTCTCTATCGAATTTTAAAGATTACATAGCCATTTCCATAGATTATTTCATTTCTCTCCAATTCTACTGGTTGCACTCCTATTAATTTCTGTGGGGTTTTCCCATATGGCACGTATTATTTTGGCCATAAAACTACTCCCTGAGGCAACACAGGCCATGAAAGACGCACAGCCTCAGCTCAGCCCAATGAAATCCCATTAGCTTCCAGAAAGACTGAGTCAGGCTTGCAAAAACCATTTTGTGTCCCTGTTCCATACACGTGCTTCCTTTCCCTGTGGAGGACACATCCTTCAGTCCCAAATCTGAGATGTTTGAGTTCCTGTGCGTGATTTAGGAGGCGTGCCAGAGCCTGTCACACGCAGCGACATATTGAAGAGATTAATGGTGCGATCAATTAAAATGTTTTAAATTTTAATCTTTTTTTTTTCTTCCAAGCTTCCCCTCCTCTGCGCTGCCCCCCCTGTCCCCTCCCTCCCAGCAGTGTTTACAATGTGTGATGAGCCACCACGTGCTCCCCTCCTCCTTGCTGCAGGGCCAGTGCTGGCTCAGCCCTGTGGCCATTTGGGCTCGTGTCCCCGTGGCTGTGCCCACCCACGCTCAGCCACCCTCGGGAGCTCCCCTCCATCCACACCAGTGCCCCATGGAAGCCCCTGAGGTTAAATAACCCCCTCTGACCATCAACCTTGGCCAGGAGAGCAGCCTGACCTCTGCACCTACGAGAAGCTGCTCTCCAAAGATCTGCCATCAGCACTAGTCAGGACTGAACCTCGTGGGCTCATATGTCTTCCCTGTGCTTTGGGACACCAGGAGTGTGCTTTCCTGCTTGCTGCTGGTGTGCTGTGGTGGGTGGGTGGGATGCCTTTCAGCTGTCACCTTACCACTGACCTTGCGATTTATTTTGATTAACCTAAGCCTACTGAATTCCAGCCCTCCTTGTAGAGCCCAGTGCAACCTGCAGCACAACCCCAGGCCTAATTCGGGTAAGCACAGCGTACGGCTTCGCTTATGTTCATTTTGCAGTGATTTATTTTTTCTTCTCATACCCTTATGAAAGTGGACACCACCCGTGGATGGTGGGGTCAGACTTCACCTTCTCTTGCATGCGCTTAAGTAAGCAAATGTCTTTGAGGCAGCTTCAAAGCAGGGGATTGAGAACAGGGCAGATTTTCAGCCCTGGAACGAACAGCTTGGGCTGTTGAGATTGAACCCCAGCACGGCGCTGGATGTGTGGGTGTCTTGGACGAAGCAGGGTGTAATATTAGCCCAGAAGAAAGCATGATTCTGGCATAGGTTGGTACAGCTGCACTTTTGCCAGCGGACTGATTTTGGTTTCCAAAGAAGGCGACCTAGTCCATAATTCATCACCTGAGATTTTAAAGTAATCCAGCGTGGGGTGTAGTATGTCTCAACCTGATTACATTGCACAAAGTGTGGCCAGGCCCTTCGTTTCAAGGAAGCCACACCGTTTTCTTCCAAAAGAGCATCTGATCCCTTGAAGCCTGGCTAGAAATCACTTAACAGTGGGAATTTACTCCTATAACAACACAAATAATTTACAGCGAGGCTTTTGCCATTATTATTCTGCTGCATTTCTTCGAGATATAAAATTATTTTATATTGCATATTTTCCCATGCCCTTTCCCTGCTTACACTGTCTGCCTCGACTCGTTGCTAATGACGTTTGTTGACAAGCTCAGCGCATTTTGATAAGTCTTCTGCCAAAGTGCCTCTAATAAAAATAAGAAGAATGACAAGTGGAACAGCGCAAAGAGGATTCCAACAGCAACAAATGAAGGTTAAGGCAGCATAAAACAGGGGGAAAACATAACAAAAACAGAACACAGTGAGCCTAGATTGCCTTTGTTAAGAATATTTAATGCTTAATTTTGTTTTATAACCCTGGCTCTCAAGCTATCCGCACAACTTCGATTCCCTTGTTTTGCAGTTGTAGGAATTCGCCTTCAATTCCTCTTGGGGCAGGGGGAGCTCTGTATATGTATTTTGCACCTTCAGTCTTTGGCCTCGTTGGGTTTTGGTCTCCTAAGAGTCAGAGCAGGGACACATCTCCTGTGCGTGTGGCTGGAGAAGGCTGGTGGCTCACAGCCCCTCAGCACATCTCCCTGCCGAAGGGCACAGATCCCACACGCTGAGGTGGGGCAGATATAATGGGGAGTGTGTAGCCAAGCATTTGGGACATTTCCTGGTTTGGCACATCCAGTTCTGCACCAGCTGGGGGCCCATGTCTGACCCTCTGCACAGCTGGGGAGAAGGGGCTTGGAGGGTGAAGTTCCCAAGCACGGCACCAGCTGTTCCTGGCAGGGCGTTGAAGCAGGGAGTGGGAACAACCCTCAGCCCTTACTCCTCAACCCACAGACCCCTTCCCTGCCTCCTCCACCATCACTGTTCAGTTTTGGAAGGCACCTGTGGTTTCTCAGCTCTCTGACTCTCCCTCCTCCTCCTGAAAGAAGGAAATTGGTCCTGAGTGAGTGACTTTGCCTCCGTTTGGGCTTCAGCAGATGGTGAGGTCACAATTGTTAAGTGATGGCCTCATAAACAACAGGGCAATCAGGATGGTTGTCTGGGGTTTGTGTCTTAGGGATGTAACGAGGAATAAATGTACAACTGACTCAGCAATGGATGGTTTGATGGAGATTTCAGTGCAGCCAGTAAAGGCATCTCCTCATACTAGACCTCGGTGCTGTCAGCTGGGATTGAGTGTAGGGAAAGTCAGAGACAGAACCATTTAATACACTTGAAACAGCCCTGTTCGAAATTCTGGAGCTTTCTGCCGAATTCAGTAAATCTTTTCAGCTGTTTCACAGAACGCCTTGACAACGTTTTCAAAGATGCAGGAAGGCAAATGTATCCAAACAGCTTTAAAGCCCTTGGCCCAGGACCCGGGCTGAGCACAGCTGTGTCTGACCCCACCGTGAGAACCAGAGAGGGGCTGAATTCTCCATTTGTGAGCTCTGGGAAGGTCCTGGTTTGGCTCTTCTCCACTGTGAAAAGTCCCTCTTTGAAGCAAGGAGGGCTGAAGTTACAGGTGTCCCGGGGCTGGGATAAGGGACAGCAGCAGCTGCAGGTCCCTGGTGTCACCTGTGGACCCTCACTGGTGCTGGTATCCAGGATAATTTTAGCAGCTCGTGGGAACCACCATGTGAAAAAAAAAAAGAAAAGTGTTATAATGTAATGCTTTTTAGTCAGGAGCAAAGGATTAGGTCTGGATTCCTCTCCTCGTGTCACAAAAGATATTTTTAGTGCCCCTGGAGCCAGCTGGGGTTTCTGCAGAGGTTTCTCTGCCCTCTCCTGTAAGGTTTTTCCAGTGCTGCCCACATCAGTGTGCTGTGAATAAGTCCTTCTGCTTGATCAATAATGCACCAAAGGGGCTTTTGGAACTTGTTCAAGCAAGTTCATCTTTTTAAAAGGGAATTTAGGCACCATTTTTCCTTGGAATTAAGCACTGAGCCTCTTTACCTGCCTGGCACCAAGCTACCAGCTCCCATGGGGTCTGTGTATGAAAATCCCTGAGGTCACTGGGGAGTCTTAGCCCCACAATAGAGTAGAGGTGTGTGGGTCCCAGGCACACGGGCATCGTCTTGGAGGATGTTGTAAAAGACTTCTGGGGTGAAGTGTTGAGGGGATGGTGAACCTTTTGCTCTGCTCCCAGCTTTTCCATGGGGCTGCAGGGACACTTGGGATGGTGCTAAACTGAGCTCCCAAGGGACGAGAGCTTCAAGGACTCAGGCTGTGAGTCTTTCTTGACCAGATTCTACACTCATGGACATTGATTACAACTGGTCGAGATTAAACTCTGATTTCTTTTGGATGCCTGACCCCACAACAGGACAATCCTATCCTATGGGGAACCAAAAGTAGAAAGATACAGCCCCATCCCAAACTACTTTTGAGCAATACTCTTGAAGCCAGGATGGTTTAGAAGGGTTTTATAGTTTAAATATGTCTTTTGAGTGCCCAAAATAGGAGTACAGGCATCCATCAAGTCAGCAGGTGACAAATCTCCTCTCTTTCAGAGGTGGATGTTGTCATTGCTTGGCTTCGTGGCAGCAGCACCTGGCTTCCTGGAAGGGGTTGGTGTCTGCCTTTCCTCTCCTGGCTCTTTGGGAGGATCCAGTGACTGATCTCACTCAGGTCTCATCCCCACCCTGCAAATCCTACAATTCTCACCACCTGCAGCTCCCCATGGATGTTTATTTTCTCCTGCCTTGGGCTGGTGGCATTGTGCTCCTGCTGGCACAGACCTTGGATCCTACATTTGCAGGTGGAATTGGAAAATTCGATCCTGGCTGCAGGAAAGATCTGGGCAGAGAGGCTCTGCCATGATGTGCTGGGGCTCAGATCTCACCCTGTGCCCCAAGCATGACATGGTGCTTTCTCCTTTCTTCCCTTCATAAAATGTTAATTTATGGTTAATTTGGTTGTTTTGCAAATTTTTGTCAAACACCTTCATTTTTACCCTGTGAAAACAGAATTGTAAAAAAAAAAAAGCAGCTGATTTTCAACAAGTTTCAATCGGAAAGCTTTCTCTTATTTTTTATGTGAAACATCTCTTTCAAAAATCCTCTCCAAAACTCTGCTTTTCAATCCAAACCTTTCGTTTGGTTTTGTTTTTTTTTTTCCTGGAATATCCTTCCATTTTCCTAATACAACCAAGTGTATTTTTCTGCCTCCCCTCTAAAAACAGTCTGTAAAGAAAATATATAATCTAATTTTGGGCTGAGCAAACCCATTGATTCATTTAAGCAGAAAAAGCTGCATGCTTCTCAGTTCTCCAAAGAAAAGCTTTCTTTTTTTCTCTCTCTTTTTCTCTTTGTCCCATGGTTTCCCCTCTTTGTTCCATGAGGTCGACTTGGGACAATTCATCCCCTCCTCAGTCTTCAATATTACACAAGTGGACCAGAAAAAACAGCCATTCAGCTGCTCCAACCACAGTCTAAATGGGAATGAGAAGATATTTCAGCTGTTTGTCTTTGTTTCCATTTTTTCCCCGTTTCTGTCTCAGTAGCTCCCAGAACCTATTACACTAATTGTTCTTTTCCAAAATCCGACTGTCAACAAAAGGCAGGGAACCAGTCTAACAATTTCAACCGAAATTTCCACTCCTTTGGTTCTCTCCTGGTTTTGATTTTTCACAAACTTGTTTGTCCTCCGAGAAATTTGACATTTTGGGATATTTCCCAAACTTAAATTTGGTCCCATAAACCCTTCCTGTGGCAAACATGAAATTCATTATCACAAATGGCACTTCACGGTGGGGCAGATACAAATGTCTCCCTCATTATAAGACTCCCAGTCTGTGATGAGAGAATTAAAGTGTTTGTGTGGAATTATACGGAACCAGGATGAGGTTGAGCCAATGGTGTGAGCTCCTCAGTGCAAACACAGCTCCTCAGGTTTCCAGAGGAAATTTTCTTCCACATATATACTTCATTTCTGGCCAAAATGCCCCTTTTCCAGCCAAAACGCCCCTTTTCCAGCCAAAATTTGTCTTACAAATGCAATGCACATTGTCAAAGGGAATGCTTGGGCTTTGTTCAAGACAATTGTTTGTCAATATATTTTTCCAGTGTTCCCCTAATGGGAAATGCCTCTCCCAGCAGCACTTTAACTGCTTGGTTGTGTCCAGGATGCTGAAACACGTGGCAGAAACAATGAACTGGTACAATGACATCTTTATATTGTGTGCACTGAATAGTTTGAGTTATTGAGTAAAGTCAGATCAGTGTTTATCTACATTTTGCATCACCCGCTGGCACACTCAGCTTGCAGTGAGTAGAATAAATCAGGTGCTTAAAATTAACCACTTGCTTAAGGGCTCTGTTAAAATACAACCTAAATGCTACTGCAGATTTAGGAGGGACTTGAATTTTCCCTGGCAGGAGAGATGTGGGAGTGGGATATGGGAACCTCTGCTTGGATAACCCCAGTGAGACCAAACCTGAGCGAAGCCCTCCTGAACTATTCTGTTCTCGTTCCCCTCCAAATTTCTCCTTTCCTCTCTTTTGTCTCATCCAGTCTAGAGCCTCTGATAAAATGGAACAAACAAGAACCCAGGGTAATTGCTTGCAGCACTGGGGAACTTTTCTGTGATGTGTCCCAGAGCTTCTGCTGCGATCCAGGCGCTGGCAGCTGGTTTCACTTTGGAGCCGTGTACGAGCTCGCAGCTCAGGCAGTTGTTATACATTTACAAACCTCTGTCACTCTGGGGCTCTGCCTTTGCACCCGCCTCACTTTGCTCCCAGTTTGCTGAGTTCTGCTTTGGTTATCTTTTTTTTTAAACCCCCCCCTTTTTTTTAATTTTTTTTAAAATTATTTTCTTTTCTTTCCTCCTTTTGTTGCTTGCAGAACGAATAAACATTTTTTCACAAGCAGGAATAAAGCCCTGGACACTCCTGGCTGCTGCTCTCCCTGTGCTACCACTCCTTCATGTGTATAAATTTAGCAGGGGGTCCAGGAGCTAAAATAGGAAGCACATGGTTTTGTGACTTTACAATTGAAATAAAGAAATCTAATATGACAGAAGAAGCATGTTGTTTATGGAACTACAGATTTCAGTGAAGGCCATCCCTACCAAATCATAATTAAAATTACCATAATGACCCCTGAGTTTCATTTGTTGGGCTGGGAGGAAGGAAAATACGGATATTTTCAGTGGGTTCTGCTGAAACAATTTATCGAGAGCCACAGCTGGTTTTAATGTGCTGATGAGCTGGGAAAACAGTCAAAATTGTACTCCAGTCAAGTGACTGTGTAATATCTGAGGGCAGAACCAGACCAAAATCTCTGTCATTTTATTTAATCTAATGAATAGCGTTTTGTAACTGCAAAACATAATTGCTCTGCACATATGTTACATGCACACTTCACTAGCAACATCCACAGTGCCACCAGTGGAACAAATGAAAACACTTCGAGTCTGATTTATTTAACTCTTCTAAATTTTTTAAGACTTCTTTGGAATAAACCAAATATTTGGTGTGGAGATCTTCAGCAACATTCATGCAGGCTATAGGAAGGAAAAAACTTGTGTTCCTTGAAATAAAAATAATGGAATTTTTTGCAAGAAAGACATTTTTACAAAATTATTTCTACCTTTTAAAGTAGATTTTAGGTTTTACTCTGGAGTTGCCTTTGAAGTCAGAGACACAAAACTAATCAACTTTAAAATTAGCACATAAAATTAATGATTGCTGGAGTTGGCAGGCTGACTGGAAAACCAGGACTCTTCTGGCATTTTCATTTGGAAAAAGCTTCAAAGCTACTGCCTGTGTTTGACATTAGAACTAAGAGCTGAAGAGTGAGGGAGAAAAAAGGAAAAAGCCTCCCAAATATCAGGTGCAAAGAAAATTTCATGGGTTAGAAAACCCCACGCTGTGTTTGCAGCCTCAGATTTGGAGAAATCTCTTAAAGCAAACCTTTTTGCAAACCTCTGAGCCCCACATTTTGTTGATTGTCCATTTGCTGGGGTTTTGTTTTGAGTTTGTTTTGTGGCTGTTGATGTTGTTGTTTTTCTTTAGCATTTTTATGTGAAAGCAAACAAGGGAATGGTTTGAGGGGAGTAGCAGAAGAAGCCACATAATTATTCATAATAAATCCATAGCTGTGCCTTCCCCAGAAGAACCACACATCTGCAGGAATGTCCAGTTTGTGTTACGAAGACACTGTTTGATTTGGCTAAAATTGCTTAAAAATCTGAAACCTGCTCCTTCCCTGAAGAGGCTCACTCACCTCATGACCAAAAAGAGCAGCTCAAGCATTTCATTGCACTTTTGGTTTTCCCAGTAAAATAAAGCGAATTTTTCTGGGAGGAGGGACCAAAGGCCAAAAAAAAAAAAAAAATTACCTGCTTTGTACCTTCATTAGTGGAAAATTAAGTCCTCTCTCTGCTATGAGGGGCCAGTTGGGGAGGGGGAATTGGTGATGGAAGACAGCTGCAAACAAATGTGTTGAGTGAATTAACCTAGTGTGTGATGGTGGAAAAAGAGCTCAGCTCTGCAGGATGGATTTGGTTATCACGGGTTGAGCAAGGCTGAGAGAGGGGCAGCAGAGGCTGTCTGCAAGTTCAGCTGCAAACTGTGCACTGGTGCTCAAAAAAAAAAAAAGACGGAAAGGATGTCACGAGAGAGAGGAAAAACGGAAGAGAATATGCATTTGGAGCAGAAAAGCTGGCAAAATATGAGTTGCTATAAGTTGGATTCTTGTTTTCTCGAGTGGATTTGGCTTCAAAAGCAATTAGCTTCTTGTCACATGCTGGGGCGGCCGTGCCAAAGAGTTCAACAACACATTATTTTTGTCATTGCACAAAAGGTGATATTGAGCCCAGAATAACTGTTTCCATTTATGACTTTGGCTTTTGGCCTGAGCTCAAAGGAAGTGAAAAAAAAAAAGAGTGATATCCTTTTCTGAAGGTCTTGGGGCACTTGAGTCTCAGATGTTGGTGTATAATAAAGTTTACCAGGGTCCCAGTGTCAATAGAAAAGCCAGATCCCTGAGAGCTTTATTTGGGTTGTTTGGCTGCTTGCTGGGGAGAAAGCCCAGCGCAGGATCTGTGTGGGATCAGGAACTGAGGCCACAGTGGTTCCTTAGTCCTACACCTACCAAAGCCATTTCCAAGGTGTCAGCAACTTCAGGAGGAAGGAAGACTGAGTAGCCAAGATTTGTATATGCTACCAACCCAGCAGCTCTAAGCATTATTCCAGTCCCCACTGAGGCAAAGCCTCAGAAATGTTCCTTAAACACTCCAGGAAAATATTTTTGTCCCTTAATGCGCTCACGAGACGCACTGAGAAGGGTGACAGAGTTCCTGCCTGCTAAAATAAATTAGTGTTTAACCTGATTATTGATTAAGCCAACAAATCATGCTGAGCAGGCTGCAATAACCAGAGGTACCCACAGGGATAAATGCCAGGTAAAAGAGGGTTTTTGCTTGCAAGGGGAAGGGAGAGCACACTCAGGCTGGATGTGTACATGGAAATGGATTTAATAAACACCTACTGAGTCTCCCTCCTACTTCCCTGCCTGTAAATATCCACTGTGGTATTTTAATCATGATGTTTTTAATAATAAAAGAAAATCTTCTTAATAATTCCATTTTGGAATGTTTCTGCTTAGTCAACTCCAGGGCAACAGTTAAACTTGACACAACAGTGTTTGCTTTAAAATTGTGTGGGCCATGCCAGTCCGCGGGGGTGATTCATTTGCTGGCTAATTAACAAATGCCTAATGTAAATTTAACATTCACTTTGACTTACATTCCTGCAACCCAAACTTCTTTTTGATTGGGGTAGCTGTAAGTGAAAGCCAAATATTTTCCTTGGTGGAGCCAAGGGGATGGCATATGCTACTCGTTTAGATTTCCATTTCCTTTGCATCTTTTTCAGGGGCTGAAATTCAGGCGTTAACATTTCCGAATACAAAGTCATTTTTGTATGAAAATTTGCAAATAAACCCCCCAAGATTTTGGAGCACTACTAGAAACCGAGCTCTTTCACGGGCAGAAAAGAATGTGCCCTATGAGGTTCTGCCTGTTCCCTCTCCCCGAATTCCTGGTAAATACGTGATTACCCAATTTGGCTTTAAGAGGATTTTGTGCCTTTCCTGTGCTGAGCATCCCTGGGAGCTGGAGAACCAAGCCAAGCCGTTGCTCAACGAAGAGGAGCTTTGGCTCCTGGTCACCTCTCAGCTTCAATAATGTCCCCATTCTCCCAGATGGTGCCTTTTTTCCCCCCCCCCAGGCATTAACGTTTCTGGAATATGGTAACACTGACCGTGACATAAACAGGATCATAGCTCTCCCAAAGGCCCATGTGAGAAGATAAACAACTTAATCCTGGAAAGAGACAGCAGACTCCTGCAGCCGACCAGGAATATGCTCCCCAAAGGGAAGCTTTCCCCCTGGGAAGTGCTGGGTAAATGATGGCAAAAGGAAAATGAAAAATGAGATGTGTGTGGGGTGGATTTGAAGGTGTGAGGCCGAGGTTTGGAGCATGAAACAGTCTGGACTTGGATGGCTCCTGTTGCTGGGCTGTGCACCATGAGCTCTGTCTGCTGCTCAGGGAGCAGCTCCTGGCTCTTTGCTTCTGGAAGGTTCCCTGTGAGGGCAGAGCAGCACAGCTCTGAAGGAAGGGGGCACATCCACGTTCACCAGCGTTCCCTGGTTTGGATGCTCTCAGGAGATGTCCAGAGGTGGCAAACTCAGCCTCATGCAGAGCCAGTGTGAGGATGGACGTAGGAAACCTGCACGTCTCTGGGAGTCTTCCAACCTCTTCCTCAATGTCTCCCCCTCTGTACCAGGTTGGACCCCCAGGGCTGAAGGGAAAGGTTTCTGGCCTGGACACCCACCCCATATGTTGCATCTTCAGCTTGGGAAAACCCAAGGTGAGCATCCATAATTTCATTTTTAAATTTTTTTTCTCTCCTTTTTTTTTTTTTTATAACGGAAGGATTGCAATTTTATGGAACATCTCGACGTTAACATCCTGCTCCAACTGGCTAGCTTTTCCTGTCTCCCTTGTGGGGAAATACTTTCTTAATGGAGCTGGATTTTGGGAAGCCTGTCCCAGGAAGTGTGAGACAAGGACCTCAGACCTCTCAATTTCTATCCCTTCTGCTGTTTGACATTGCAAGTTTGGAAAGGTGACAGAGACCCTTTTTCTCAGTTTCCAGCTCATCAAGGCAGAGAAAAAGCTGCTGAATCCCATCAGGGGCTGCTGGGAAGGGCAATTAAGTCACGTTCCTCAAGAGCATGGGAATCACCTGATGAAAGCCATATGCTGGTGTTGGGCTCATCTAACACAGGTTTGATCTCAGGATTGTTTGGAAATGACCCAATGGAGAGAGAGAAGGCTTGTGAGGACTCCTGAGAAATGCCTGCACAGGATCAACCATCATCCTTTTTCACCAGGAGAGAGATCCAGGAGTATCTGAGGGGATTTAGTTTAGAAATGGCTCTGCAATGTCTCGATAACATAATTCTGGTGTGATTTCCAGCACCTCCTGGCTACAGCTCTGCCTCGATGAGGTGCAGAGGTCTCTGAAAATGTTGGGGGGGGGTTACCAAATTTCGAAATCTCTCGGTGATGTAAACACACTTTTCACTTAGTTTTGTTGGAGGTTTGGGCCAGGTCTGCGAGTTGAGCTTGGAAAATCCAGGTTTTGCTCTGAATTTTGCAGCTCAGTCCCACTTCTGAGACACCAGAGAAGGGCACAAAATATCCACAGAGGCTTTCTCTTGTGAGGGAGGGAGATGCAGAGCCATGAAACACCCCCTTGTTTTGTCAGCCAGCAAGGGAGCCGTGCTCTACCTGTGTGTGTTTATGTTTGGGCTGGATGAATACGTAAAATATCTTTGCCCCTGCTGCACGTTCTTCCACCTTGGTGAGGCTGGGGCTGAGGTAAACGCAAGCAAAAATTTCCTTTTGCAGCTTCCAAACAAACAGAGCGCCTTGTTCAGATGAAAAATTCATGCCACCATTAGTGCTGACTGGTGTCTCCTTGGCTCCTGTGCTCCGTCATGGCACAGGGAAACCTATATAAAGAAATTTGGCTGGCTCTTGAAAAGCATAAATGAGAGGAACTGGCTGCAGGGAGAGGTTTCTGAGGGCTCGAGGAGGAGTTCAAACGCTTCGTTCTTCAGCTGCTGGAGATTAAAGTCCTGGTACATTCAATTCCCACTTTCTGCTGCTGCCAATAAGCAGGGGGGCTTCTTCCTCAGCCTCTTACCACCGCAGAAATAACAGAGATAAAGCTAGCAAAATAAATAAACGCTTTGTGGCTGGAATAGATAACAATTTCACCAGCTGAATATTAAAATATCAAAGCTCAAGGAAAGGATATGTAATTATGGGCCTTTGAAGTTCAATAAAGGTCTGTTTCATCAACACGGTAGCTGGCATTTCAAATGCAAAGACAGAATGATAATATTGCCCTGGCATTTCTGACCCACTGAGAGTATGTCAGGAGGAGAAGGAAGCCCTTTAAGACAGAAGCCATTTAAACTGTGGCTGATTAATTACCCTACCCCAAAATGATCCGTCCCTGACAGAAGAATATTGCTCAGCATCATTTCTCTCCCTTTTCCTCCTGCTGTATTTTGATTTAAGAAGGATTGTTTGGCCCAGTACGAGCAGATGGTGTGAAACACTGAAATGAAGGAGCTCTTCTGTAGCAGTTATGCTCCAGTTATGAATATTCCCATATTAAACATGAAATGTAAATCCTCCAGTCCGATAAACTGCGGCTGAAATTTGTGGTCCATTTCTAAACCAGGGCTAAAAAATCTCAGCAACCTTTCTTTGTGGTCTGAATTTTTGACTCCACCCTATGGCAGGTAAAGAAAAATGGATGTTGAGATAAGACATAGAGCTCTGAAACAAATTTTGTTCAGGAACACCAACTTCTTCTCCCCAGGCCCAGTGCAGAGGCACTGCCTGCTCCCTGCCAGGCTTGAGGGAGCTGCAGCAGTGATGGCTTCAGCTGTTTCCCACCTTATTTCCAGCAGGACAGCACATGGCACATCGTTAGAGAGGAGCCCTGGCTCATGCAGAGGCTTGAGGGGAAGATTTTGGGCTCCCAAAGTCACCATGTCAACTTGGGTAAGCAGAGTTTTTGAAGGAAGAGTGTAAGATACATATAATCAAGGTGTGATTTTTATTTTTTTTAAATTTATTTTTAACTTTCAGAGCTGTTAAAGAAAGGATGTTTAAGTGTGATCACAAGGAACTAAAAAAACCCCTTTGCTGAGGATAAACTAGGCTGGAAGAAAAGCTGTTAAAACCAACTGAAGGTTTATGAGTGCCCACAGTGTTTATACCATGTGGTTCCTGTACTCAGAAAGAGTTTACTACGTTAAGGTTATTTTATTTTTTAACAGACTGTCATCACATTTGGGCACATTTTCCATTTCAAATTAACATCCAGGCCAGTTTTGTGGTTGGGAAAGACAAGCAAGAGCCCTCAGCTACATGTCAGTGGAAGAGTAGCTTTTATTTGAGGGTAGGGATGTTGAATGACCCCACAGCTTCCTGTGAGCGTTTTAATAGCAGGACTTTCCCTCCTGGTCTTGGCTAGAAAGTCAAGCTTATATGGTCACGTGGAGACCCAGTGAAAGTGTGAGCAGAGTGTCCATATCAGATTTCCCAGGTAAAGTGTGTTATATTTTGTTTTTGATTCAAAGTGGGAATCAGCCTGTGGGGAAGAAATAATCTTCCTCAGCACACCTCACACTCTTGGGAGGTCTTGGACATGATGTTTCAAACTTCCCAGTGCAGTATAAAAGAAAGGAAGGTTTCTGAATGAGGCAGTTTATTTTGCTTTTCAGCATGCATGCTCGGTGGTGTGCAGGAGATCGAAGGGTTTTGTACTGATTGGAAAATGCCAATAAATTTTTGCCCTGACTCCCAGGAAAGTTTCCATCAATGACTTCCAGGCTGGCATTCTCAGCTGATCAAACCATCATCTTATCAAGGCTGGGAGGCTTCATTACTCCCCATGGAAAATGGCTCTGGTGCTTCTTGGCTTTTTTTAGGGCACCTTGGTATAAAGTGTGTTTGACTTTGGGATAATTTATTCCATCTAAAAAGCCAGGCTGGATGGAGCTCTGAGCAACGTGACCTAGTGCAAGGTGTCTGCCCATGGCAGGGGGGTGGACTGAGATGATTTTTAAGGTCCTTTCCAACCCAAACCATTCTATGACCCTTGCTGTCATAATTCAGTGATGGTTTGAAGATTATGACTATCTTGTTGTAAGTCAAACTCCCTGGGGCTTGGAATTACACTTTAGCCAAAAAGGTTCTACATGAGCTTGGGGTTTCTTTTGAAGGTCATTTTTTCTCTCTGCAGAAGGGAGGGTTGGGAATGTGTGAGTAAACACAGCCCTTACTTGGAATTGATTTCTCTTGAGACACGTTCCTGCCTCTCATGCAGCTGAAATTGAGGAGTCCTCTGTGGTGCCCTTTGATGGGGATGATAAACGGGGTCACCCCAGCTTTGGTAAGGGCATGGGCTGACCCTGGCAGCCTCCTCTCTCTGCATCCCCCTGCACAAACCACATCTGTCCATCAAGGATGTGGAACATTCAGGGGGATGCAGGTCCCCTGGGAAAGCCTCTTGGTCCCCACACCCTGAGCTTGTCAGCCCTGNAACCCAAACCATTCTATGACCCTTGCTGTCATAATTCAGTGATGGTTTGAAGATTATGACTATCTTGTTGTAAGTCAAACTCCCTGGGGCTTGGAATTACACTTTAGCCAAAAAGGTTCTACATGAGCTTGGGGTTTCTTTTGAAGGTCATTTTTTCTCTCTGCAGAAGGGAGGGTTGGGAATGTGTGAGTAAACACAGCCCTTGGAGTTGATTTCTCTTGAGACACGTTCCTGCCTCTCATGCAGCTGAAATTGAGGAGTCCTCTGTGGTGCCCTTTGATGGGGATGACAAATGGGGTCACCCCAGCTTTGGGATGGGCATGGGCTGATCCTGGAAGCCTCCCCCTGCACAAACCACGTCTATCCATCGAGGATGGAACATTCAGGGGGACGCAGGTCCCCTGGGAAAGCCTCTTGGTCCCCACACCCTGAGCTTGTCAGCCCTACTGAGCTCTGGGGGCTTTCACAGAAGACAAAGAAGTCATTCAGGAAGCGCCTCTATTCAAAACCCAAATTATTGTAATGAAATCTAAATGAAACCATAATACAAGAGAAATAGCAAACAGGGATTTCCTCTCTTTTATGGTAGAACTGGCAATTTAAATTTAAAAAGTCGAAATCAGTGCATGATACGCAGTTCAAAGGAGAGTCGGAGTGTCCTGGTTCTGCCAGAGAGGCATTCAGCTGCAGATTCAGCCCTGTAGGCTTTTCTCTGCATGTAGACCTTTTTTTTTTTTTGTATCTGTCAGCTGCTTCTACTAAACCACTTTAAATTAAGTCTTGGTCTATGTCAGAGTTGAGATCTGTTTTATAGGGATGTATTTGTGGAAGAGCATCCAAATACCTGCCTCAGAACTTGTCAGCTATAACTATATTCTCAGCAGACGTTGAAAGCCATAAACCTCATGCTGAGGGCTTTGAATATCACTTAAGAGCTTAAGCCATGTTCTTGGAATGAGTTTATGAGAAAACCCCAGAGGGACTCAACAGCAGGCAGGGGAAACTGCAGCTCTCCTTCCTTTTTTTCTAGCTGGAGGGAAGGAATCCCCATGGATAGCAATGGCAAAGCCTTTTCCAAACAAGGCAAAACTTACCTTTGCAGGAAAACTCCAGAAAGTACTGAAAGCAAATGTTGTCTTAGGCCAAGGTGCATGTGATGGAGGGAGAGGTGGGATGGGTTGGTCAGACTGAAAGGGGGAAGCACTTTCTGCACGTTAAAAGAGCTCGTTAAAATCAAACTAATTGCTTGGCCCTCAAATTATCTGATAGCTGGTTGTCTTTCTTCAGCTGGCTCCGATCCCCTTCTTACACCACAGACAAGAGCAAGCAAGCAGCTCTGATTTAGAAATGTCAACGTGGTTTAGGTTAGGGAGTGTTTGTAATAATTATGAATTGCCTTCATGGTTTGTTTGCTTTCCATAGCAATTGAGAGGAGACAGCAGCTGACAGCTGTGGAAATTTCTGGTGTTGCTCCCCTCGTAAAGGACAACATGGATCTAATTAGAATGCGCCAGCAGCGCCGTATTATTAAATTTATAATAATTAGAAAGCTATTTGCACCTGTGCTAATGTAACACCATTTATCCCAAAGTGTGTTAAAGCATTAAACCTTTCAAGTCTCTAACGACACCAGCTTTACAAACGGGCAAACTGTGACGAGAGGCAGAGGCTTTCCCAGATACACAAAAAATATTGAGGATCACTATATTAAATAACTTTTTTCTTTTTTTTTTAAAGCACTGTGGAGGGAATCAACGTTATTGAAAATAAAGCAGAGACTCTCTGGGCTATGAACAGATTCTGCTAGTGCTGTGCAAGACAAACACTGGGATTTTTAACAGATTAGCCTAGAGATTTGCTCTCAAAAATTCCCTTACAGACCTACTAGGATTCCTTTTGCCCCCTAAGCAACAGTGAAATGGAGATGTTTATTGAATTGCTATTTTGTGTTAGGCTTAGCTGGAGTGATTATGGTTGATATTTTTAGAGGAAGTAGATAGACCATAAGGAAACACATTGGAGTCTAAACTATACCGCATCCACACAAAGTATTTGCTGTGGTTGAATTTGTACCTCTTGAAATGTGACTCTTTAACTTAATTTCTGTTTATTTTTGGCATTGTTGATGGTAGGAGACAGCAACATCCATCTCTGAAAGTTGTCTACCATTCTTGAAAACAGAGAAGAAATAAATTTTTACCAGGGTGACAACATTTATTATCATTACTCCCTGATATTTGTTTTTTATTTTAGTGGGGTAGATAAGGCCAACTGGGGTCAAATTGTCTGTGTGGGGCATCTTATGGGGAGAGGTCTGTACCTCAGGAACAATTGCAGTTCAACGAATGCCTGGGTTCAGCAAAGTGTTTAAGCATGGATTTAATTTTAACCACATGTATCAACTCCTTTGATGCTGCACCGTATCAGAAGCTGTGATACAGGACAGCGATTAGGCATGTCCAGCAATCCTGTGGACCATGGATGGAGAGGGGAAGAAGGAACTGGGAGGACATTAGGCAGGTCAAAGAGATGAAAGATGACGCCCCTTCCCCTTGTTGCTTTGTTGGTGAGGAGGTAGGAGGCTGGTTGATGAGGAGTAGAGCACCTAATGCCATCAGAGCCTTTCTAGCCCAAGGTGCCCAAAGGGAGCTGACATGCAGGGGTGGATGGCAATGGGGTCAGGTCTGCACACTGAGAGCACCCTGGCCTCGTGTGAGTGCTGGGGGAGCTGGTGGTGCCATTCCCAACCTGCAAAGCAGAGGTGATGCTCCAGTGTGTCCCCCTGAAGTAGCTCTGCAGCAGAGGTGCAGTTTCTCCACAGGTCAGCAAGCCTGGCCAGCTTTAACTGGGTGAGTTTGTGGTGGTGCCAGCGAACTGCTGGTGCTCCCTGGCTCACAGCTGCAGCTGTATTCTGTTAAAAGGGGTAACTTGCTCACAGGTACCTCCTCCAGCCCCTTCCGAGCTGGGGAGCAAGTGGCAGAGTGGCCATCTGGCATTCCCGTGCTCTGGGTGGAGCCAGGATGGATTGGTAACATCCTCCCCACATGGAACTGAGCTTTGCAAACTGTCTGCATTTGCCTGTGATGTTGGGTTCTGCTGGGAGAAAGTCATTCCCACCTTGTGTGTTTTGTAGCAGGTACTGCTGTGCTGGTGAATCTCTGCTGAGGGACAGCTCGCTCGCACTCAAGGTGGAATCGCTGGCACTGTGCTCAGCACATCCAGTTTTACCTGATCGGTGCTGAGGGCTGCCTGAAGCCTCTGAGAGCATCTGCCCATCACTACCGAGTCATTTTGAATCCCTTTTTACCTTTCCTGTCTTTCTCGTGGTAGGAATGCCAGAGGAAATGGTGATTTTTGCAGAAGTTATTTGTCCTTTCTGAGCCCTCTTGGAATGAACTGATGTGCTCCCTTCCGTGTGCGATGAAACATCAGCTTGGTGCCATCAAAGGGACAAGTTCTGCTCTCAAATGAGTGAGTGGGCAGCAAACTATGAGCTCTGCACATGTGTCTGATGGCCTTATGCGTCTCATCTGCTCAGCACTGAACTCAGAGGCTTAAATCTACAGGCTCAGTGCTGAGAATCTGTCCTGCAGTATTTATGGCTGTTGTTTAACTTTAATCTCAGCTGTTCATTTGCTTCCTGGTCCTCGTATAATTAGAACGTATTAAACAGGAGCCAACGACAAGAAATATAAAAGGTTAACGCAGTTAGGAAATGTCAGTGGAATGAATACAGCTCTCTAATTCACGGGTTCTTTCCATAAATATTTCCACCAGCCAAAATATTGACTTTAACCTTTTCCATCTCCTGCGTGTAAAGCTTTGTATTCCCTTGTCGAGGCAACAAATACCTCGGAGCGTGGGGATGGTGCTCGGCACAGGGCAGGCAGTCACAGTCTGCAGTGATGGTATTAATTAAGTGGCAGAGTCAGATTTCACCGTGGTAAGGCACACCCAGAGACGGGGAACCGGGATGTAATGAAAATGAGCAACATGTTGTAGCTGGGATCACAGAAAATTGTTTAGGATGACAGTTTGCAGCTGGTCCAGCAAATATCTAACCCCAAAAGGTTTTGTTGTGAGTAGCACGAATGTTTGGATGTTTGGGTTCAGAGATGTGGTGGGTCAGTGTCCTCTGCTGCTGGAGAGGTCCACATTTTGGATCTTTTTTCATGAATTGGTCAAGATCCGTTTTAAAAGCTGTTTATGTTCTCTTAACTCCAGTTTCCAGAGTGGATGTTGGTTCCATCACCTCCTGACTCCAATAATGGAAAATCCTTTTGGTTCTGGTGTCCCAGGATTCCTGAGCACTCTGAGCTCATTTGCTACTGACCTCCCATGGTCTGAGCTTCGCTCAAGAATTTAGCAGCTCCTACCTGTGGCTGTTTCATGCTAAAATTTGTCCTCTGCCCAGACTTCCTCAGGATGCTAAATGAAAGGGGATCCACTACTGTTTTCCTTGAATCCCTACCAAACTCCTGCCTGTTTGAGAGTTAGAGATAAATCTTTCCGTGGGTCTGTGGTACTAAACCCAACAGCTGCACTCAGGGTTAACTCTCCCCTGGGCTTTCCATGTGAGCATGGGGCACGGCTGCCTGTGGAAAACATGTTATTCCCTTAATCTGCTTCCCTGTGTGCTACCTGTGGTTTCAGCTGATAAGTGTTCTGGGTGTTTTCCTCTGGACCATCTCATAAAGGCAGCGTGTGCTGTTAGAAAGCAGTGGGCTGCATCTCAGAAATTAAATCAGTCCTTTAAACAGGATGTGTTTAAAGGACTGGAATGCAATTTTCCCCACGCAGTATTACCTTGATAGATTTTTGTATCTCACGGCCTGCTGGGGTGCCTGCACATCCTGGGAGCAGGTACTGGGGGTGTTTGTGTCACAAGATACAGACAATAAATCACAGAATTGTTTGGGTTGGAAGAGACCTTAAAGATCATCCAGTTCTATGCCTCGCCATGGGCAGGGATACTTTCCACTATCCCAGGGTGCTCAGAACTCCACTCAACCTGGCCCTGAACACTTCCAGGGATCCAGGGACAGCCACAGCTTCTCTGGGCAACCTGTGCCAGGGTCTCCCCACCCTCACAGGGCAGATATTTTTCCCAATGTCCCATCTAATCCTGCCCTGTGTCAGTGAGAAGACATTCCCCCTTGTTCTGTCACTCCTTGCCCTTGTCCCAAGTCCCTCTCTGGCTCTCTTGGAGCCCTTTAGGCACTGGAAGGGGCTCTAAGGGCTCCCTGGAGCCTTCTCTTCTCCAGGCTGTATAAATCTGGATGCAATATACGTGTGGGTGTACATAGACTTACTGTACCTTTAATACCAATTCACAGCACTGGAGTAGCACCGGGCTCAGGATAGAAATCAAGATTTGCCTCTAAGTGAATATATCTTTTGTAAAAGAAACCACAGTGAGCAGCCCAATGAGACATGCAGTTGGTTTTTTTTTAAGGTTTTACACTGCTTTCATCCTCCTGGGATATGTGTGCTTCCCATTAGTGCATTCCCCACCAACCTTGTCATCTGTCACAAGTGATTTGCTCTTTCTTGTCTTATCTCTCCCAGAGGATAACTGGTTCTGAACCCAATTCAGTGAATTTTGGAGGTGGGGGTGTTGGTAGCGTTTTTATTTTCTAAATTTCTGTGCAAGTGCCCCCTGCTCATTACTTATGCTGGGAAAATGGGTAAAGATGGATCTGTTTCTCTGCCTTTGGGGGCAGGTGATGTGTGGTGGGTTGCATCAGAACCTGGGGCTTTTTGCCCATGAAAAAAGCATTCCAAGATCTTGCCAGGACCTTTTAAAGCCTCTGGTCCTGCTGTTCTTAACCAGTTTGGTGGGTTAGAGGTGATCAAGTCACTGGATTGGAAATTCATTGCTCCCCTGCCCCATACCTTGGGGCATGGCTGGAAAGGGCTGGTGCTGAAGGAGCTCTGGATTCCCAGAGCTATCAAACTATCTGAAAAACAGCAGCAATGAGATTTTGAGGTTGAGGTGGTTCTGTTTTGGTGTAATCCTCTCTCCAGTATTGCTTGGCAGCACTCTGGCTGAAACCTCCACCTGTCATCTTGTGGGTGCCAGTGACAAAACTTCAGTCCATCCCTCTGAGTTATATGGAAAATGTTATTTCTTTTCCCTTAAAAAAAACAGTTCAGGCCTGGGCATGAGGGTAGGTGCATGGAAAGTCACCTGGGAGTAAAACCTGCCTCTGCCTGGAGTTTCACCACCACATCTATTCCCTGTCACGTTAATGAAGAATTATTTTTCCCCCCTAAAAATCTTCCTGTGAAGTCAACTCCACTGAAAGCCACAAGGGCTGAGTGCACAGACCCCTCATAGCACATAATCACCTGGGGGATTTATTTCCTCGGTGGAATAGCTGGAAAATCGAGTGTGTCTGGCCACTGGAAAAGAGAAGGAATTCCTCCCTGGATCCAAAACCACGGGGAGGTGAGCCATGGCTGGTGGCCAGCTGCAGAGATGAGCCAGGGAGGGCAGGTGTTTTGTTTCGCTGAACACCTCTGGTGTGGGGCAAGGCACCACTCAAGCCTTTGTCATCATCTGCTCCTTCGAAGAGCTTTTCTCCTGAGACAGCCTGGGTTTTGGCTCTGAGCTGAATCACGCCAGAAAGGTGTTTCTCATTGTGCCAATTATCATCAAGGAGCAGGGATTAGCTTCCTTTCTTGTGTTGCACGGGGATAATTTGGCATTGGCATGACTTCTGAGTCGTTCTGATTGAAATGATTTAAAAGCTGAGGTCATGGCAGGGCTCCTTGCAAATATCCCCTTCAGCAGCACTTGCTGTTCCGTATTTTCAAGGCATCCCAGAGTGTTTTGACTTCTCTCAGGAAAAAAAAAAAAAAAAAGAAAAAAAAAAGAAAAAAAGGGGAAGAGGCCCCAGCTAAGCTTGGAAATGCTCATGCTTCTTGCTTGAGAGCAGGTTATTTACTGTTGTTCTTGGCGTGGGAGCAGCTCCAAGGCCATGAGCCTGGGTTTGGCTGTGCTCTCATGGCTGCTTGGCAGCACTGAGATCCCTGCTACACCAGAGGGGACAGATCCCCCCCAGCCCCACATCAGCGCTGACCCGTGTTGGAGAGGTGATTTAATCAGCTCTGATAACTGCTGAAACAACCAGATAGATGCTCCCAGTGTTCAAGGAGTAAAGTCATCCTCCATGTGCTCAGAAAGACTAGTTTGAGACGCAAAACTGCATGTCAGCCCTATTTCTAGCTGGGCTGCCAGCATGGGGATGGTTGCTTTGATCAGTGAAGTAGGGAACAACTCCTTATAGAGAGATTTCAGACTCTATGTGGGTGGGAAATCTGGGAAATCTCCTGGTGGAAGAATGCTAGTCTTGGTGTCTTTCACAATAATATGAAATAACTTAAATATGAAAACTTCTACTTTTGCTACAACTGGCATAATATTTCCTTAAATTATGATCCTCTGGATCTGTTTTTTTACACAGGCCTTTTCATCTTCAGATGTCTTTCCAAATTTTATCTGACTGAACTGCCTTAGAAACACAATAAAAATTGAGGGCAAAATATTACCTTTCTTTGTTTCCTCCTAGGTAACATGTCAGTTTTTCATCCTCATTTTGGATGAATGACTCTAGTTCTTCATAAAATTTCTTTTAACATCCTGGTAAGAATTCCCTCTGGAATAGTTTATCATGTGCTGTAACACGAATATGAGGATAAGATTGACTGCCTTTCAAATTTTAACCTCAAAATTTTCGTCTGTCTTGGAGCCTTCCCTTGGCAGTCGTCATCAAAGATCCCGTCAGTGCCTCTGTCAAGCTGCAGGCAGGGGTTTTGTTACAACAGGAGCAGTCTGGGAGCCAATGTTAATCCTTCAGCTTCCCTTTAGAGCGGGATCTGAACGTGTGCTGGTGTTGTGGAGTGAAACCTGTGCAACAGATTACAGACCCTGGTCTATTCTCCATCACCCCGTCGTCGGCTCCCAAGGAATGCAGAGGCCTTGCTCACCTCCAAGACCAGGCAGCTTTTAAAAAGTGCTGTTGGCACTCAGTTGGTTTCCTCATTTATCAGGGCAAAAAAGGCAACAAGAGGGGCTGCAGGTCCCTTCTCCCCTTGGCTTTACCTGGAGGGATGCAGGAGTGGTGAGGTACATAACAGAGCAGCTGCAGCACATAGGGAATGTGCCTGTGCTGGCTCTAGTGGAAGCCACAGGGCTTGGTGCAGAAATTATCAGCTGAGGCTCTTTGGTTTGTGTTTCATAGGGCGCTGGGTGGGACTATAACATCCCTTTCTAAAAGGTTCTAAAAGTCTTGATGCCTTAGGTTTTAACTTTTATGGTTTTCCAATCCTGAATTGCTGTTGTAACTCTGCAGTTCCCTGGAGCTCGTTCAGTGCTGTTCTCTCATGCTCACACTGACATAACAAAGCCTCTCCAGCTCACTCTCCAAGGACACCCAGACCCTCCTGGGCCCAACAACTGCAAACCTTCATCTTGGGGAGAGGGGGGCAAGCTTGGGCAAATTCCATCCTTGCCTGGCTTCTGCTTGGGCAATTGATGCTGATATCAAAGTGGGAAGAACTCGGGAGCTGTCATTGTCCATTTTGGGATGCACTGAGGCAGGAGCCTCTGGAGCCCAGAGTGTACCTCTGAAGGCCTTTCAGATGAATCCCTCCTTTATTCCTTTATTCTTGTCTAATCTCTGTTTCTAGGTAGCCATTTCAGGCATCAGCCTGTCAAAGATAAAAATGTACAACTTAGGCCAAACACCTCAGGTGTTACTGGGCAGCTATGGCGGTTGCAGGGAAGCCTGAGGGATGAAAGAAATGCACTGGAGGTGCTGTGCCTGAAGCATTGTGCATAAGCCCCGACTTATGCACTCTGCAGCAAATGAACTTGCCATCTATTTATTTGGCTGAGATTTCCATGGGAACAAGAGGGCTGTTTTGTACTGGGAGACAATTTTGGTCTCTGGGTGTCCTTGAAAGCTGGCACAATGTGTGACACATGAACGTTCCAGTGCTGCACGCCATGAGGAGAGGTATTGTGGACCAGCACCTGGGGCTGGAATGTGAAGTGATTTATTTCAACAATCGTGGTTGCAGAGATTGAGTTGCCCAGGGTCTTGCACCTGTTGCATCTACTGTCATTGTAAACAAAATTCTCACACTGCTGCTGGATCAGTTGGAAGGCAAAAGTCTGGAGCCATTGCAAAGAGGGCTCGCAGCATCTTTCAGAAGATGCAGGATGCAGTCCTGTATCAACACTGGGTGATGTGAAGGCACTGAAGAAGGGAGCGTGGACTGACATGGAGGAGCTGCACCAGGAGCCCAGGAGGAGGTGTGGGGTGTTGTGTGCATGGCTGTGCAAACGTGGGCCCGCAGGAGGGACGTTTCTGCACCTCTGCACAGCCCAGATGTGCGTGGGAGATGTGCACGTGTGAGCTGTGTGGGTGTTGTTTGTGGAGCATCACAGCTGAGTGAGCAAACTTGTAACCCAACCTCGTCACCAGCTGGGGCCAAGCTATGAGAAAATGGTTAAAGCCATGGAGAAAGAGGATACACGGCCCGACTTGGAGGTAAAATTTTTCCATCTGACTTCAACCGGAGTTTGAACCATGTCCTAAGCTAATAACATTTACACCCATAGGAGGGAGGAGGCCTCGGCCCTGTAATGAGTCTGCAGTTTGTTCTGCAATACCTTTTTACTTTCTGCCATCTGAGCTGCTCATGCTCTGGACAACCTTGGATGGGTATTTATAGAGCGAGAATGTGTGAAGCCTTCACCCTTCAAACATGTGCTCAGCCTGAGGAGCTGTAATGATTCATGTCCTCGTCTAATGACCATTGATTATATGGGAAAAACTTGGATAAATCTTCTGAGAGGCTTAAAACACGATGCATATCTGGATTCCAAAACAGCCATATGGGTTGTGACTCATTTCTTCAGATGCTGTTCACAAAAATCAATTATATGGTCACTTTGGCTACCAGAAGAGACCTTTTCCGTTGCCCATTTGTTTCCTAATTCTGTATTTTATGACTCTTAGAAAATCATAAAATGCTTGCAAATTAGACAATATTTCTGGCAAGAAACATCTTCTGTGGAGACAGATCTGTGGCAGTTTAGTTAAAAGCAGGCTGGAATGCTAGGACACACTGAAATTTTTAGCATTGATGTGCTGAAAACACCTGGCAGAAGAAAGGGGGAAATGCAAAGCATCTGGAAAAAGAAGGGAGGTTGTGGAGGGAGGGAGGGAGGGAGGGAGGCAGCTGTTTGGTGGTTGGAGCACCGTGGCTTACTCAACCCTCTCATTCCTTGCCCAGCTCATGCAGCCTGATGTTTTCACACCTGATGCCTACAACTCAAAGCTGAAATCGCTGCATTGTGATAGCCCACTGGCTCCTGCTGTCTGTGCCTGGCTTGAGCACCATGTGATGGTCTGGATGGTGAGGTGTAGGTGGCTGTGGCAGAAGAAGCTCCATTGACTTCTGTAGTTAAAGTGTTACAGAGTGTAAGAGGGTGCTGAGAATATGGTTTGGGACACAAAACACAATTGAGGTGCACAAAGTCTTGATAAGAATGGTGTGCTGGTCATTTTCATGGTCATTTTCATGGTAGTGCAGTGTGGTCATCCCTGGGGGGTTTTAGGGAAAGCTGAGGGTAGCTATTCCTTCTCTGGGCTAAACCATTTGAGAGACTGGCAGTGTCATCTTCCCACCTATAAATTGTGCAGATTTTCTTCTCTGTGAGTAGATCCTGCTTTTGTGTCACAGCATCCCAGGTCAGCAGTAGCAGTGTTTTCCTGCCGAGGGAGGCAGGGTGGGACAGCACCTCTGAACCTCCAGTTCAGGATGGTTTTGGTGGTGCCCACAGGGTTGTGACTCTGGGCTATAAGTATTAATGAAAAAATATTCATTTAAAAGGAGAAAATCTGGAATGTATCCTTGTCAGAGAGCACTGCAGCTACTTTAGATAGCACACTTTGTCTCCTGAATAAAGAAAGATTTATTATCTCAGATTATCTCATGCTCACTGAGTGTTTGCTCTGAATAAAATACAACTTAGCAACCAGCTGCTTGTGCCAGCGTATATGACTCTGACAGATCCACCAACTTTTTCTGAAAGCCTTTTGATGTCCTGTGGCTGGTTGATTAGGAGTCCCTCAGGAGATCCAGGACTGCTCTTCAGATAAATCTCTTTTTATGCCCTGCCCTTGTATTTCCACTGCCTGTCCCATGTGTGGGACATCCACTGACAGAAACCCACTTCAGTGCAAAAGTTACCCTAACATATACATAAACATCACTGCATTTCCTAGTTTTATTTTTCTGGAGCAGAACATATAAATTGTTGTTTGCCCTTGCTCGGCTCTTTGAAATATTGCTCGGCCACTCGCCGATCTTATCTTGCACAAATATTTACCCACATTTGTACTTTGTAAGGCATGATTTAAATGGCCTTTGCTGCACAATCCAGGCGGTGCCTCTGTGATCCAACCCTCTGGTCCCTCTGGGGTTGAGAGGGGGCCAGCCTGGGACATGTGTCCCATGGAGGATTCCTGCTGACTCAGCCAGAAGGCTGCCAGCATCTCCCACAGAAATCACCCACATTCCCATCAAGGCTTCTGCCACCTTTCTGAGCAGCTTGATCTGCTGTCTACACAATGAGCACAAGGACTTGTAGTGGCAGGACAAGGGGGAATGGCTTCAAATTAGATGGGATATTAGGAAGAAATTATTCCCTGTGGTGCCTTGGCACAGGGTGCCCAGAGAAGCTGTGTCTGCCACATCCTTGGAAGTGTCCAAGGCTGGGCTGGACAGGGCTTGGAGCAACCTGGGATAGTGGAAGGTGTCCCTGCCCATAGGAGAGGGTGGAACAGGATGATCTTTAAGGTCCCTTCCAACCCAAACCATTATATGATTCTTTGATTCTGTTTTTACAACATGCCTTCTGACAAACATTAGGAGAGAGTATTTCAAGGATTCCTCTGGGGACGTTTTCACTCCAACGGAAGCTGTGCATTTTGGGCAGGAGCTGCTGGGTGAGGCTGCACTCTCCAGAGAGCCAGACTGAACATTTGTGACGGCTCCTCTGGCCTTAAAACATACGAATTTGTGCATTTCCGTGTTAAATGCATTTTTCTGTGCGTAAATCACCAGGCACTATTTACGGTGAGTCATCTGAAGGGAAAGATGCATCACGGCTGTGAGTTTGCTGGCGGCTCAGAGCTCACACTTGGTCAGAGATGGTGGGGAGGTCTTTGAATTTCTCCTGTTTAACCCTTTCTAAGATGTCTCAGTATCAGCCCTGCAGCTCCAGTATTCAGTCATTATCTGGCTCGAGCCAGGATTCAGCTTGTGCTGCTCCTTTTAAATCCCCAAACACAGACAGAGTTAGGTGTAAGCAGTGGGAACAAACTGGATCCAAGTGATGGTAAAAACAGCTCAAAGTCAATCCAGTGATGGGTGATTCTGTTTCTACAGAGGCCAGCAAAGTTCACCCAAGCCCATTAAGGCTTCTGAGCCAGGTCAATACTTCGTCAGGGCAGCTGCATGGTGAACTGCACACCTAATGCACTTTTAATGAAAATGTTATCCTCTGGAGCCAGGCCTGGTATGGCTAGAGCAGGAGCAAAGACCCTCCTTTCCCTAGAAATCATGGGAAAAGATATTACAGCTATTTCATAAGCTTGTATGCTTTAAAAGTCTAAGAAATCCAGCCCACATCAACAGCAGAGCGAGCAGGCTTCTACACGGACACGTCATTTAATCACAATTTAATAAGGCTCCTGTATCAGACTTTCGTAATGAAACTTTTGGGCAGATCCAAACAAAGGGGTCACTGTGGGAGAGAAGAATGCAGCCTTTGATTCAGGGTTTCTTTTTAGGGTTCACGATGGTGCGTTTTCTGCGAGCTGCTGGCGAAATGAAATGCTTTCCGCATGCCAACTGTTACCTCATAAATGGACCTTGTGAAAAGTAATTTGTGATCACAAGATGATTATCAGCCTCCTCAGCCCAGCTCCTGTGAGAAGGGCGAGTTCTTCTTCCCTTGAAGAAGCCCTTGGGTGTTCAGTCCTCTCACAAGTGCTCCAGAGAGGTGTTTAAGGCCTGGATGACAAAAAGATGTTATTTTAATAACACAGCAAAGCTGCTGGGAGCCAAAAAGCTGGACTGGGACAAATATGCTCAGCCTGGTGGGCTTGGACTTTTTGGGAGGACGTGAAGGCAATGATGGATCAGGCAGGGATGAGCTGCCTGCAATGAGGAACAAAATCTGCTGAGCCAAAGGATGCCAGAGGATTACCAGTGTTAATGTCCTCCCCAATTCTCTATGTTTTGTGGGGTTGTTCTGTGAGCTGAGAGGTGAAGAGGGCCATGAATGATCTGAAAAGGCTCAATGAAGATGCCATGAGGAGGAGAAAGGTGTCTTTGCCGTCAGTCTGAGGCTCTTGGTGCTGTTTCCCTTGCTCACCAGCCTTTGGATTAAAGCGTGGTCCCCCTTTATCTGCAGGGCTGGAATGGGGGCCCAGGACCCACAAAGGTGGGACATCCACCACCCATTACAGCTCTGATGGACAACACCATCTGAAGATGCTTCTTCCATCCCTGGAGGAAATAAAATGCAGCCTCTGAGCATTTTCAAGGCATGAATTTAGTTGGTTCATGCAGCGCCTGGAAAGCTTTGTCCCAAAAGGACAAGCTGGAAAATACAGACTGGTTTTGTTTTTTTGAACCCATGACCTGTTGACTCTTTCCAGAGTCTTTTAGTTTTCTTGAAAAAGTCGTGCTTGCCTGTTTTGGGGTGTCAATTACTTGTTTTTAACCAGCCCTTGAGGTGTGGTGTGTACTGAACACAGCACTGATAGTGGAGAGGTGGAGTCTCCAGTACTTTGTCTCGGATGGTGTTCCTTGTTTTTTCATCAGCCGCATTCTCCTGGTGTGCCGTGTGTGGCAGCATGTCGTTCCCAAGGATTCCTGCAGCCCACTCCTGGGCCTGCTCAGCTTGAATTTTGTCCCTCATTTGTTTTGTTCTTGTAAATATGACACAGGCGTTGGGCTGGACGGTTGCGTTTTGCGTCTCGGAAAAAATAACTAAACTCTCCAGTGATTCTCGCCACAAGGAAAGATTTATTGGAGGAAAAAAGGATTCAGAGTTGTTTTTTTCTTGTGAGGCTCTTTGAGGCTGAGCTTCACATTGCTGTCATCTCCGGTGGGGTGCTGGGAGACTGAGAGCAGCCTCTCCTCTGTCAGTCTGTGGGTCCCCAGGTGACCTCCAAGCTGCTTTTGGCAGCTGCCCACCCCAAGGACTTGCTCAGTGAGCACAAGCTCCCTGATATCCCTCTAGAAGTCCTTCCTTGAAGCTCTTTGCTTGTGAGATAGAGGCACAAAATTGTCAGAATCAATGCAAGCTGAGCAAGGCTCATCCAGATCCTGTTTACCTGGAGCTCCCTGTCTGGCTGTGTTGGGCTGTGTTTGACAGTTTCTGTGTTTCTGACAGTTTCTGTGTTTCTGGCTGGGCTTGCTGACAAATGCCACATATTATCTTGCTTTTCCCTGCCATGAAGGACACGGTGCCCCTGGTTAGGATGGAGTCAGTGTTGTGGCTTCACTTCAGGCTTCCTGAGCTTCAAATATGATGTATTGAAGAGGAATTGGGTCCTGCATCTCTCGTGCAGCTCTTCCCAGCAAAGGAAGCCTCCAACAGTGTACACGTGAATTCCAAGGTGGGACACTGGACAGGCAGGTGTCCTGGCTCCTACATGTCTCCATAACTCTTATCTCTTGAGTATTAAACAAGGACAACTTAGATTTTCTTTATCATGCTCTAATGCTGCAGAAATGTTAGAGTTATGAAACCAGGCCCTTTGCTATTTTTTTTTTCTGTTCACCAGTCTGTTTTACGTAGTGATGCAAGGTGGATTAAGAACCTGCCTGAAGAGAGCACTCTCCCTTTAAGAAAAAATTAATAGGTTAAACACAAAAATTTTCAGTATTTTTTTCTGGGGCTTTCTTGGCTCTAAAATATTCTTGACAGTGTGCTTTATCTACAATAATAGATGCAGGAGTGCTGCACCCAAAGCCATCAGGCTTTCCTTGCCAGCGTTCCTGTGTTATGTGAACAGTCAGAGAAGCTTCTGCCTCCCTGATTACAAATACAAAAATGTTCAACAAGCAAAGGATGCTCCTGGCTTCTGCCCAAAGTTTGTTAAAAGACACAGTGCTACAGGCACTCAAATGACATCTAAACACAAGAGTTACTTATGAATAATAGAGTGGCAAAAACACATCTCCCTGAGGGGAGAGACAGTGGGTGACAGGTGAGGGGACAGGGGTTTTGTGCCTGTCTGCTGCTGCTTAAATGCAGGATATCCTCCCCGCCACTCGCTCATCTTTCACAGCCATCCTTTCTAGCAAAGCTTTGCATGTTGTCTTTGGCTGCTCCGAGGTAGGGTATTATATCCCTGGCTGCATCTGATACTAAGAAAATGTGGCTGAAACAAAATATAAAGTTCTCAAGGCACCCTGGCTTTCATACTTTTACATCAGAAGCAGGGCATTTGTCCATCGGTGGCTCCGAAACAATCGTGGGGAATAAAGACAGCCCGTTTGCAGGCTCTCCATAAATAAGCCTTGCTGCTCCTCAACCTAGTTTTCCTGGCAAAATCTTTTGCTTTCTCATGTGTCAGAAGACCTTCCCAAAGTTGCTGCTGAAGCGCCAAATGCCTCTGTAAAGGCTTTTGCAGAAGCTGAGGTTACGCGGCCTCTCCTTGAATCGGAGCTGAACTGTTCGGAGTGTGTCTGCCTTCCACGTGATGCTGTTTCCAAAATTCAGGCCCTTTCTGCCTGCTGCAGGTCCTCCTGACGGGCCACCAGAGCACCCAAATGCTGAGTCACGTATTAACCCTTGATGTCCCACCGTAGCCCTGGTGTCGGGCTGACTCCCAGCACAGGTGAACACTGCTCTGCCAACCTGTGCCCACCAGCCCAAAAAAATGGGTCCTGGCAGTTCAAGAGTGAGGGGGCTGAGAGGCACAAGAAGCTGGGAGGAGACACAGCCAGGACAGCTGACCCCAGCTGACCCCAGCTGACCAAAGGATTATGACATTAGGAAAAGTTTCTTCATCAAAATGTTGTCAAACTCTGCTGTCTGGGGCAGTCATGGAGTCCACACCCCTGGAGGGGTTTAAAAGAAGTATAGATGTGGCACTTGAGGATATGGCTTAGTGCTGAGTTAATGGTTGGACTCAGTGATCTTTTCCAGCCTAAGTGATTCTATAATTCTCTGCTTTCTGCAGTGGAGGATCTGTCCTTCCTCTTTTTTGCTCACTCGTGGCTCCACAAAGCGTCGTACACAGTTGGAGCTCTGGGAGCTCATGTGTTCCTGAGTGGCAAAACAAAAAGCTGGAAAAGGGCAATAATGTGATAGGGCATGGTTGTTCTCCACCAGTGGCTAAAGCTCCCCAGAGGAGGAAGAAGCAGCATGAAGGTTGTACCTTACCTGGCTGCCAACATCACCTCCCACAGAAGCGCTTCCCTGTGTCCATCAGTGCTGGCTCTCCAGGAAACTCTTCTAGGAAACCTTGTGTGGTCAACACAAACATCCCTCGCCTCCAGCTGGCCTTGGCTTGAGCTCTGGGAATTCCCAGCAGAGGTGATCCAAGGACAGTGGCATGTGGCTGGGAGGGAGAGCTCCTCGTGCAGACCAGGGTGGCTGTGACCTCCTACCAGGGGACACCCCATTCCCCACATCCCCTCATTGATGTGGGGCTCCCCACAGCACAGGAGCAACCCCCAGCACCACACCAGCTCCCTCTGAGCGTGATGCCCTTCCCAGCTTTGATTTGGGGTCAATGACTCCTTCCACCACCGTTTGCTACCTCTTGTAAAGCAGCTGTTGGGTAACCCCAGTGCGGAGTGACCTGCACTCACCACTTAGCAGGGAAGGAATAAAAACGCCTGGAGCATTCCAGTACCTGGCTCAGGAAAGGTGGTTTTTCATTTATTGCTGAGATATCAAGGATAGGGGAAGCATAGAAGCAGCACTGGAGGAGCTGGGCGGAAGGGCTTGAAGAGTAGGAAACGTTGGCCAAATAAAAGTGGAGGATGTTTATGGTGTGAAATCGGGAAGTGTCTTCAGGAAGCTGGTAGGAAAATTCAGCTGAGATAGGAGAGGGGAAAACAAGAATGCTGAGAGGGAGAGGAGGGGCACTTGGCCTTGTTTAGCCGTGCTTACAGAAAATTGGACCATCCTCAACTCCTGCTCAGTGCTGAGCTGCCCAGATTTCCCTGCCCGCCCTGTCCCTGAGATTCCCACTCAGGAAATGGGGCTGGTGTGTGTGCAGAGTTATTCTGGGGCTGGAGGCTATTTCAAGCAGCATCAGCAAGGCCAAGCTCATCAGTGCTGTCACACATGGACTTTGAGGGGGAGAACTTGGCTCATCAAACTAACATGTTTGGGCTGTCTAAAAGCAAAGAACAGTGGAAGAAAATGGGATTTTTTTTAAAATTTTTTTTTCCATTTTTCTTTTTCCACAACTGCCACTGAAGGTCTCACTGCGTTGCAGGAGGCACCTCTGTTTTATACAACTTAAATGAAAGATCCATTTTTCTCTTCTTTAAACAGAGAATAAAATGGGCTTGTAAGACCTACCAGAGTGGTAAAAGGTATCATTTAAACCTGAAGGAAGAGCACTGGACGACACTCTCGGGCACAGGGTGGAATCTCATGATCCTTGTGGGTCTCTTCCAACTCAGGATACTCTGTGATTCACTGTCTTGCTGTCTTGCATGGAAGTGTTGACACTAAAAGTTCTCAGTTTTATTTCTCTAAGTCACCTCAAACTTCTGGTGTGGTGCGGATTAGTGCAAATAATCTTGTTAAACAACAACAAATTCTTGGGACGTGATCCCAAGGCAGAGCTTAAAAGCTACAAATTATTAAATACGTGGGACAAATTAAAAGTAATAATCTTTATAGTCCTTCCACTTCCAATGCATTCAATCCATCATTAATTGTGCACTCTGGTCACTCTAAAATTCACTGCTGCAGGAAACCATCCAAGCCAAATGTCCTGGCTGCTATAACTTTACTTTTTGAGGAATGTTTTAATTTCAAACTCATCTGTGGCATGTCTAGGTTAGCCAGGCAGCACAAGAAGTGTCTTTATTCACCTTTCATGACATCACATGGTTCATGGGGAGGAATTATTTCTCATTTGTGAGCAATAATGACTGAATGTGGCCATTGCTGGAGGGGAAGGGATCACTTCCTTCTGCATTACACTTCATTCACAGTGAGGGAAAGAGGCTCCATGGGAGACATGTAAGATCTGGTGGTAAGCAAGACAGATATTACCATATATTTGATTTAAATTTTAATCAAACGGAACTGTTTTTCAAATGCAGATAACGCAGCAATGGCTCCAAAAATAAAACACGGACAAGCAATCTATCAGGCATGTCTGTCAGCAAAACAGACTCCATCTCATAAACCTGCCAAAACAGCCCTTTGCTTCAAACAATAAAAACTGGGAGGAATGGAAAACCTCAGCTTTAAAAAGCCCTGTATGTTAAAAAAAAGAGAAAAAATTAAAAAAATCCACAAAACCTAGCTCTCAATCGGTGTGATTTGGACAAGGTTAATGTAAAAATGAAAGCCATTCAATAAATCTTTTAGTGGAGATCAAAAGCAATGAGTGCAGGAAACCAGAAAATTGATGATACGACATTTTCCGACACTCCATAACATTCATATTATTCAGGGAACTGCCAACCACAATTGTTCGAATGCTCTTTTAACCGATGTCGTTACTTGAACTCATAAGCCAGCCACTGGTCTCCCCAAGGAAAACCATATGGGAAGACAGTAGCTCAATTAAAAGTAATGTGGTGCGTGGCTCTTAATCCTTGCTCGAGCCCTTGTGCCAGCAAGCTCTTAAGTATGTGCTTAAATTTAAGCCTGTGCTCAATTTTTGTCTGTTTTATGGGCATTTCTTGAGCGAGGTACCCAAAATGATATCGAATCCCCTTTTGCAAAGGGTGTGCTCTGCACGTGGCCCACGCTTAGAGGTGGTACCTGTGTTCTCCTGGGTGTGCCGGGCTCTGTGAGGATTTCGGGACGGTTTCTGCCACAGATAAATACAGATTTGTGATTGCAAAGCCTGATTTGAATCCTGTCTCCCTCTAGTGTTGTGAAAACACTTGGAAAAGAAGTTAAAGGGAATGCCAGTGCTTCAACGCCCAGTATGTTAAACTGGCTGAGTGAGCAGCAAAGTGATGCCAGCAAGACCCGTGGATGGCCAGAGGAAAGGGCTCGGGGGAGCTCTGGATGGGAGCATCGTGCTGTGAGCAGAGCTGCTGCTGCTGGCTGATTTGGCTGAGGATCCAGGCCCGTTTTGGCTGGGTCCTGCTGGATCTCCTGCTCTGCTGCAGGGATGGCTGCTCCCTTGCGTGCCGGCGTCTGTGCTGACTGCGAGTCTGGCATCCTCCCGCCTGCCCTGCAAATTAGTGACATCTGAAGAGAGGGGATGATGAAAACAAGATCACGGGAAGCTGGCTTGCGTGCGGAGAGGAAAAGTAAGGGTGTTGGAGGCTTCCCGTGGGTCGCACAGGTTGGGTTCTGCGCCTCTCATCAGGTGCCAGCCGGTGTCCTCAGGGCGCGAGGCCTGCTCCTCTGAGAGGTGGTGACACGGCATTGTCCTTGGTCCCAGCAGATGGGAACAGCGTGTGGAACGGGGCTGAAAACGTGCTTATTTTCCTTGTGTTTTCCTTTGCCTCCCCTCTGATGGGGGTGGTGCTGCCTGCACCTTGGCAGGGTGCTCGCGATGGACAACGTCCCACGGAGGATGCGCCAGCTTCACCTCTTCTCCCGTGGCATTTTACCACTCGTTAGTCCTTTAGATTTTTAGCCCCTTTGAAGCCCAGAGTTTGGATGTCTTTCAGCTCCCACTGAAATCGGACGTGAAAACACTTCAACTAATGCAAAAGTTTAAACCCCTTGTTCATCCACCCTGGAAAGGCTTTGGCTTGATACGCTGACAATGACTGACTTTATTATGTTTATCTTTTGGAGATATCTCCTTCTGCAATCGATAGTGCCTCGGCTTTTCCTGGTGCCAGGTTGAATTTCTAGCCCCAGTGAATGAACCAGGCTGTCGTGTCCCTTTGCCAGGCTGAGCCACGTGCAGGGCAGGCAGTGATTTCAGTGGTAAACACAGAGAGGAGTAAAATAAACATGTAACCCAACAGGCACACACAGACACACACATATGATAAAAAGTCTGGTCTTTCACCTAATTTAGACCAGAGAATTGGCATCTGATTTTATTGTTCGGGCTGACTCCAAGAACACAAACATATTTTTTCCTTCAAAACGAGAACTGCCAAAATACAAAGAATGATATCTGCTGGTTTGGACTAATTGGGATTAACTGTTTCCTGGCTGCTTTTTGTGGAACAAGTTGATATTTTGCTCTGTTGATAGCAGCAACACTTCCAAGGCTGTCTTAGGGAAATGGCTGTGCCCCAGCCATCAGATCCATGCAGGAGGCACTTTCTGAGCTGTGTCTTTGAAAGGGGAATAGTCTCTGTTCCCAAAGTCTCAGCCCCAGGATGCTGCCAGTCCAGCTCTTGCTGCAGCGTGGAGAGGTGAATTTAGCACAGCCAAGCCAGACAGGAAAGCATGGCATGGAAAATGCTGAGCTTTCCGCAATTTGGTTCCATTTTAATTAGCATATTCTGCACACTTTTGATTTCCGATTTTCCTGCCCAGCTGTTGAAACTATTCATATTTCTGGAAATATTTCCAAAAGGCAGGGGAAAAAAAGCACAATTCTATCGCCAGCCCAAGTGCTTAATTAAAATAGTTGGAATTATAATAACATTGCAATTAGAGTTGTGTCTATTGGCCTTCCGGGGTTTAGGATCTGGGCTTTCAAGCCTTTTGCTGTAAACATGGGTCTGGAAATTTATCTTGGGGTTTCAAAATAGCCAAATGTTGCAAAACCCACCAGAAGGAGTGAGAGAGCTGGGAACACTGGCCTAGCAGGAGGATAGGGGAGAGCCCACCCTGTTGCCTGTGGCTCCGTTTGGGATGTTGAAATAGGTACAGGGGAAAAAAAAAATATCCCATGGCCTGTAAGGGCTGGCTTGAAGAATCCCACTGAAAAAGCGTGGCATGTTCTACAGAGCAAACACGCAGCGTATTTTTAGCCCCATTTCCTGGCACCTTGCAGTATTAACTGCTTCCAGACCCGGAGCATCGGACAGGGATGGTCTGAGCCTCCGGAATTGACACACTGATCGTGCACAGCCTGTGTGTGCAGCGGCTGCAGCAACAGCAGAGCTGCAGGCGAGGAGGAGGAGGGGGATTTTTGGTGTAGCTCCCAGGAGATTCCTCGGGGCGGGGATGCCTGAGTGCTGCGGAGTGAAGCTCGCCCGGATGTTCGTGCCGTGCTGGGAGCAGGGCACACCTGCACACAAGCTGTGCCTGGGCAGGCACGCCAGGCTGTCCCCAGGGATGCCACCTCTGTGGTGCCACCAGCACCACCAGCCTTCTCTCCCCACCAGCTGGCATGCTGCTCTGCCTCCAGGGTGGCACAGGGGTGGACCAGGCTGGAATGGTGCTTTGTGCCCAGAGGGTCGCAGCAGTGGGCAATGCACAAATAATTAATCTCTTTGGCAAGACATCCCTGGGATGTCCCCCAGCTTAAATATGTGCCAAAGATCTAAGCTGGCCCCTGAGAAAATAGAGTCCCAAAGGTCTGAGCTGAACCCCCAGAAAAGAGCTGAAAAGAGCTGAGCACTTCTCCATTAGAAGTGGGGATCTGCTGGCTTTCCTTGTTCTCACTAAAGCTTTCAGTGATGCCACACAGGGATGATCCTCTCGCTCCTTCCAACTGCCCCTGGCTGACCTGGCATCCAGCATTGCCACCCCCCGAGTGGCAGAGGATGCACAAGGACCTCAGACTGTCATTTCCTCATAAATAGGTCTCTTTTTATTTATTCAGTAATATGCCAAGCGGTGTAAAGGTTGTGAGAGGAGATGTAAAGCCCTGAGGGAGGAAGAACTTTCTAGGAATGATGTCTCCTTGGATGACCTTTAGGAGTACATTGAAGGATATACATGAATGGTGGGGAAAAAGATAAGGGAAACCTGTTTACTCAGGAAAAGGGATGTTTTTCTGGAGCTGTGGGCATCTAAACTTCCCAACAGAGCCCACTTTGATGGGTACAACTGGGAGACCTCCCTACCCCTACCAGTCTGTTTTTGCTGCTGGGTCATCGAGGAAACCACTAAACCATCTGAGGGAACATTGATTTTGAGTTTACAGGATCATGGAATATTCTGATTCGAAAGAGACCCAAAGGATCTTCAGTAAATGGCCCGAACAGAGATCAAACCCACACCCTTGGAGTTATTAGCATCATCAGCACCATGCTGTAACCAACTGAGCTCATCTCACTGGTTTGTTTGTTTAGCGTTGGACTCTGATGTGAAAATCTGGGGCAAATTAAGAAAAAACAAAGGAAAGATCTTTCTTGGGAAGGAAGAAAATCAGCCTCAGAAACCCACACTGTATTTCGTAACTCTGTGGAGGGGAAGAGAGCACATGGACAGCCCTCCCCACCACCTGCAAGAGACTAATTCTGAGTCTAGAAAATAAGTAATCCCACAAAAAGACCCCTGGCAAGGTAACAGGACCTCCCAGGCCATGAAAAAAAATTATGGGTTTTCCCTCCTCTTTGCTGCTTTTGCCTCCCAGAATGTGTCACCTGGATTCACCCTTCTTGATGTGATTTTCCCCTCCAGAGGAATAAAGGAGAGCAGCCCAGACCCCAACAGCCTCACACCTGGCTCTGGTTCCCTGCCCGAGCCCTAGAATTGATGATGTGCCAAGTGACGAGGATCTGACTTCAATTTGGGTGTCAAATGGGGAGAGGTGGCTCATGAAAGACAGGCCTGGGGCAGGGCTCAGCTGTCAGCTCAGCACAGTCCCCAGTAGGATGGGGAAGCACAGACATCACAGGCAAACAGAGGTGTCAGACTCGCCAGTGATGCTCAGGCTGAAGGGATGGAGGAAGATTCCTGGGAGCTGGGGAAGCCTCACGGCCTGGCTGCCATGGCTTTTGTGGCTGCAGCATCTTATCTTCAAAGAGAAATATAAAGATTCTGGTATCTTGCATCGGTCCTGGGAGCTGTGCACGCGCTTCAGGAGCATCGGCTTTCCCTCTCATTTCTACCCCTGCTTCTGATTTACTCTGTCACCTCCGGCAAATCACTTAACCCTGGCTTCAACCTATTTTACGGGGATGTTGCAAGGCTTAATTAGGGCTTGTAAAAGGTCTTGAGTTCCTGAGAGGTGCCTGCTGGATTAGGGTGATTAATCACATGTTGATGGGAGAGATATTGTGGGGGTAAATCCAGGCAGTCAACAATAGGGCAGATGATATTTTTCCCTGGGGGAATAAGACAAGGGGATTGTGAAAGCATGTACATATCAGGTTTATTAATTCTCGATATCAAGCTGTTGAAAATGTAGGGAGGCTCTGTGGTCGCAACCACAGAAATCTGACTGTATGGTTGCGATAAAGACATTCTGCGTTTCCACAAAAATCAATCAAAGGCACATAAATTAGGGTGTTTCTTTGACTTCAAAGTCACAAAGGCGAAGCAATTTGCAAAACTTCAGGGTTTGGAAATAAACGTTCGGCACTCGCTCCGAACACCATCGGAAAGCACACTGGAATCACCTTGTTAGTATTCATTGCCGTGGAGCAAAAGGGGGAGATTATTCAGATGAGGAGGAGGAAGGGAAGAAAAACCCCCCACATTTCGCTGAACTTTGTGCAGTTTTCCGCATGATTGCCCAATTGCCCTTCCGTATGGGAGAGGAGGGGGAGAAATGCCAGGCTTTGTGCGGTTATATTCAGGGCGACCCAGTTCTCCTTCTTTGCGGAAGAAACAGAGGAAGAACATTTTCCCTCTGAAATCCATTTGGGGCTGGTTTTTTTGGCCCAGCTCTTTTCTGCCGCAGCTTCATCCTTCAGTGGGCTGCTCCCTAATTTCGCACGGCGAAAAGGAGCTGGGGCTTGAGAAGCAGAGCAGGGGAAGGCTGAGCAGCCTTTGATGGGCTTTAGAATCGGGAGGGCTTTAGAATCGGGAGGGCTTTGTCCCCGGGGAGCTGAGGGTGACAAAGGGAGGGACCCAGCGCTGGATGTGAGGTGATTTTGCCTTTGAATAGCGAGCAGAGCTCTCCAGGGCCGGGGTGACCGGGAGGAATGCAGCGAGCCCTGGCTCCGACAAACCCGGGGTGATTTCATCCTCTTTTTCCAGAGACAGAGCGTAAATCAATATTGTTTTGTAGATGGCTCGGCTTGCCACTTTTTTTTTGGTGGGTTTTTTTTTTTTTTTTTTCCCCTTGGGGAACATCCAGTATCCGTGTGGAAGGATGTTGCAGGGGAGAGGAGGTGGCTGTGTGCCCTCTCGATGTGCAGCTCGGTGAAAACTGGATTTTTATTCTTCCAGGGACCGAACAGAGCCAGCCAAAACCAGAGATTATCATCACTAAGGAATCCTGCCTGGGGAGCTCCCACCAACCAGGAGAGCAGTTAGTTTGGGATTTTTTTAAAAGCGTTTTTTTATGGCGAGGCAGTTTTAGTTGAGCTAAATGAAGCTTATTGCAGCGGGGAATTCAACGCGCACATGCTTAAAAATCTTTAAAGATTGGATATTTAACTCCAGCAAATAATCAAGTCCCAGGAACAATTTAGATGAGTAATATATTAAAAACAGGCTTGCACAGATCCAAGAAAAACGTTGGAGGATCCATAGGGGTCATTGTTATGCACCGCAGGCTTAAATATATTGACTTTTACAACTGCAAATGGATGGTTGCAGAGTGGTTTCCACCGAAGAGCAGTTTCAGTTGTGATAACTCATACAAAGTGAAATTCAGTCTTGTGCTCGGAGCCGGCATGAGGTCTAGGAACTGAATGAACTTAATCTTTATCTCTTTCCAAACATTACATCTCTTTAATCCTTGAGGCATGCCATTCCTGGGAGGATCCTGCATAAAGGATGCAATAGAGCAGGGAAGGAATCAGATTTGTTATTTATGGAAAAAATCTGAAATTAGAGAAAACACGTTCTGGAATTACAGGAAGGAAAACATTTTTCCAGAGGGGAAGAAAATCTCAAACCCGAAAATAAACTGATTTTTTTTCACCAATAAAAGTGTTTTTTCCTTCTCTAAGATTACATCATTGTGTTGCAAATGAGAGAGAAAGGTGAAATGTGCCAGCCAGTGTAATGTCAACCCTTCCGTTGCAGGAAAATCAGAATGCATTTTGTGGAGGAGGCTTCTTTCTGATATAAATTTTGTGACGTTTATAGATTTTTATAGAATATAATTCTTTTTTCTGGGGAAAAAAAAAAAACAAACCCAAACCAGCAAAATAACAACCAAACAACTTTCTTTTGGAAAATGTGCCAACCACTCTGCTAAACGCAACACATCTATGGAAGTCTGAGATTTAAAAGGGCATAAATAAGAAATATTTAATGGATATGGGTAGGATGCGGCCATAGATACTCAGGCTTCTCTGTGGCTCTGTGATCTGTTCTTCTGGGCTACTAGGAAAGATGTAAGAGTGAAATCAGCTGCCATGGGCAATGCCTTGGGATCACTGGGATTTCCTTGGCTGGGATTGATTGAACCAAGACATGCTGTTTGCGTGCAGCGCCTGCACAGAACTATCCCATCTACAGAGAAGTGCTGATTTGCACTTGTCAGAGTTATACAAAACTCTTGAATGTTACTGGGGTGACTCGAATTAATTTTCAATCAAATTTATGCTCTCATGCTGGAAAAAAACAGTTGATGAAACTGGGTTTCCATTGGCACCAAGACCTAAACACTCAGCAAATAAACCAGCATGGGAGCCGTAATCAGCCTGGGAGGAACAGCCCCCGGCACAGCCAGATCCCCCAGGAGTGCTGAATAGCTGCATTTCTGTAATGCTTCCTCCTATGACGTGGTGTGACAGCAGATATTTCCTCCCCAAAGATGAATTTGTCACTAACAAAACCAGGAGAGGTGACAGTGGCAGAAGCAGGGCTTGTAATTGCCATCAGCAGCGAGGTATTTTGCAGGAACCCAAGCATCTGAAGGGAAATATTTTGCTTTGTTCCAAAAAAAGGCTCATTTCTGGTCCATTGGAGGAGCTATGCCATTTACTAATTAGGGAATTGGGAGCTGGGGGTCCATGGGTTGTAATCCTTGGCTGAGCGGAGCTGGTGTGTTCATTACAGCTGTCACTCATCTCCCTCCTCTCTCATTTTCCTGATCTGTAAATTGAGGTTAATACCCTCTGTACACCAAGGGTGCAAGGAGGATTAATCAAAGGGCATCCAGAGCACTGCAGCCTTTTCCTTGGGTGATGGCTGGAGCTCCTGGAGAGACTGGAATGTCTCACTGGGAAAATTTTGTTTTCCATTGAGAACCTGAATGTGGGAGCTTCAGCTCTTAATTGCAGAGATGTTACTCTTTTCACCTCAAAATTACCAAAATACGAAGCAATTGTTTCTGTCCCAAGAGGGACGGGAGGAAAAACTGACCTTTGAAAAGTGTTTAATAGGTTTACCTGTGAAGGGGAGCAGAGGGATTTTCCTTGTAGAAAAAAAATCCTCTAACTCAAACACCCTGAAAACTTGGCAGCCTCATGATCATGACTTTAATAGAGCCCTCGGTTTTCCTGTTACAATAAATGAGGTCTGCTCTGCTCTAGAAACAAAGCAGAGGGGAAGCAAACAAACCGAAACCCCAACCCTCATGGCAGTCCAGGGAAATGGGGTCACTGCCGGGCACATCTCAAACCCTGTCCAGGAACTGTGTGTTCTCAAGCCTGACTTACCCACCAGCCTCTTGTTGGGCCACATTAGCAAGCAAAACAAACTGGGCTGGCAGTTTGTGCTGCGCTGAAAGCGCCACTCCCTCCCAATGGCTTTTCCAATTCCAGGGATGGAGCAGGCAGCTTAACTACTTATTTACTCGAGCCTGCTCACCCAGAAAGGACCCAACCTGATGGATGGCCCCTGACCTCCCAGCTCTGCACGGCCACCAGCCAGACTGCCCCTTGGGTGTCTCCAGCAAGCCTCCCATCTGGCAAGAGTCCAGCCTATTTTGTTGCCTACCAGGGCAAGAAATACTACACTTCCCCAAATGGGTGACCCCCGAGTCGCAGGAGGGTTAAAGAGAAGCATAAGTTATCTGGACTTGCAGCCACGAAACCATTCTCTGGGAGGAAAGGGTAAATAAACAAATCATTTATTAGCAAGTAAAATTGTTTTTTCTTTGAAATGCAAAAATGTGCTCTCTGGTGAGTTATGTTTTTAGCTTCGCCCTTCGATCTCTCCAGGAGAAGCCCAGGCATGTCAGGAGCAAAGCTGCTTTCAAGTCACCAGTCCAGCTGGTCCTCTGTAGGGTGGTTAATCACTCAGGGCAGCACTGGATTAGGGGGAATTCAGCCACTGACACTGGGGGCAGCAGGATATGACTGAGGATATGGGGCAGCACCAGTGAAGACACCCCAATGTCCTGCAGCTGGGGCTTTGGGGCAGGGAGGATGAACTTGGGTACCACCGAAGGGCATGGGGAGGGTGCTCATGTAGATCTAATGAGGGAGCAGAAGAACAGTCTGTGGCATTCATGGATTGGGATGTGTCTGGAGAACACGCTGGTTTTTCCTGTGGAGCCCTGGTCCCCTGAGAAAGGGAGTTTGGCCACTGGAAGTAGCCTCTGCTCCCTGCTCTGTTGCAGATGGTGTGGGGCAGGGTCTAGGGAGGGAAAGGTCTCAGAGCTGTGGTGTGAGGCTCCTCCTGCACAGGCCACACATGAGGGGGACATCTCCCAGCACTCAGCCTCATTCAGTCTTTTCTGTTGCTGCTGTTCCGTTTTCCCTGCTCGGGAAAAGGGGGAAGGCCAAGAGCCCAGCCTGCAGAGCTCCTGACTCCATGGCCAGCACATCTTCTCCTCCAGGAAGGAGATGGGGTCCTCCCACGGTCACCTCCCCTCACCCTGGCTTGCCCAGGGAACAGTGGAGGTGTTAATTATTCCATCCATCCTCAGGAAGCTCCTGAATCACATCCCTGCTCTGTGTCACAGGGACATAATGTCACAGGGACATAATCACATCCAGCAGCTCTTGGATTCACTCTGGATGTCTCTTTTCATGCCTTGCTGACAGGGCTGATCCCTGGGCTGAGGGGGTCCACAGGGTCAGGAGATGCCTTTACACCTCTGCCTCTCGTTGCTGCCATGTGGGAAATTGGGCTGAATTCCTGCAGTTTCTGCTCTCCCCCGGTTGTCAGCGATGCTGGCGAAGGTGGGACCCTGCTCTCTGCTGCCCCACGGGACTGTGGTGATGAGTCAGGGAGGAGAAGCAGCGATTTTGTGTGCTGAGGAGGAAAATGAAGTGGGGAGATAAAAGTAAGAAGGAGAGAAATCATTAGTGGGTCACGACAGTTTAGCAGATGAGAGCTCCTAATCCCTTCAGGGGGATGCAGGCTGAGGACAGACCTCCCACTTTCCTCACCTTCAGAAATGGCTTTCAAACCATCTTAGAAATGCCAGTTCAGCACAGGATCAGACTGCTGCTGCCGAGCACGCTGGCAAAGCCACAAATCACTCCTATCACCACGAGCAGGTCGTCTGTGCTGGAAGTAAATATTTTTCACAATGGTGTAAATAAGTCAGAGTTGCTACCACAAAAATGTTATTTTTCTCCCATTTCTGGTGCACCAGCCAAACGAACCCACTGACACACGAGCTCAGTACAAACACCTCCCTCCTGTTGGCTGGAAGAGTTAAGACACTCATAAAGCATTTGGGTCTTGGAAGGAACTTCCCTGTAAGAGACACAGATGCAAAGCAATAGATAAGTGCACTGCCATGGCTCTGGAACTCCAAAGAAGCTTTTCACTGGGCTGAGCCAGATGTGATTTACAGAACTGTTTTCAGGTTTGTATCATCAAGTATGTCCTAAAAACTGCCTTCTCCCCAAAGACTGGTCTCGAGAAATCAGATTCCTGACATTCCTCGTATTGTCCAGCTGAGACCTGTGGTACAAACAGCATTTTTGTAAGGTTGTTTTGAAGAGCGAGCTGTGGTTGTTATTGACCCCCCTCTCCATCTTATTTAGACTTTTCTTCTTTATCTGCTGTTATTATTTATGAGGACTAAACTGGGGCTTCTGTTTGGAGAGGGATTGTTTCTTGAGTAAAATTGTGTGTTTCAGTGGTCTGCAGCTTCTGAGAGAATACTTTGAGCCAATAAATGTGCTACCACAATTCCATAACTATCCACATGAGGATTAAAATAAGCTGAGGGGGAAAAAAACAAAACAAATCTGTTATTTTTGCTGTGACTACTCGAACCTGCAGGGTGAGAGAAAAAGCACATCTTGATTTAGACACCACTGATTTATTTTTAGCCCTGTGGCCAGTGTGGGAGCCTGTGGCTGAAGCAGAGAGAGAGGGATGCAATGGCTGGGTGAGATCTCCTGGGCTGCTAAATCTTTTCTCTGACAGTTTAAATACCTGTGTTAGGCAGCATACCAGCATGGGATAGTGGGGAAAAGCAGGAAAAGTGGGATTGGCATCCACAGCCTCGGGTGCAAACTTGAGAATCATGAAATGCATGCAGCTGGAAGCTTTTTCAGCAGGCTTTGGGGGAAATGGGAAGGCGACCTTTCACTTAGAGCTGGCATCTTCCTGTACTTCCATGCCGACCCTGTTTCTCCTGGAGCTGACCCATGTGAGGATACATCTCACCTTGTCTTCCCTTTCCTGTGACCTGACCAGGGCAAAAGCAGCTCCAGCAAACACAGCACTTGCTGCCAAGAAGAAATGTGTGTGTGCTAAGACCTGGTACTGAGCAGGAGGGGTAATTGCCCTGTCTGGGGAACCTTGGTGCTTCCAGAGTGAAATGGCACCGATGCCACCGAGGCTGCAGCTTTGGGGAAGGGCTTTCTGGAGGTTGACAGGCTTAAAGACAAGTCCTGGTGTGAGGCCTGAGGGGATCTGAGGTTGCCTCTGCATGGGACCCTGTTTTGGAAAGGCACTGAGGCCCCAAAAGATGCAGAAGCAATTGAAGACTTTGTAAAGGGTGAGGGTGATGTAGGCTGCAAGGGAAAATGAGGGATTGTTTCAGATGAACACAGGCATCTAATATTATTTAAAATCTCTGCTGGTACCCAAGCCTTCCCCATGGGACTGAAAGGTGGAATGTGGGGAGGAAAGAAGACCTGAACTGCACGCAGGGAGCAGTCCCTTACCAGGAGTAGCTCACTTGCAAGCCAGGGTGGCCTTTTATTCCCCAAAATTTGTCTCCAGCCTCTGCTGCTTCTTGGAATTCACGTTTTCTATCACCCAGGCTGATGCCCCACAGAATTCTTGGTCCTGAGTCCCGAGCTTGCCTGGGGCTTGGCTGAAGCTTGCACATGGCAGCGTTTCTGCATCCCCAGCTGGAACGGTGCAGAGGCCAAAATATCAGCGCTGGGCTTCCAAATGAACTGCTGAGGAAGTTTCTGGATTTCAAGCACTCTAATCCATGGAACTCTGCTTGAACCTCAGAGCCACCCCTAGCATGGGACTCTGAACCTCTCCAAAAGAGCCAGATCTGCAGCCAGAGCAGTCTGGGCTGTGTCTTTGTACTCCATTTCTCAGCATCAACAAACTTGGAAAGGCCACGAAGACATTATCATTTATAAAAAGATGGAAACAAACACTTGCATTTGGGAAAGTAAATGTCACACCATTGATCTGGAGCTGAGTTGTTTACAATGAAGAGAAGTTGATATTTAATGGAAGGTTAACTCCTTTTCTTTTTTTTTTTTTTTTAAACGTGCCTAAAATTACCAGACTTTGCATAAAATATGGTTCTGATTAAGAAACATCTGACTTAACAAAAGCAAAGTTAATATGTGCACAGTTTTGGATTAGCTTGCCTTTAATTTTGAACTAAAACTCTAATGAATACAGTAAAATTTCTCATTTATGAAACAGATAGGAAATGCAATACACAGAAGAGATTTGGGGCAAGAAAAACAACCCTTTTACTGCAATTGAGATGAGCCATGCTGCAGCCCCCTGAACTGCTTCCTCTAGGCTGTCTCAGAAACAGGGATGAGGATTTTTCAAGGATACATAAACTTCCACATAACAGGGGGAAAATTTGAGGATACAAAGAGAGATTTGAGGGCTTTCCTGAGCAGAAGAATGTTTAGGTACACAATGAATGAATGAAATTGGGCCTTGCTCCTGGTCTGAAGTTACCAAAGGGAGAAGGCAAGGAGGGGGGGGAGAAAGAAAAGAAACCTAATCATGGCAGCTTTTTGGAGGAAGAATGAGCCACATCCAGCCCAGAGAGGGCAGAGCTGACTCTGTGAGTCCTTTCTTCTGCAGCTAAGGATGGACCACAGAGCGAAGTCTTGTGCTGCAGGAGCAAGAGCAGCAGTCAGAGCCCCTCAAATGCAGGCTGAAGGATGGTGAATGGGAGAAGCTTTGCTGCAGGAATGACTGGGAAGAGAAAAGGGTGATGTGGTCACTTGGTCTCAGTGCCAGCAGGCAGCAGGGCCTCTTTTCTGGTCCTTTTGCTGTCATCCTCCCCTGCATTGCTCGGTGGGGCTCAGTGGCTGCTCTGCCCTGTCTGACCCTAGCATCTGCTGCTGCCCAAACAGAGCTCACCCCAGGCTAACCACAGCAGTAATCTAAAATAAAAGGCTTTTTTCAAAACACAAATTATGTAAATGTTGCTCTTTTCCTGACCGGACACAGACATCTTTCATTAACAATCCTACCCCTTCAAAACGAACATCCCAGTGGGATTGTCCTGTGCTGGAGTGGCCAGAGGATGGGACCTGTGCTGGCTGCAGCATTGCTGTGTGCCTGCTCTGGATGTGCCTCAGGACTCGAGGCAGGGGACAGCCACTTTGTTATCCAGCCAGGTTTTTATTTGCAGGCAGGAGGAACTGTTTGATCTCAGTGATGGGAAAAGCTGCTGCCTTTGGCGGTGGCCCTGATAAGGCCTGCAGTGGCTTTGAAGGGGAAAGGGAGGGTCTGAGGGGACCGGGGGTGTTTGGGGAGGGGGCACCCCTGGCAGGACAGCAGCCTGGCACGGAGCTCAGGGTATCTAAACAGCACATCCATCACTGCCTCTTCCTCCGGCGGGTACCTGGGCAAGCAATTAATGACACAAACTGCAGTGAATTTTGTGACGACTTCCTTCCACTCGATAAGCACTTCCATGGAGACAGAGGCAGGCAGAGCTGCTCTGCTCCCCTCAGGTGCCTGGGACACCCTGGGAGCCGGGAGGGCTCCAGCACCCCAGCCCCTTCACCGCCAGCTGCTGATGCCAGGACGACTTTTTGCTTTTTCTTTTATACCCCTCTTACATACTCTTTTATAGTTTTATGTATTCTTAGTGCTTTTAGCCCACATACTTGTAACTTCCCAAGGCTGATAACTCAGCTCAGCCCCACGGCACCATTAAACCAGGAGAGCAAACATCCTGGGAGCCCCAGACCCCAAGGGCCTCTCCAGAACACATTTAATAAACTCAGGCTCATCCAGGGGGGAAAGTTCCTCAGAACGAGGGCTTCACTCCAGCCTCTCATTGGGGAATCTTTGATAAATATGCTAATTTTGCAAGGCCTATAATTGTGTGTATTTCAGTGTGACAGTGTATATGCATTTTCGGGGCATTCCACCTGGACCAATGCTGCACCCAAGGATCCTGAAATAAATACCGAGGTAAAAACCCCTTTTCCCCATAAACCGTGTTTTGGTTTTAATTTTAAGACCAGAGAAAGGCAACACTGCAAGCAGGGAAAAGCAGCGGTTTTGTTTTGTTTTGTTTTGATTTGCTTTGTTCCCTTTGACAGGACAGAGCCTCTCATCCCCACCGGCTCACCCGAGGTTGCATCTTGCACACCTGCTGTTTAAAAGTCCCCATAAAGAGTGTCAAGCAGAGCCCAGCACCCCCACACCACAGCAACGGGGGCAGGAAGAAACCCTCCTGGCAGGAAGGACGTGGAGAAAAGCCTTAGCTGCTCACGTTCAGGGTTTGGAAGGCAGTGAGAACCATTGCTGATGCGCTCGCTGCTTTGCCCCTCTCTCTTGAGGATTCGCCTGTTCTCCAAATATTTACAGAGAAACATGTGTTTGTGGATGTGGAATGCTGCTTTTTCCCTCAGTGCTGTGCTGTTCTGTTCGAGTGGGAGTGGATGCTGCTGGGAGAGGGAGGACGGTGTGGGGCAGCAGTAAGCCCAGGGCAGGAATGGGATAAATGGTCATGGGTCTGCAGTGTTGGTGCTTGGTTTTTCTTACAGTGGGGATGAAATATTGTATTGCTTTTAATCAGTTATTTTGTATTGATTTTAATCAGTTATTTTGTATTGCTTTTTATAGGTTATTTTGTATTGTTTTTTATCAGTAATCAAGTGGTTTATTTTATAATAAATACTGATTATTTTATCAGTAATCAGTGCCGATGGAAGTATGGTGGGAATCCCTGCCCTGCTCCTCGTTTTCTAGTGCTGGGCTGCAACAGACAACTTTGTTTGTTGGGTGATTCACACATAGGGTGGTTTAGAGTCTATATCATAAAATCCTAGAACGGTTTGGACTGAAAGGGACTTTAAAGGTCATCTTGTTCCAAGTCCCCTCCCATGGGCAGAAACACCTGAAGATGTAAGGTGCTGCCAAAATGATTGGCCAAGCCATGGATGGGATGTGTCATCAAGCTCTCTGCTTTGGTTTGTTTGTTTTTTTCCCCACATTATTTATAAATCGTGATGGGTTTGGTTTTTAGGTTTTTCACGCACCACACAAGGGATGGGAGAAAGGCACAAGTCATACAACAGGAGAAGGCAGCTGCTGGGAAAAGCTGAACCAGATTTGGTTTCTCTGTAGAAACCCAAGCCCAGAAATTTGGTTTTGCCAGTGGAAAAGACACTTGTGTGCACAGTGGGGGATGTTTTTGCTTTTGGGACAGCTGGGGGGAATCCACAGGACAGATTTGAGCTAAGTCAGATGGCCCAGAGGCTGCTGAGGTTTGGAGATGACCCTGAGCAGGCATCCAGGACAGATACAGCCCTTGCACCTCCACCTAACACTGTGTGATCCACAAAGGGACAAATTCCCCCCTTTCCTTGGGCAGGCATGAGCGAGTTTCTCTCTGGGGTGTGTGTGATGTGCAGTCCTGGCTGGCACAGTGCCACTGGGATGCAGTGCAAAACCCTGGGTTTTACATGAAGGGAAAAGCCTCTGGAGGAGGAGAGCTTTGAACCACTCATGTAACAGTGCAGGGCTGGCAGCGAGAGCTGTGAATGAAAACTTGTGGGACCCAGGGTGAGCCAGTTAATCTAGATGGGCTTCCTTGTTTTTCTTTCCTCGTAGGCACTGAGTGTAGGTTAAATTTTCTCCTGACAGCCAAATGCTGGGCTGCCTGTGAGCAGCTCCCACGTGCCCACGCTCCCGAGCTTCAGGAAATCTGAGCTGGGAGTGGAAAAACTGCAGAGCAACAGCAAAGCAATTTTTGTTATTCCCAGAGCAAACCCAAGAGGTTCAGGTGAGATACCTTGGCAAAGCAGAGCACCTTCGCTTGAAGCCCAGTCTGAGGCGGCTCCTGGCTGTGATGGGACCACATCTGCTGTAGGTGGTGCTTGGGCATCCCTGTCCTCAAGGATGCCAGGTTGGAAGAGCAATGGGCTAAGCTCTGTCCCTGCTGCTGTCGTGGGGATACACATGGACACACCAGCTGTGAGCTGTTGGCACTGTCCACTGCCACATTTATCAGGAAAAAGGAGGATTTCAGGGTGTTGTGACAGAGCTTCCCAAGAATCCTGCTTTTTTTTTTTTCTTGAGGCTGATTAAGTGTGAAAGAAATTTGGAATAAAAAAAAAAATCTTTCTGTCCCAGCCTCAGAGATCTTATATATCAAAGAAACATTGGTGGAATACCAAGAGAGGATGTTGGGAGGATCGTGATACATGGACAGGAAAGTGGCAGATAGATGTGTGAGATGCACACCTTGGATAAAGGGTCTTGAAATAAAAAGTAGGGAAGAACTAGGGCTTATATGGAGGTACAAATTCAGGGTAGAAGCCCCAGGTTTACAACAAGAAGAAAATGTAGGGGATGGTCATGGAATCACAGAGTGGTTTGGGTTGGAAGGGACCTTAAATATCACCTTATTCCAACCCAAATTGAGTTATGGGTGCTCAGAGTAAAAAAAAAAAAAAATAGCAAGAGGGATTTTTATCACAGTCCAAGACACAAATACATTTCAGGGAAAAGGTGGAACATTGCTGGTTTTTTTTTAAGTAATAATTTCCCAGAAAATATGGGGAATTTTCAGTAACTTTTCTAAATGCTTTTGCTTCAAAATTTTTGTGGGTTTTTATCCTCCCATCCTAATCTTCACCCAACTTAAGGGACACCAGCATTTTTGATGGAGCTCCCACTCAAGTATGTTTTCAGGAAGTCAACCCACAAAGAACTATTACAAAAAAAATTCCTTGGACAGTTTTATGCATGGAATTACTCAAAACCCCACCGCAAAATATTGAAAAATCTGCTGAAATTTGGGAAAAGAAAAAATAGTCTGAAGGATCGTGAAGAAATGAAAGTATGAAGAAAAGACTGCAAGCCAAAAAGATTTGTATCATAATATATTCTGACACATAATAAAGAAAATAAATGAGAAGAGTCACTGGATCTCTTCTCTGCACATCCACATGGAAATTTGGCTCTTCTTTCGGGATTTGTTTTTGTTCTCCATGTTCTGCTGTGGGTCTCAGGGGTTTTGGTGGAGATGGCCAGGGGACACTGTTTTTTCTAAGGAGGTGGCCCCTGGCATGTGGCACCTCCCCTGCAGCTCCCACCTGGCCATGGATGGGCAGGGAGAGATCAGGGTGTTCTCCAGGAAGGGATGGGGCTGAAAATTCCTCTGTGCATGAGGAATGCAGAACCTGCCCCCAGCTCTTACTCAATACATCCCCCACACTTTGGGGTTTAAAATGAAACCTCTTCACCTCTCCTCTGTTACCGTAGACACTCTTTTATATTGCTCCACATCACTTATATCAAAACCAGAGCAGAAAAAATTCTCCTTGGCCCATTCTTTTTTTTTTTTTTTCCTTTTTACGACTCTGTGTGAATTTCAAAGCACTTCAGGATTAGGCAAGGGGAAAAGAAAAAGGTTCTTGCAGCCTTCATCTAAAATGGATTAATTTCTGTCACCAAAGTGCATTAAAAATATAAATAAAGAAAACACAAACTAGATCCAGGCAAGACATATGGATGTGACGGTTGAACTTTGGATGATGCTGGCCATGCTGAGTCCTTGTGATGTCTCCTGAGTGTGTGAAATGCACACGGTGCTGAATAAAATGTAATTTTCACACAAATGCCATGTTTGTGCATTTACACGGAACTCATGAAACATTTAAATGTGTCTTCTAGGACAAAATGCTCAAGTTGTGTCTTCATATAGGCCTGTATTTACTGGGCACCCTGATTATCTGCTCTGCAAAATTCAGACAAACAGGGGAAATAAAGAAATGGAAACCCTTGCAGGGGCTGCATATCCCTCTTTCTTTGGATTTGCATTCCTACCTGGAAACACCAGAGTTTTGTGTGTCTTTAACTGAACCAGGGGCTTTAGAATCATGGAATGTTTCAAGCTGAGTGTGACCCATAAGGATCATCAAGCCCAAGCCTATCAAGCATCATCAGGAGAAACCATTGTCCTTGAGCCACTGGAAAACAACCAGGAAAACTGCTTTTAGTCAGTGTCACAGCCTGCCTGAGCTGCAACCATCAGTGTTTGCATCAGGAAAGTGTGGACAGCAATTCCCAGCATATATTTTACCATTGAAAGGCCAGAAAGATCTGGAAAAATCAAAAGGAAAAAAACGAAAGAGAATTTAACTTGAATTGTGTTTTACCCAAATCTCTGAAATCTGAGTAGTGACACATACCCCCGGGTGGTGCCAACCAGCATTGAGCAGAGAGCAACCATGCTAATGAGTCGTGCTAATTAACCATGCTAATTTTTGTCTCTGCCAACACAGCCACCTTTTTTGTTCACCAGTAGCTCTCTTAGGAGGCCACCAAAGCTGGGTCTGCCCAGGACACAGCGCAGAATTCCGGGTAAGGCCATTGCTCCTCCTCTTTTCTGACCCCGAGTTTGCTCACAATATTCAGCAGAACATTTTGCTGGGATATTCATTTGGCTGTTTTTGTGCCTTTCCAGACTGCTGGGCGTTATCTGCCGTGATGTTTTTGGTTTTGTTTTTTTTTTTTAATGATTGTGGCAGCGTGTTCTGCAGGGCATTGTGGAGCATCGACTGGAGCCATGTCTGGAGATGGTACCTGGGTAAATGAGCACCACGTGGAGTGTGAGGAGGGAACCTTGGTTTTGGGAAGCCCTGGCACAGCCTGGCTGGTTTGGACAGACCCAGAAGTTCCGACGCTCCAACGACATCCATATGCAGTGATTTTTCTTGATTCAACAATGCTGAAACTAAAAACCACTTGGCTTTAAACTTTAAGCCTCTGCCTGCGTTCCCCTGAGAACGAGCGTTTCTGGCGAACTCCAAGTTCTTAAATATCGCTTCTCCAATTACATTCTCACAGGTTAGTATTTATGCAGGCCTGGCTTTTCCAATCCACGGAGCTGGTACTGGGCTGAGGCTTAATGCATTGCAGGTGGCTGGTGGTGCTTTGGGCTCTCTGGCCAAACTGGTTCCAGATGGCCACACAGTATGGGTAATAACATCAGCTCATTAAGTTGCAAGGTTTCAACTACAATCACAGAATTATCAATGAAATAAAAGCTAACGGCGTATCAGCTGCACTCTAAGCCATAAATAGGATTTACAGCGAAACAAAAACCCTTTTTGAACCCAGATCTCTCATCGTTTCAATGCTGGGTGTCCGCGGAATGGGTTTGTTCACTAGCAAAAGAGAAAAAAAAAAATCTGCCCCACCCTCTCCAAAGTATATTCCTGAAGGCTACTGCACTGCTGTCCTTGGAGCTTCTGATTTTACAAAAAACTTTGGTTTGGGGTCATTGGCAATGCCAAGCACTATTTATCTGTGATGCCTTAGAACGCAAGTGGAATGAGCCTAATTCTCAGATCTGAGATAAGCATCAGGAGGCCTCATTACCTCGAGTTAAATCACGGTTGCAAATGTTTCCCTTTGTGCAAATTGTTGTCTGTCTGTGTTGTGTACAGAGTGTGGCTCCTGCAGGGTGTACAGGTGGCTCCTGCTGCTCTATAGCCCATGGCAGCAGCAGGTTGTTGGTCTGGATGTCTTCTCTATTCAGAATCACCATGGAAAAACATTTCTTCAAGCTCCCAGGGTAGCTGGGGTGCTCGAGATCCCTGATCTTGCCTATCAAAGGGGGGATTTCACGTCTTAAAAAAACGTAAAAATAATAGAAAAATATACATAAATTAAGTAATGCCTCTTTGAAATTTCATAGTCCTGGGGCCAAGCAGGAGGTGTCAGCACACAAATACAGCAGCTGAATTTACCTTTTGTAAATTCTCCTGCCTTCCCCGACTTTTGATTGACTTGATAAAACTCCTGCCACCCATTCCTGACACTTCAGTGCAGCAAAGAGGGAGCCTGGTCAGCCTCACTGAGGGGATTTACAGGGAGGGCTCACACTCCCTCTTGCCCTCTCTTCCATTCTGCTAAATCTGCCCCCACTGCCAGGAAATCAGGACTTCTCTAGTAGTAAAAACCTAAATGACTTAAAGGAAAAAAAAAAAAAGAAGTAAACATTAAATAGGGTGTCACATGGCTTGGAGAAAGGTAACTGGTATGTTGAGGTATAAATGATGCCAGAAGCCTAAACAGGGAATGTTTCCAGCAAAACCAGAAGGTATTCTCTGCTCCTCCATTGCAGGCATCCAGAAAAACTGTGTGATGGAAGCAGGAAGGTATCTGGCTGGGTGAGGCAGAAAAGGCAGGTCTAGGGAAGTCTGAGGAGAAAATGAGTGCCACAGGTTTGTGGGAAACTTGAAGAAACTTTGTGTGATCCTGGTTTGCTCCTGGAGGTCCTGGTTGTGTTTGAAACATTGATCTAATCCCCTGAGTCATGCTGACAACAAGTGCAACAATCTGCTTTGTTATTCTCAGTGTGAATAAGAGCAAAAATCACTCCCTTGATAATCAGAGATGTTTTCTTTAGATTTATCCTACTTGCTCAGCCTCCCCAGCTGCACCTCTGTTAGTGCAAGAAGAATGCTCATCTCCTTCTCCTCCAGGGGCTGTTTACAGCAGTAGCAGCATCATGTGCGAGTGTTAGGGTGTTAGGGAAGGTGAATACATCTAGTGCCCTCCTATTTGGGGTTTAATTATCAACAGAGCTGTTCCTGCAGGTAGTTCTCTCTCCTTCCTGCAATTCTGACGCAGATGTGCAGTGTCCCTGCTCCCAGATGTTGACGGCCTTTTCAGAGAGCTGGGCACCAGCCCAAGCAGGGATTTGGTATCAGGGAATTCTGGCACCAGCTGCCTTTCCAGAGATGTGCACGCTGAGGAAATTATTGTGTGTGAGCCTGATGCAGAGAAACCACTGCAGGCTGAGCTTAAGTCCCGGGCAGGCACAGTATTGATCAAAAGTCAGGGCTGAGAGCAAGCACAGACAAAGCAATGTGGTGACAGAGCGGGGTGGGTTTTCTCTGTCTCAGGCCCCTCTTTTCCTGTGTTATTAGAGTTATAGGCCTCCAACCCCACGATCCCACAGGGAGCAGGTTTTCAGCAGGGTTCCTGGTCTCATTGTGAGTTCTGAGGGTGGTACTTGCACCTTCTGCCTTAAACTCGCATAATTTGGGTGATGCAATGGTGATGTCTCAGCTGGGTCATGCTGCCTGGGTTAAGACCTGTGTTCCCTGTACAAACAGGATTGATGGAGAGAGCAGAGAGCCACACAAGGGCCCTAATCCTGGGTGCTTTCATGGGGGCTTGGGGGATGGATGTGCTGAGCTGGGTCTTGGTGGCACCAGTCAGTGTGAAACAGGGCACAAACTCACATCCAGGCAGGGCTCGGTAGCAGAACCCTCCATCCTGGTTTTTGGGTTGTTTTTGGGGGTGTTGAGGGTAGGATGTGCCTTAACAGAAGAATAACAAGCTCTGAATGCAGCTCACCTCCTGGCCCAAGGGTGTGCTGGCCACATCTCTGGGAGAGCAGAATCCTCTGGAATTTTGGGGAAGAGATTGTTACCCACTCCCGCCCACCACTGCACACCACGGGGTCCTGCAGGGGATCCTTAGGTGATGTGGCTGCCTCTTCTGCAGGGTTAGCATCCCAGTTTGGGTCTTTGCTCTGCATAACCAAGGGTTTGGGTCCAAGTGGGCAGACTCCAGCCTGTTCCTCTGGTATCTGCTTGCTGTAAGTGGCAGGCACAAGAGCTGGGTCCTGGCACTGGCTGTCAGTGCTGGGACCAGAGCTCACATGCCAGGCAGTGATGCTGAAGAGAGCCTGTGTGCAACGTGAGGAATGCCAGACCTGCCCACTGTCTCCACAGCTGTCTCCCCAGCCAGGCTCTGGATCCTATTTGGGATGTGGAGAGATTTATAAGGCATTCTCTTAATTAGGGGCCCCTGTTTTGACTGAGAGAGGATGGGGAATGAGGAGACCTAACAGGGGCAAGGGTGAACAGTGGCCTGAAAGGGAAGGCTGGGGAGACTGGTGGTGTGTGCTGTAAAGAAGCAGGGGCAATAAAATCCACCAATAAAAATGATGTGTATGTCTGCAGCCTCATCTAGGAAGGGGGAACAACAGCGTGTCCCTTCTCAGGGCAAACAAAAGAAACCCTCCCATGTGCAAGCAATTATTGGAAACACATGGGAGAGGTGGACAGGGCAGGCAAATCCAAAAGCCATGTGATATTGCACAGAAGAGAGAGGCTCATGTGAAGCCTGGGAGTTCATATATCTCACAACTCACAATGTACAGAGAGCCTGGCCTCCTCTAAAAGCTGCATCTGGGAAGCCTCCTCGCATTTTGGCCTTGAGGCCTGTGCACAGATGGCTGAAGCTTGGGAATAAGTGCTGGGATGAAGCTGTTGGCATGCTGCTGGGGAGAATTGGAGCTCTGCTTGGCTTTGCTGTGCCCTTTGTTGAACTTGCAGCTGGTCAGTGGCACAGCAGCACTTGGCTGGGGTGCAGGGAACAGCACAGCTGCCTGATGCTGTGCTTTTGTTTCATTTGAAGGGTGGATTTGTGATTATCACCTTCAAATTTTCCACCTGTGTAGTGGCAGGACAATTATCACTGCAGGGATGGGAGCCCCAGAGTTTTGCAACCAGACTTCTATGCCTGCCTGAACAACAAACAGCATCAGGGTTAATGGTTGGATCTGATGGTCTTGGAGATCTTTTGCAGTCTTAATTATTCTATGAGTCCCCAAGGACTGTGACGTGCTCTAGATGTTCCTGAGCTGCTTTTTTGTTCCCTGGCCATGCACTGCGGCTCTGAAGGTGCCACAGCAGGCTGGAACCCAAGGTGTTATCCTGTGCAGAGCTGGAATGGCTTTGACCATGCAATGCTCTGAAGTAGAGAGAGATCCTCTTTGATGAGACCCAGCCCTGTGGAGTGCCAGAGCAGCTCAGCTGAGAACACTTGATCTTGGCAACTGATCTGAACCACTTTTATGGGCTGCTTCATGTCCACTCACAAAGAACATGCTGAGAGCTCCGTGCATGTCGTCAGTTCATTGTCTCCACTGCTCCAATAGTCAAATCAGCCACTTTTCTCATACCTACCAAAGCTCCAGCCTACCTAACAGTGCCCCCAGTCAGGCTAAATACACAAGATGCTGCTTCCAAATGCCTCATGTCACAAGTTCAGGGAAGTTTCCCTCAGGTTATGTGGAGAACTGTCTTTGTACAAGTCCAAATTATCCCACTTGGCTTTCCCATTTTTGTCCAGGCTGCAATCCCTGCGGATCGTAACGTTGACTTTATTTCCCCACAAGTAACCAGATGACCTTCTGCTCTTTAGTCTTGATAGTAGGAGCAAAGAGTTGGAGAAATTGAGTTTTTAAATTGCAGATACCCTCCCTGTGCCAGTTTGTTGCCAAGTCTTGTACATCACTGCTCTGGGCTGCTGTAGATGCTTTGCATCCACTCTAATACAAGTGCTCTGCTTGTCTGTAGCTTGCAGTCTGAGGTTGGACCTGGAAAAAAGAGCTTCCAAATGAGGCTTTAAGCCTTGTGTGAAAGTCGCCTCATTTTGAATGGAGAAACTTCAGGTCTCTTCATATTGGGCTGTGAAAGGAGCAGATCTGGCTGCGAAATGCATCACTCCTCTGTGTGCTGTCAGCAACAGAAAGTGATTCTGCCTTTTAAGAAATAACAGAGAGGAAAGGAAGTTCCCTTAGCTCCTGAATACTCCACGCTCATGAATGTTAACATGACTGTGGGGTTGTTTTTCCACTGAGCAAGCAGATGTTTTAGTGCTGTGAGGATCACCTTTGCTGCAGAGGGTGGTGCTTGCACCTCTGAGGGCAGTGGTATGTTCAGGCTCAGTAAACATGTTCTGCTCCATCTCACTGAGCACCGAAAGCAGAAACTGCTCTTGGGTTTCATTACAGAAGGGGCAGCTTTGCCAATATAAAGAAGAACTTAAGCAGGGAGTGCTTTCATCTCTGTGCATTATCAGAGCTACTAAAATAAGGAAAGAGCCCTTTAAGCCTCGTTGGACAGTGACACTAAAAATACCCCCACCAGCTCTCTCAGTCCCAAGCCCCAAACAACTGGAAAACAAAAGCCAGCCCCCAACTCTAAGCCCTGGAAAACCCTGTGGTATCCATCACTGCCATGTATAATCACAGTTAGAAACCCAAATGAAGTCTGCAGCCTGTCAGCTCCGCAGACAGATTTGGTGGTGATATGAGCAAAGCCAACATTTAAAAATGACTGAATTCTCATTATAAAGATACATGATCCTCCTTCTCATTGAGAACAGTTGGGCTTTGCCTCCAGTGGAGAGCCAAACCATTTATTTTATAGCTCCATTGTACGCTGCGCTGGGAATTGTTCCCGCAGATAGAGGTTTCTAGCATGCTTTCCCCATGTACTCTGTTCCACATGCACCGTGCCCTTTGCACATGCTGAGGGCTCTCACATGAATTACACTTTGCCTGATTTGGTTGGATAGGTTTCCTACATTTGTGTCCTATAAATTGGCATGGTGATGTATTTATTTTGGTAATCAACCAGTTCTTTGTAAATCTGTGAGCTTAATCCTCCAAGAGAGGGAAGTCAAAGGCTCAGGCTTTTTTTTTTTTTTTTTTTTTTTTTTTTTTTCCCCTAACAATGAAGATAAATACCTTTATTTTCATAACTTTTGGACATCTTTTTTTTCATGGCATCCAGTCAAATAATGAGGTCCTCGCTCAGGCAAGAGCACACAGATGTCATTAAGTTCCTCACCAGGCTTGTTAGGGCATGGAAAAAAAGAGGAAGAATGGTCTCATGGTTTTGCCATCGAGCAAGAATTCACTTCAACAGGGCTAAGCTCTTGCTTCTGCCATATATTTCCAGTGTGACCTCGTTCGACCCTCTCTCTCTACATCTGCTCCCCCAAAATCTCCTGCTGCTGAGCTTATAAATCTCCTTGGTTCAGAGGCCCTCTTGCTGTGGGTCGGTTCGTGCAGGAATTCTGCAGGCGTGAGGCGTCGCAGAGGCAGCGCAGGCACCGGAGCAGCAATTGGCTTTTGGCTCTGCCTGCGGATCCAGGACCTGCTCCTCCCTGCTCCGAGGGGATGGGATGTGAGCCAGGAGTCACCAGAGCTTTTTTGGCGCTCAGCTGTGCCCGAAATAATAGACGTCAGCTCTCACCTTATTAGCGCAGGAATCAAATTTGGCCGCGGTGGTCGTGGTGCTCCTTGCGCTGGTGTGGGATCTGCCCTCCATTCCTGTCAGCCCTTCCCGGGGAGTCCAACATCATCCTTCATCTGCTGATCGTTAGTGCTTTGGTCACCTCTTGGTCAGGCCGGCTGTGCGAGCATCCAGGTATTCATTCCTGTCGGGAGGTGCTGGAAAGATCTCCCTGCAGGATTTTAAATAATGCTGGGAATACAAATATTTGGGCTGAGTGAGCAAGGCCACGGCTGAGCATGAAGGAGCAGGGTGGTGGTGATGCCAGAATGACTTTTTTTGCCTTTTCTTTTAAACCCCTCTTATATACCCTTATATACCATTTTTATGTATTCTTAGTGCTTTTAGCCTACATAGTTGTAATTTTTCAAGCCTCATAACGCAGCTGAGACCCATGGCACCGTTAAACCAGGAGACCAAACATCCTGGGAGCCCCAGACACCAAGGGCCTCTCCAGAACACATTTTAGGAACTCAGACAGGCCCATCCAGGGGGAAGGTTCCTCAGAACGAGGGGGTCACTTGAGCCTCACATTGGGGAATTAGATAAATATGCTAATTTTGCAAGGCCTATAATTGTGTGTATTTCAGTGTGATGGGGCGGTGTGTGCATTTCAGGGCATTCCACCTGGACCAAGTGCTGCACCCAAGGATCCTGAAATAAATACCGTGGTAAAAACCCTTTTTCCCCATAAACCGTGTTTTGGTTTTAATTTTAAGACCAGGGAAAGGCAACAGTGGGGTAAGGACTGCTCCCTGCACTGAGTGACACCCTGAGGAGGGTCAGCACAGGCTTGGCTCAGGTGGCTCATCTCAGGAGGTTGGTACCACATGTCAGGCATGCTCTGGACGTGGTGCTGCTGACTCTGATAAGGATCTCCACGTGCTTCCTCCTGCCCTCCATCTTACTCCCTGGCTGGAGGGAAAACTTGAGGGTTGTGGCCAGCAGGAGGGTGGGGGCCAGCACAGCCCTGCTCCTCTGCCATGTGGGGCTGGAGCCTCCTGCAGAGGAAAATGTGCTGGATTTCTGCCTGGCAGAGCTCCTAACAGCTATGGCTTGTCCCCAAAATGCCTCCATCTTCCTAGAATTTCTCAGAAGGCTTTCTTTACACCAAGAACAGGGATCAACCCTTTTCCCCTTCCAGCCATGTTAGCTGGAAGCATCATCTCTGTCTGTGTGACTGACTCAGTGGGTCTCCAGGACCGTCTCACGAATCTGAAAACAAAGACAAAGCTCTTTCATTGGTCAAGGAGAGCACCAAAACACCTTTCATTATTGACATTCTCCTGGGAACTTGCAGAAGTTCCCTTTCAGAAATGGAGTAAGTGCTACACTTTGAGACAAGTTAAAAAAGGAATTGCTTTCTCCAGCTTTTTTGCTGGGGTCTCTCCTACGATGTGCTAAGGAGTCAGCACCGTGCACAACCATGTTTGTTATTCCAGCACGCGGGAATTATTTATTGTTTATTATTCCTTATGCTGAGAGCACGAGCTGCAAACTTCTGCTTGGGGAGAGAATCCTCGGGGAGAGAGTCAGGGGTTTGCTTAGCTGAAGGAAAAGGGTGTGTGCTCCTCAGAACAGGGTCGGGAGGATGCAATCCAGAGTCTGGGTGCGCAAAGAATCCTTCCCTGGCCTTGGTGGCTGGGCTAAGAGAGCTGCGGGATTAGGGCATGACATGTAGGCTATGCAGGCCTTTTCTGTCCTTCCTTCTCCCTGGCTTGGCTGAAGGTGTTTGTCAGGTCCAAAGGCATCCCTGAGCTCCTAAGGTTTCATTGGATAAGTGGAAAACCCCAAATCCTTGATGACTTGAAGTATGGCCACCATAAGTTCCTCAGCAGGCTTGTTAGGGCATGGAAAAGCTTTTAAGAGGAAGAATGGTCTCATGGTTTTGCCGTTGAGCAAGAATGTCCCTTTGGCTGCAACGCATGTGTTCATTTTTGGGGGGAAGCAAAATTCATGTCCCAGTAAACCCCATCTGTATCTCTGTCTCTTTACAATGTCTACTTCTCCTAAAATATCCTTTCATGATTTTTTTTTTTAATCAGAGCAAAGCTGGGGAGAGGATATTTATAGAAAGCAAAGGTTCCCTAAGTTATTCTGTTTCCATAATAAAAAAAACCCCTTTACAATAAGTAATGATAATGGTCCATTTTGGTTTTTTTTCATACCAGCCTTTACAGCAGTGTGTTGACCATAAATCTTCAAGCTGGTTAATTCCTATGAAATTCTGCCAGCAGAATCAAATGATTTTACTATCCTGTGTCAAATTAATGGTTGGGTGTCAACCTGTGTCACTTCCTGCTTGAAAAATGACTGTGACATTGAGAGGATTTTATTTATGCTTTCCTGCCTGATGATCAAAAATAGTAAAATGCAACAGTAAGGGTGGGGAGAAATCAATTTCATAAATAGCATTACCACCACACATCTTTGGAGTAAGCCCATGGTGATGCCCATGCAGTGGGACTTGGGTGTGCACCCTGGATGTTTGGCTCTGTTTTCCATTTTATGACTGGTTGCCATGGGAGGAGAATCAGGATGCATGACCCTAAAATCATCTCTGGCCCTTCTTCAGTTGATTGTTGATGAGATGGGTGGGACATGCTCCTTTTGTAATAAGTTGCCTGAAATTCTTCTTTCTATCTCATATTTAGATATGGCAAAGGCCAGAAAGAAAAGAATAGGTGATCTTCTGGCTGCTGACTGGATTAAATCCCCAAAGATCGAAGGAATAACTTCTGTAGTCTCATGCTACTGGTCTTACATATGCCCGTGTCTGAGAAAGTGCTTGGTCTTGGTGCCCTGGAAGTTGGTGGCAACTTGATCGGATGCCAGCTGTAATCTGTTATTTTAACTGATCATTAGTTGCTAATAACTTGGTCTTTAGTGGCTAACTGTTTTATGGTGACCCCTGAAATGTGCAGAGACCATGCAGGGATTGCATGGCCAGCTACAGGCCAGCCTGGAAGCAGTTCACTGTCTTTGGCCCAAGTTCTTGAACAAATAAACTCCACACCATGGTTTGGGTAGGACAGAATAAGCAGACAAACAAAGGAACTTCTTGATGTTGTAATGTCCTGGTGAGAAATACTCCATCAATAGCTGGTGACCTTTCCTGCAAAGGGACAAAGAACCAGGTAAGACTGTCCCACTGGGAGGTTTGTTTGCTTAGAAGGCAGCTGGACACAGTGGCCTGGATGGATTCACCTCCCTGCTCTCCTCCCATCCAGCCCATGCAGGCAGATGGAAAGAACAGCTGCCGAGCTCACCACACCTCTGCAGTAACAGTCAGGGATCAGCTCACCTCTGGCCCTCAGTCAGTGGGTCTGGAGAAACTCCCCTGGTGCCAGCTGCCCCACGTTCAAGGTTGTTCTTTGGCTGGAATCCCCAGGGATCTGGATTTCATAGCGCTGGTGAGGTGCAGCCCCAAAGGCCAGGCGAGGACGAAAGACAATCCTCCTTCTGAGTCAGCTCTCAGCTCCTCCAGCACTGCCAGCTCTGTTCCTCTAGCTGCCCTGGCTGTGGCTGTTCTCTCTGAGCCCAAATATTTCCACTGTGTATTTTGGGAAGGACTGGAACGTTCCACTCAGTCTTCCAAAATCTGAGTATCATTCCTTATGGCCCTCCCTAACACCTAAGAGTCAGTTCTGGACATGCTGCAGATTATTTTTATCCATCCTAAGTTGTTGCAGTGTGCCCAGTTTTGCAGCCTTGTGTGCACCCCCAGTGAGATGTCCCAGGAGATGTAACAAGGCTGATCCTTACCCTTGCAGTCTCTCCTGTCCCAGGACCAGCTGGGCACGAATCAAAAGGGAAACAGCCAATGCACATGGCATCATCCAGAATTTGGGGCACAATGGGGTCTCTTGTAGCCCTTCTGTGACCATTCTGAATCTCTTTACAAAAAACCCCAGACTCTGTGGAGGAATGGTATGGAGTCAGCACATACACAGGGTTTTGTCTGGGACATGTTGCCTGCCCACACAATCAGGCAAATCTAATCTCCTCCTTATTTGGGTAGGACAGCACAACCTTTCTGTTCGTTTCTCCCCTCCATCTCTCGGTTCCCAGGTCAACATCACAGTCCCTGAGAATACAAGGTGTCCTTTCATCACAGCTGTAGACCATGAGTCCTGAGAGGTAACTGTGCTCTGCTTGCATAACTTTTAAGAGGGAGCCAGAGAGAATGATGAACAGGGAGGATGTGGTGTCCTCATGGTTCAGAATGGTCTCACCCATACTCCAAACATCCTCCAAGGTCCTTTTGTAAAGCCCTGGGCTCATAACTGGAGAGATTTTGACATGTAAGACCCTTGTGGTTTAACCCCAGCTGGCAACTAAACCCCACACAGCTCCTTGCCCACTCCCCGTGGTGGGATGGGGAAGAGAATCAAAAAGGTAAGAAAACTCCTGGGCTAAAATAAAGATGGTTTAATTGGTAAAGCAAAAGTCGTGTGCAAGCAAGCCAAAGCAAGGAATTCATTCCCATGGGCAGGAAAGTGCTTGGAATCCCCAGGAAAAAAGGTCTTCGTTATGTGTAGCAGTGACTTGAGATGACAAACAACATCACTCCAAACATTCTGTCTTCTCTTTTCAGCACCAATCAAAAACACGGCCCCGCACCAGCTACCACAAATAAAATTAACTCTACCCCAGCCAAAAGCAGCACAACACTTCTTGCAATTTGTGAATCAATCGTTCAGCCAAGGAACCTTTACCCTGCCTAGAATTTCCTGTGGCTTGTTTTGATTTACTTCACGAACCTCTCCAGCCCAGATGTTCTGAGATGCATGAGCCTTTGAGCCAAGGAATAACCAGTTTCCAGCAAGTGGCCATGAGGTGCTAATATCCGTTTGCCATCATGGACCAAGCTCACATGGGAGCCACAGCTGCAGGATATGGACATCTGAAAGCACTGATAGAACACAAGAAAAAGAAAACAGTTCAGACACACCACCTCAGGGCCAACATTTCGTTGAAGAATATTTGTATATTAATGCCATTCCCTCTGATAAAGGACTTATTTAGGCTCTGCTTAAAAAGAAACTCCTCGCCTCTTGCTTTGAACTACTTTGTCTTCCTACACAAGGGTTTATTTTGTCACCAGGCTAAATAAAGTCACATAGTGAGAACCCTGTGGCACCTGCTTGCACATTTGCATCTAGGGAGAAAATGTTTTTTGACCACTCTCTTTCCCTGTGTGCAGTCAGTTTGTAGAGCCAAAGCTACCCCTAGGGCTCACTCCTCCTGCTTGCCCTTGGAGCAATCTCCTTCCAAGCCAGCAAGTGTCAGGATGGTTGGAGAGAGTGGAGCCTGACCAACCATTCCTGGCGATACTCCCCGAAAATCAAAGTGCGACAAAAGCGTTCGGGAGGACGCCTAATTATGTTACAAGGTGTGAGGAACTTGGAACCATAATATTGAGACTGCTATAGAGAAGATTATTGTGCCTCACATTTTCCAGTGTGGCGAGCTTATAAAAAGTAAGCTTTTTATTTTATAATGTTTTTATATTATAATTATATTTTAACTCACTTTTAAATACATAAAAAGCTGTAATGTTCTATAACCTTGCTGAACTGGAAAATCTGAGGCAGGCACCGTTGGTGATGATGACAGTTTGATGCATGGATTTTTTGGGGTTAGTCAAATGCCCTTGTCAAAATTCCATAATTGCATCTCACCCATATGTAGGTTTTTACACTCAGTCCCATCAAAGTCTTATTCAAGTCCTTAAAATAGAGTTTAACTTATTCACAGAGGTTGTGTTGGTCTAACTGAGTTGATTCACCCAAGCTCGCAGTAATAATAATAGTAATAAATGATTCTTAACAACATCATTGTGTTATTTCTGATTGCTCCCCCTGGGATTCATGCACATTACAGAGGAAGCTGGAGTCACTCTGTTTTAAAGATAAAACACACCCAGCTTACCAGGGGGGATGTTAATTAGACTTTGGGCATCCATGTTTTAATCTTCTCACTTTTATCGTTTTCCTACACGTGAAACGTTTAAAAAAATGTGGAAGAAAATGAGATAAACATCTGCTCCACGCTGGAATCATCCATCCAGCCCATAATTCAGCATGTGGCAGGGTTTCAGTGGTGAATGTGGCTATGAAAAGGGCAGACAAAAATAGCATCACCTTCCCAGGGAGTCAGGCCAGGCTGCTGGTGGGTGTTAAGCAGCGCGTCTCCTCTCCTGCTCTGCCTGCTCGAGGTGTGGTTCATCTTCACCAAACCTCACTGGCTTGCTTTGAGATGTTCCAAGCTGATTTTCCAGCTCATTTCTCCCATCCAAGTAGGTCTCACTGTGGGGTTTCTCCTGGAGGAGCCAAACAATTCACAGATCAGTACTCGTCTCTCTGATCCGAGCTCGGTGATGCACCAGGTACAAGTGGGCACACACAGGGCATCAGAATGGGATGCTGAGCTGCACCATGCTCAGAGTGCACCCCTGGATGGTGCCAGCAGAGGAGTTAATGTTCCCTCACTGTCCCTCCTGAGTGGTGAACTCATTCTCCAGTGTTTTCTGCGCAACCTTTTCCTAAAATTAGCTTTAAAGGTACCCCTAAGCACAGGACTTCCCAGGGATGCTCCAGTGTTCCCAATTCGTGGAACAGCGGTGCTGTGCAGGCAGGAGCAATGCTGAGGTGACATTTAACCAAAAAATGGGACTGCCTTTCCTGTATAAGGAGCTCGCAGTGGCCCTTTCTGGATTTGAAATCTGAGAGGTACCTGCCTTTGGCAAGTGCTTGCAGGAATGGAAAAGCAGCCCCTCAGCCTGGACCAGACTTCTGAAGCTCCAGCACTGGCTGGAGAATCAGGCCAGGTGGGATTTACCCCTTGCTCTTGCCAATGTGTAACCTGGCAGGGCTGATCTGCTTTGACACAAATTCCTCCTCCTCCCCTGGAAGCAGGGAGCCAGAGAGCAGCAGCTCTCCCAGCAGCTCTCAATGGCATCTGTTACCCCAGGGCGACTTGCATTCCCCGCTGTGAAAAGCTGTAAATTACACACCAATAACTGCGTGGAAATGGCTGGGCAAATATTTTGAAAGACGTGAGGAACTTTGTGGAAACCACTGCTTTGTGAGTCACTCACGGATGGAAAAAGGTGAATCCAAAAGATCTCCCTGGCAAAAGATTTGCTGGACATTATCCATCCTCACAGCACCTCTCCCTCTCTTCTTCCCCCTCTTTCTTATCTCCTTTCCTTTTTACACTTGCTATCCAAAGCCTGATGAAACCATAGTTTCCATATTGATTTTTTTTTTCCCCTTCCAAGTTTCTACTGTTAACAAATACTTCAAAGGCAGAGAGAACTTGCATGCCAACTTCTAGCCTAAGGCTGACTTTTACAGCTCTGTAATAAACCCCTTTAAAAAAAAATGTTTATAATGGCCATGGCACTTGACTATTGCAGTGCTTTCTGCCACCCCCATAATGTTAAGTGCCAATAAATCACCTGCACTGTCGTGGTGCCCTGTATTTATTTACAAAGCTGTTAGAGGAGTATTTTTTGGTTTTATTGGCCAAGTGGAACAAAAGCTGAGATTCTTCGTTCAGTGGATTTCTTGGGAATTTTTTGGGGGTGTTTCCCTTGCACGAGAGAGTAGATAAATGCCACCTAAACCTCAAGCTGGCCTCTTGTACCCGAGGTATGAAATGCTGCTGTTTTTGGAGGTGCTTCATAGAGGATCAAGCACAGCTCAGAGGGGAGAGTGTGCAGCGGCTGCTTGGCAGACAAAGCCACCTGCACAGCCCAACCTGTGCTGGGGCTGAGCCTGCAGCCAAAAATAGGTTAGTGGGGAGGCACTAGCCTGCACTGAGACATGGGGCATGAGGAAAAGGGCTTTTTTCTGTTTTTAGGTACTGCTCAGAAGCCTCCCTGACCCTGCTTGTGGCAGAAGGGGATTTCTGGGCTCTGATTACCTGGCCCATGTTAGGCTGGGCAGGGCACAGAGCTCACTTGTCTCTTTTATCACCCAGTTCTGACTCTGCTTTGGTCTCTCAGGGAGTTGTACTGGGGCTTATAGACTCCATTATGTCCCTTTTGCAAGGAGCATTTTTGCTCTTTAGTCTGTTCTTTAGTAGTATTCACCCACTGATAAGCAGAAGTATTAAAACCATAAACCCATAAAATAAAGCTCATTCTTCATCCTTGTTTCCTGCATGTTTTCATCTCTGCACTAGAGGTTTCTGAAGACAAATCCCCGCTGATGAGAGGGGATGAAGAAGAATGGAATTAGAGATTGCACTATGAGCATGGACACAGCCTTGGTTTGAAATTAATGCACAAAAACTAAACTGTTTTCTCAAAAAGAGTAAACACGGTAAATTTTCCAACTGTGTCAATAACCCCAGGACAAAATGGATTTTGAGGCAGCAATGGATCATACAGGAAAACAAGGTTTAGCTGTAGGTAATTAAAAGTTAATATTAGAAGTAAAAGGGCAATCAGCCCCAAAAGCCACCTGCCTCCTCTTAGAATGTGTTTTGAAGATCCTTCCCACAAACTGCATTAGGAGCTGTTGCCTTTGAGTGTATCACCTGGTTGGAATTTTTCACGGAGCTTGAATTTATTAGAAAACAGCCCCAGTCAAGCAGAACTGTGCAAATTAAATTGGATTTACATGACAAGGTGGAGCCCAGGCACAGCAGCTAGGAAATGCCTGAGAAGTAAAAGACAAACCAGAGGGGATCAGGGAGGAAGGCTGCTCTGTGTAAACAGTGTTTGAAAAAAAAAAAGAAAAAATGTTTGACAAATAGCACAATAAAATTAAAATTCCCTCTTCGGCTGCCCTGGGGGTTTAAAAAGGAGACACTGAGAGAGACTTGGACACTAGAGGAAATAAACAGATTTCAGCATCTAATAAGTGGGAGGCTGGAATATTATTGTAGGATAAAGTGTTCTGGGATGGGATGAGCTGACCCAGAACATGTTCCTGTTGTGAGGAGGGTGAAGACTTGATCTTCAACCCCAGTGAAGCCTGGAGGACTCTGTCCACTGGCTTCAATAAGCTTTGGGAGAAGCCTGACTTCCTTGTAGGCATTAGAAACTTCATATTTTCTCTGCTGTCGACTCACACCACTGCCTATTATCTTATCAAAACATGGTTTCTTCATCAGTAATATGTAGGTTTCATCTGAATCTGTAAAAAACGAATTGCTTCCATATGCCAGATATTTCACTGGAGAGACTGTCCACTTTGGGAATGTCATTACTGCCCGAAATAATCTTCTGCAAGTCATAACATAAACTCAAAGTTATTGCAATTTATTAGCAATCACAATTTGCCAGGAAAATAGAATCAAGAGAGTATGAGGGAAAGTAACTGAACTGCAAAAAGAACATGCCCTCTACTGCAGTCTGAGCCCATTAATATCGATTTTCCAAATCCAGAGAGTGATTCCCTCTCATGCCTGTACAATAAGGCAGCACAGTGCATTTTCTCCTGAAGGAAGCAACAGGATTTTGTTGAATATATGGAAGGGAATCAGTTTTCTGGTTTGTGACTTAGAGCTGATCCTTACTGTCAACATTTGTGATGAGTAAACCTCATGAAACAGCACGGCTGAAGGCTTAATCTGGTGCCAGTGTGCTTTGCAGGGCTAAATCAGAGAGACGTGGCTGTGGGCAGGGACCAACCTGGCTGCTCTGAAAAATGAAGGGATCTGCTCCCAGAGAGGGTGTGCTGCCATGGACAGAGCTTGGGAGGGGGCATGGAGGAGATGTGGTGGAGAGAAAGTCACGAAAGAAGTGCTAAATGTGCCATTTCCTGCTGGAGCCGTTGAGCTTACAAGAAATCCTCCCTCTTGCATCCTCCTGTTCAGAGTGTGGATTTGGGAGGGCGAGAAGTGGCTCTTTATTAGCAACACTTTGATTCCTCTGATCCCGGTGGGCTCGTGGCTGGGATTTCCTCCAGCTGAAGGCTGATTGCGAGCAGCTTCCAAGCCTGTTTGTGCAGAAGTGTCAGCGTGCAGAGGATCCCACACTGATCCATCGGCTGTGGTGGGGCACGGCTGATTTCAGAGCCTGGACACTGCCTCACACGGAGGGCACTGCCGTGTCCCTTCAGATGGAGATGGCCTTTGGATCTGCTGAGGTCCTTTAGCACTGGCCAGAGGTGTCCCCAGGATTGTCCCCATGCAACGGACAGGGTGGCTTGGGGAACCTCATGAGCCTTGGACAACCTCATGAGCCTTGGACAACCTCATGGGCCTTGGGCAACCTGGGCAACCTCATGAGCCTCAGATTTACTCAGTCCTGTTGGAGTCCAGGAAAAACCTGGGAATTTTTCCTGCTCCTCTGGGGGAGCTGAAAGCACCAAAGGAATGAGGAGATGTTGTTTAGTGCACCACAGAGTGTGGAGTTGTAGTTTTTAGGTTTTGCTATATATATTATATAGAGCCAACATGGAGATTCTAGGGTGTTGGCTTCTTCTTCTTCATCTTCTTCTCTCTTCTCCTTCTCTTCCTTTTTCCCTCTGACATGAGTTCCTGTGATTTGTTAATTGGTAGATAGAATTTAGTGTAGAGGAGACATGTCAATAAGGTTGATATTCACTGGTTTTGGAAACAAAATAAGATACGTAAAGTTTTCTAACTGGTTGATAATAGATATAAAAGCTACCTGCTTCGGTTAGCCATTGCCATTCTGCCCTCGTGTTCTGGAGGTCACAGCACAGTCTGTGCCTCTGAAACTTTGATAAGAAAGAAAAATAAACAAGCTTTGAAACAGCAGAAAGAAGCCTCGTTTCATCTTTTTGGGACATGGGACACTGAAATAAGGAACACAGCTGGGCCAGGAGCCAGCGGGGTCCAAAGAACACCCCGACAAGTCCCAGGGGATACCAAGGGAAATTTCGGAGGTTCCAGTGTGTGGGATCACATCAGATACCTGGGAGTGGTTGTGCAGCCACACCGAGAGGTGTGAGCAGAGCTGTTAGGTTGGCTCTGTCTAAAATTCCTGTATCCACCCTGGTACAAAGCACAGCCTTTGGCTGATGTCAGCGCCATAAAGCAGGCATAAAGTGTTTGTCCCTTCATGGCACTCATTTCCCTGTCAGGAACAACCCTTCTCGGGTGGTATTGGCATTTCTGAGTCACTTGCTGGTGTGAAGCTGCAGTTGTGGGTGAGAGGATCAGAGAGGGAGGATGGAGCGAAGCACAAGAGTGGTCATGGTTTCCCTGGGAGCCTGGGCTGTTCTCTGGGCTGGGGGCAATGGATGCAAACTGGGTGTGGGACAGTGCACTCCCTGGCCATCCTCACAGCACGTGGAAACAGAGCACAGCCTCACCCTGTGAAGCCCCCTCGGAGACGTCAGTGGCTGAACTATTTTGGTAGGGGAATAAAAGTCTGAAAGCACCCCTCCCCTCGGGAGTTTGCTTGGCAGATGTTGTGCCCACTCGCCCTGTGCTTGCTTTAGCACCAAAACCAGGCTCTGCCTGCGACCAGCACCACATTTACACCCCTGCAGCAGCAGTGAAGGAATAACAGAGCAGCCTGGACACAGGAAGAGCAATTTGGGAGCCTTAGCCTAGAGCAGATTGCATCCTAGAGCAGATCGCATCCCTACAGCTCTTACACTGTGCTGGAGCAGCAGCTTGCATCTGTAGGACGTACATGTCCTCCACAGAGAATATGAGAACCATCAAGATTTTCATCAATATGGACTGAAGCTGGGTTTCAACACATCTTTTTCCTTCCTTTTTTTATTTCTTTCCTTTTTTGTTTCCCTTTCTGTAAAAAAAAAAAAAATACTGTAAAATTTTGTTCCACTTTCTTTGAATTTCAACGGCAGGTTTTTTTCCATTAATTTCAGTGAGGTTGCAGGTATTTGTGTGTGTTTCCACCAGCCAGTGCCCAAGTGTAACAGCTGAGCTAGACCGAAAAAAAAAAGGGTTTCTTACAGAGAAAAGGAAAATGGAGTTCTGCTGGAAAAGCTTTTGTTTGGCAGTGGCTGGAAAAGGTTGTTCTGGGACTGATTTAAAGAGCACTGGGTAAACTTATGCACATGCCCTCAGGGCAGCAGTAAGTTTAGCGATGAAAACGTCTGCGTGTTTTGCACGGCTCCGCTCGGGGAGCGGGGGAGAGGCAGCAGTGCTGGAGCAACACGCGGAGGTGAGGGGACAGGATGCTCCGGGGGGAGCAAAGACAAGCCCCGTGGGTACCTGAGGTGTGGGGGGTGAAGCACCAGGGGAAAAAGCACAGTCCTAACCCCATCCCGGCGCCCCAGAGGGGAGATGCAGTCCCTCCCCAGCCTGTGCCAGGGAAAGCAACTTCCCCTCTGCACGTGCTTCTGATTTGCATAATGAGGGTGCTAATTTACAGCGCAGGAGGAAGGAGGGCTTGGGAGAGATGATGGCTGGTTTTTTTGTGATGTCCTGCTTGATGTGGCTGCCTTCTCGTGCTGGAGTATTTCATGTGTGTGTGATATAAGTGGCCTTAAAAATACAAGGTACTGGGTGGGAGGAAAAGGAGAATGAGAGCTCTTTTACTGAGCTGGATGCTGGAGCTCCCCAGATGAATTTTTTTCCCTGCCATACATTTGTTTTCAGTGCAACCGAGAGAGAGGAGAGACCTTCCCGCTTGCTGAGCAGCAGCCATGCCTGAGGGGACTGGGTTATAACTAATTCCAGAACAGGGCGTCCCTTTCGGGGTCCCCGTGTGCTCTGCACATAAAACTTGCACCCCGCCTCTAGGACTGACATTAACAACATGGAGAACGAACTCCCAAGGCTCGGCTGGTGAATAGGGCTCTTTGTTCTGGGACATTGTCACCCAAGAGTGAGCCCTACGGGAAGATTTATATCGAGATTCCAAGCTGCTAATGAGGGAAGGCTCCTCTCGGTGGTTAGGTGACAAAGCACTGCAGCCCATGCTTGAGGAAGAGGAGGATAAGTTTGGCTGTACAAACAGCCTGGTTTCGTGCATGAAAATTTGGGTATTGCTGTGCTGTTCATGCTGCTCAGAGAGCTGCTGCAGCTGAGGGAAGGTGCTTTGCCAGAACTCTTGGGCTTGTCCGTGGGGTCCCAGGGTTTGGCTGTTTCTGAAGCAATCCTTGGGTTTCTGGAGGTGGCTCTGGTTTGCGGTGGCCCTCTGAGGTCTCCTTGTGTCACTGAGGGCCGTGGGGCTGCAGCGATGCACAGCTCTGCTCTCTTGGCTGCCACGGTCACAATCCATCAAACCTCAGCTTCTTTCATCCCTGAACCACCTGGATGTTTTATTCATGGCCAAAGCTGCCTGAATCGAAGAAGGAGCATCCCATGGTTCCAGCAAGGTGTTGGTGTGAAGAAGGACCACTGACCCTGCAGAGCCTCCTGGAAGGAGCCAAAGCCTGGAAGGACTCACAGCAGTAAAGGGCAGTGTTGGGGTGGAGATAAGGAGCCATCACAGGCAGATGAGATAAGGCCAAGGGCTTTGGTCAGGCTTCTCTGTGTAGTGCCACAGATCTAGTTACCCTTTGCAAGCAGGTCAGGCTGGGACCTCAGCTTCCTCTTCTGCTCCATCTGGAAACACCTACATTGGAGTGAGAATGGTTGTTATCTCTGTTGGAATATTGGGATCATCAGCCATCCTGACTGGTTTTTCAACAGAGAGAAAGCCTTGTCTTGCTAAAGATCAAGCAGGAAAGCCATAAAGCTGCTGGGATATGAGACCACGTTCTTGCTTCAGTCTAGTTCCAAACAGGCTTCACCCTTTGGAAGAGTTTTCTTACATTTGGTTAATTCTCTAGCCTGAAGGAAGGCAGGTTTATGGCTTGTGCTCATTCTATAGTTCTTACATTGCTAATGAATTTGAGTATTTAATCAATTTAGTGTGAGTTCTTCTAAGTTAAAAAGAAACCCCAAAAACATATATATACATAAAACCATCCAATTTCTGCTTACTCCTTGCAGAATGTTTTCTGTGCTGTCAGTCTAAACACTGGGAAGTATTTTAAACAGATGTAGGCCATCAGTTTCTATAAACATCGTAATTGCTTGGCACCACCAATGCTTACATTGAAAGATGCAGATTGCCAGGATCTGCACAGACACCAGCCACACGCTTTCTGCTGCGCCCAGAAACTGAGTTTACATCCCGTCAGAGGCCTGTAACCTCCCTCCTGTAAAACTCACTTTAGCTTGGAGCCTGGCACCAGCCAAGGGCTGCTCTCCCTGCAGCTTTATATAGCTCTGAGCTGCAGGCTCAGCCATTTCAGCACCCTGGCTCGGCAGGGCTTGATAGGAGGATGTGGCTTGGATTCTACCCCTTAGATCCTATGGTACTGGCACCTCGAGTTGCTCAGGTTGGAAATAACACAATTGGCCTCTCTGTGCTCAGTTCAGTCCTCTACCAGCTTTCTGTGAGCTCATCCTGTTTGATTTTCGGCCGGTGGTGAAGCTGATGTGCACGGTGCTGTCCCTGGGAAGCACAGGAGGTGCAGTCCTCAGCTCAACCTCTTGTAAAAATGATGAATTGAGCTGAAGGGGGGAGGGGGTGGAAGGGAAGGATGGATAATGTCCCCGCTAATAAATCTAGTGCGGCAATTAAGATCGCCTTTAAAAATGTGTATCATCAGCACAAATAGAAATACAGGCAAGAGCAGCGGCCAAGGGCTGCTCTGTGTCTGTAACAAACAGGATGGACTCGTCACTTAGCCAGGGGCTGCTGGCCAAGCCCGTGGCTCTCCTGGACTGGGGTGAACAGCTCTGCCTGATCCACCACTCATCCTGAGGTCACGTGCAGCTCAGTCAGTTTTATTCTGTGTCTGCACGAGGTGGTGGGTGACTGCCAGACCCTTGGGTGCTTGCAGTGTTTTCGTTGTTCATGATTCCTTCCATTATTCCTGACTGGGGTGGGTCAGAATTGGACACCTCTGCACTGCAGGCCAGAGGTGCAAAGGTGTAAAGAGGCCTGAAGGTGTAAAGCAATCCAGAGCTTTGCCCTGCTTCATTCCTGCCTGAAGACAGCGCCATGTGCATTCTCCTCCTGTTAAGAAATGCTAAGTGGCAACGAAAAAATGAGACTTTGCTGATAGCATATGTTCAAAACACAGGCTCATTTCTTAATATGCTTTGGCTCCAGCCTCTAGCTGAGAAGCCAGATTGCTGAAGCACCACAAGTGTGGATAAATGTACAGCTGGGGCATTGCGTAATTTTTGCCTCAGTGTGACATACAGAGAAAGCTGTGAACATCACCACAGACCAGAGAAAACAACTGCTGCCTTCCTGGAACAAGCATTTCAGGTCACTCTTCTATCCACGGTCAATTCTTGGTCAGTCTGGTGTTGGGAAAGGTGTTGCTCAGATCTTGACGCACAATTGAAGCATTTCCCACCTGATGGATGCACAGAGGGTAGAGTACCAGAAAAGTATTCATCTCCAGAAGGTGATGACTCCTCCAGGTGTCTGCTTAAGCTATCTAAGTCTTTAAGTCTCTAAGTCAGTTTAGCTGCCTGGCTAAAGTGCTGAACATCTCCTCTACACAGGGAAGAGACAAAGGTTACTCTGTAAGGCTCTTCCCTGCACATGAGGTTAATTCCTGCTCTATACTCACTTAAATAAATATCTCTGCATAGATTATACAGAGGTCAAAGGCAGATCAGCCACCTAATTCAGTTGCTTATATGATTAAAATCGTCTGGGGCAAATGTTCTTTTTCCTTTGCTACCAGTGACAAAGAGGGCATCTGGTGAGCACCTCCATGGTGCAAGGAACAGGTTTCTGCAGCAGTAAAAAAGGGGCACTAAATTTTGCCCAGAAGGCTTCCAAGTCTCTGCAAGGAAACCTAAAGCTGGAGCAAAAGGTTGGAGTTTATGGAAGTGGTTTGTGGTTGTGGTTAAAAGAGTTTGCTCTTCCATCCTTGCACAAGGGTGTTTTTCTAGGAATTTTTGCTCATGTCACTAGGAATTCAGCCCAAAATAGACTCACTGGGACAGAGAAGAAGTGAGAGCATGGCTCAGGAGTCAGAAATGCAGAAAACTTGGCCCAAGACAGAGTTTTGTACTCTCTGAGAAGGGCATAATCTGATGTCGAGCTTTCCCCAAGAGTCATACTCCGAAATGGGAAGGAGCCCAAAATGATCACATGCTGAGAGCCCGTTTGGAGACAAGTGGCTCCTGCTGCCAAACAAACTGGAGGGGAGGGCTGCCCTTGAAAAATTCACTGCTGCCCACGTGCTGATCCTCCTCTGGAGAGCAGGAATTTCTCAGTCACAGCCAGGCCAATTGCTCTTCCAAAACCAGCGTTCCAGGGGTCATCATCCCTGACCTTATCTCCATCTGCACTGGGGTCAGGAGCTCAGCAGTGCTCTGCCACTCAGCTGTCCCTTCCCTTCCAACCAAGGGTGTCAGTGAATCTTTCTGGAGATGTGGGAATTTCCTCAGGTGGCTCATGGAAGGAGGTCAGCAGAGAAAAAGAAACCTGCCTCTAGTATATCTGCTTTGACTTTGGCCTGAGCGTGCCTCTGGGTCTGGGGTAACGTAACAGACAGGGACGTGGGAAGATTGGCATCTCTCCTCTTCTTTACCACATTCGATAGGTTTTAAAATATACAGAATATACCGATTGTGGAAAAAAGGTCTGGCTACTCAGGAAGAATTCAGGAATATAGCTAGGGCATGTAGAAAGAAAATCAGAGAGACGAANCTAAGAGGAGGTTGTAAGCAGGTGGGGGTTGGTCTCTTCTCCCAGGTAACTAGCAGTAAGACAAGAGGGCATGGCCTCAAGCTGTGCCAGGGGAGGTTTAGGTTAGACATTAGAAAGAAATTCTTTACAGAGAGGGTAATCCGCCATTGGAATGGGCTGCCCAGGGAAGTGGTGGATTCTCCGTCTCTGGAGGTTTTTAAGACAAGGCTGGACATGGCACTTAGTGCCATGGTCTAGCAACTGTGGTGGTAGTGGATCAAGGGTTGGACTTGATGATCTCAGAGGTCCTTTCCAACCTGTATGATTCTATGATTCTATGATTCTATGATCTTCTCTCCAAATGAAGCACACCTGGAATTTCTTACTCCAGAATTTAAACTGAATTCTTGGTCGAAAATTCCTCTGAAGAAAATGCTGTAAGGTTTCAGGCCTTTCCATCATTTCAGTTTTTCTTAATTCCATTAGGGTCCTTGCCTCGGTTTCTCAAGCGACATATTTCTAAAGAAATGCAGATTTTGTCCTTTAGGTAGCAGGCAACAGTAAATTCTGAAGCTGCAATTATTCAGTTCAGCAAACACATCAACAGGCAGTGACTCCTCCAGAGTGGACCTGAATTTCTCAGATTAGTCATCTTTGGCTATGAAACTCTTCTGGGGTCCAGCAGAAGTCAGAGATCAGATCTACTGGTACGTGAGAACCATCTGACCCAGTATCTCAGCAGTTACATAACGTTTTAAAATTAGGAAAACAAGATAACCCATCCCTTCCTGCCTCTTTTGAAGGAAGGATTCATGGGTTTATGAGGATGTGACATGAGTTTCTTCTAAACTATTTTCCTATTTCTTCCAGTAAGAGTGGCCAACCAGCCAGAGCAGCAGGGATCCCTCCTTCCAGCATCACCAGAAAATGAGACAGTCCCGAATTATGCCTTAGGATCCACTTGATGCCTTAATTTTGTCTAGCCTCTGTTTTCAGGTAGCCCATCGAGACATCACCACCAAGATCTGAATCCCAAGGCTGGCCTCTGCCAGACTGTAGGCTGGGGTCTGAACTGCAGTGATTTAGGAAAGGCTTATTCCGAGATATGGTTTAGGAATGCCTGCAGTGTTACCACCCTGGGAGACAGGGACCAGAGCGCATTCCCAGCTGCCATTCTTCAGCACATTCCCAGCTCCTTGGAAGCCTGCTGCTGAGCCCTTTGCAGCCTACCTGGGAGCTGGCTGGCTTGGGTTTGAAATCATCTACATCTTTCTCAAATCATCTGCAGGTGCCACTTTCCACCCTCCTACAGCCTCTTGGCTGCTGCCGAAAACTGCTCCAGTGGCGATGCGGAAGTGAAGTCCTGGCAGCAATTCCCTCTTCGTATTTCCACCTGAAGAAAGAAAAAAGGAAAATAAAACAAAGCAGCAGAAGTTGCTGTCCATGGGGCTTTCAGGGTTGCAAAGTCCCTTTTCTGATGCTGCAAGGCCCATACCTTGGGAAGAACAGCCTCTTTCAGGCACTGGAAGTGGATGGCAAAGCCCTTCTGTTTGGTGAGGGTTCTCGATCCATGGCTCTCTCACCATTCCCACTAGTCCAAGGTCCAACAAGGGCTCCTTTGACATCATTTGGAACCGAGCTGGAGCAGGGCTGGGCAAAGTCTTTCCCTTCACATGGGAGGTGGAAAGGTGTTTATGGGAACGCCTGGGTGCTCGTGGGCATCTCCAGTCTGCTGGGAAGTCACTGAGCAGTCAAGTCAATTATTTTTAATGAACTGGGCCAAAGCTGATTGTGTTATTTTGTAACATATTAGTTTGGAAAGCAGTGAAATTATTTGGCATCTTTCCCTGGCCATCACAGGGACCCCTTTGTGCTTCCCTTTTCCCCACTTTTCTCTCGTGTGTATAGCTGGCTCCCACATCTCCACTTGCTGACACTGATTGATTGCATTAATATCACTGTAAATATTACATAATCTCCGCTTACAATGCTAGAAGGAACTGATGAGTTTTACTCTGCCAAGAGTTTTCAGGCTGGAAAATAATAATGAAAAAATAATCTCGAAAAAATAAAATCTCTCTTACTCTCTCCCCCCATGGTTTTTTTTTGCCATGTGCGTTTGCCGTTGGCTCCGTTGGCTGCAGACCAAGACAAGGCTGTTTGGGCTGTTTGTGGCCATTGCTTCAAGGGGACAGGGAAAAAGAAGTCACAGTATGACAGTAAAGTGTGTCTGGCCCCAGGAGAGGTGATGGGAACAGGGGATGTTGGAAGATGACTCATGGAAAAAATGGATTTCAGAAAACAGGGTTCAGCTGAGCTAAGAAGGATGAGGATGCACAGGGAGGTGTATAACCCATCCTGGTGATGTGGGCCAGTGGAAATATGGAATTGTTGGAGTGTGGTGCCCTCTTCTCTCCATTAGTGGGTGATTTAAGCCAGTGTACTGAGTGTCTGAACTCACCCCCTGTAGGATTTGAAGATTCCGAGGCACAGGCTGGGGAGGCTGCATTGCTGCTGGGAGGGATGGAGGCTGCACTCCTGCTAGGAGGGATGGAGGGGCGGCTCCGCTGCCTTCCAAGGAACCCTGTGGGATGGTCCTTCCCACCCTGCTCAGGGAAGGTGGGAGGGGAGGTGTGACTCCTCCCTCTCCAGCACAAGTCCAGGGTTGTTTGACCTCGTGCATGTAACACATCCTCCATCCCGACCCTCGTCCAGGCCAGCTCTGTTTCTTTTCTCTGTCTCCCTGCCGGAGACAACTCCATATCAGGTTGCGTTCTGAAGCAGGCGCGCTCTTCTCAGGCTCCGCAGAAAATCCATTTATCATATCAGCCTTACATTAGCCAAAGTATCAGAGATAAAAATTATCTTGGAAATCTAAACACAGATTCTAATCTAAGGTACAGCAGCATCTGTTTCCCATTACTTTTTATTACTCGCAAGGTTCGAGCGGCATCGCTCCCGCGGTGAGATATTTGGGAAAGCAGAGGTCTGCGCTTCCCAGAACTCCGGGTCCCAGTGCTGGTTGCTGCTCATCTCCCAGGGCTCATCTGCATGGGAATAGCTGATTACTCAGCGTGCAGCGCTGGGAAGCGTGTCCAGAGCGCAGGCAGGCTCCCCGGGCAGCGCTCTTGCCTGAGCTCAGGGTTGTGCTGACTTCAGCAGCACCAGCACTGGGCTTGGACTCCTTTCAGAAGGCAGCTCAGGGATGTTTTTCAGAGGTATTTGCAATACCAGCCTGCCAGGCTTCACTGGTCCAGACTGGCTGGGGAGAAGCGCTGATGTGGATACATGGACACAAAGCCATGATTTCAGACTCCTTTTCGAGCAGAGCTTTTTCTGAGCTGTGCTTTGGGGATGAGCAGCTCCACTCGTGTTGCTGCCACGAGTGACTCAAACCTGCCACTATTTCTCACCTCACAGGGCAAAATCCTGCATGGTTGTGTGTGTGGGGCAGCTTTTGGCTTAGCCATGAGCAGGCCACTTGATCCAGTATAATGCAACCACCCTTGAATTGCAACTTCCCTTGGACTCCAGGGAATTGTTTCAGAGCAGCCACACCTCAGGGACATCCATGACCCAGCTGGGGTCCCTGAGGGCACTGACAGACCTTGGTCTTATCCCTATCAGTGTCTGAAGGGAGGGTGCCAAGAGGATGGACTAGGCTCTGCCCCGTGGTGCTGAGCAGGAGGACAAGAGGGACGGGCAGAAATGGATGCACAAGGAGCTCCACATACACGTGAGGAAGAACTTCTTTGTTGTGCAGTGACCCAGCACTGGCTCAGGTTGCCCATAGAGGGTGTGGAGTCACCCTCAGAGGAGATGTTCCAGATCTGTCTGCACACAATCCTGTGCCCTGTGCTCTGGGATGACCCTGCTGGAGCAGGGAGATGGGACCAGATAACCCCACCATGGTCCCTTCCAACCTGACCCATTCTGTGAATTCCCTGACCTGCCTCACCATGGACTTTGGATGGTCCCCACTTGAGCTCAGCCCAGCCTGAGCTGCGTCACAGGCTTGCCTGCCCTTTGCCCTGTTCCTGAGCTGCTGCTTGGTTTTCCTGGCTTTTCCTTTAGGGAGCAGCCCTGCTCTTGTGCTTCTCCCTGACGCCAGCACGCTTGCCGTGGTGTGCAGTGCCTTGGGCATGTGCTGTGAACTCAGCCTTGCCCCGCCGCGCAGAGACAAGTATGCAGTTCTGCAAACTACTGTTTGCCTCTGGAGACAAATTATGGCATGCTGCAATAGCTGAGGAATAGCATAAGAGGAGTATGCAATGAATCATGATGCATATGCACACGAGGGGAAAAGTTCAACCTTCTGTTTGCCATTATCTGACTCTTGAAAGCTGAACTGCTCGATTCTTGCTCGATTCTTGCATTTTCTTAGCAGAGTTTATTTCTGTGGCATTTCCTAAGTCTTTCTGTCTGTCTCAAGGCAGGGGAAAAGGAGTGTGTCCCTCTGCAGAGCATTGCATTTGTGCTGGCTTGGAAATAAAAATCAAATCAAAAGTAAAATGGGATAAGAAACACGAAGTGTGTAACTCTAGAACTCTGTCTATGCAGAGCTGAACCCTTTTCCTCAGCTTGCCCAGCTGTGGTATGCCTGAAGCCTCATGTGCTGCACATTCTGGCTGGGGTGGAAGTGGCTACAGGCACAGGGACTTTGGAAACTGTTGTGGCTGCAGGAGGACATGTACCCTGACATGCCAGCAGTGTAAAAAAAATAAATCATGTGTTTTGATTAGAGTCAGAGACATCAGGTCATGTTTTCTGGGTACATCAGTTGAAATGGGTTTTTTCTGACAAGGGCAGAGAAAATGAAGAGAGGAGATAGTTCCTCTCCACCAACTAACTCGAAGCTGATTTTACATCTCAAGGCACCTATTTTTCCCTAATAATGATAGCAAGAGGTCCCCACTTGAGCTCAGCCCAGCCTGAGCTGCATGGCAGCATTGCCTGACTTTTGCCCTGTTCCTGGGCTGCTGCTTGGTTTCCCTGGCTTTTCCATTAGGGAGCAGCCCTGCTCTCCCTGAATAATCTCCTAAACTAGCTCCCTTGGGGTGCATGACTCTGAGCTTTTCAGGGCAGCCTGAAATCCCAAAAAATTCCTATGGCAATATAGGACAATTTGTCTTCAATTCATTTCATGATCACTATGCATAAGTAGTCCCAATGAATTGTGGTACCCAGGATGAGATACAAATCAGGGATTTGTTGGTCTCTGCTCAATACGTCAGATTTTGTCAAACTTCCAAACTGCATAGTGGATACTTGTCCTTCCTCAGGCAAATGTGTAATGCAAAGAGCAGGCCAAGAGGTTTCCAATCATCTCTTAATCATCTATGAACACTCACATGGGAGAGGGCTTTCTTGGGGGGGGGAAAACAAAAGCATCTCCTTAATCTAGCAGAAAAACGAGATCCCAAAATAACGAGGAAACAGAAGCTAAACACATTTAGAGTGGTGACAAGACGTGGGTTTTCAAGAATGACACTAATTACGCATTGAAACCCATTAACTTGGTGACTGGAAGAGTCTACATTCCTTCCTTCCTCCCGTTGGCTGCCAGAACTCCTCTGGAAGCGCAGGCTGAGCCGTGCGGGAGGTCAGTGCCGGGAGCGCTGCCACTCCTGCTGTCCCTCAGCTGGGAGCAGGAAGCGTGGGAGTGCCTCACAATGGTTGCAAACTCACCCTGCTTCACAACCTGGAGCCTAAGGATGTCCATCTCTACTTGAGAAGTAATTTGGTCCAATTCCTTGGGCGACGACACGTGTTTTTGCTGGAATTAGGAGCAGAAGGAATAAAGTCGCCTCATTCCATCCCAGATCCCACTCCAGAGCCACTTTGCTCTGCTCCACACAGCTTGTGTGAGCTGATTTTGTCCCAGCTCTGTGCCTGTCCTAGGGAAGCACGTGTGGTTCATGTATCTAAAACTTCAACTTGTGTTAGGTAGCAATGAGAGTAATTAAATGAACATTTCACTGGAACCCAACCTGCCAAAAGAATCTGACCAAAATACACTTGTGATGCCTACACCAATCTGATTTTTCTAGACAGTCTCTCATGGAAAGAAAACCAACAAAACAATACCCTCTCCCTCAGTGATATTAATTATTCACAATGATATTTGCTTTCTTATTGTGTGCTCAAGCTGGCAGCGCAGCAACCAAACTTAGAAAACTGTGCCATGTCTTATCTTTTTATTTAAAAAAAGCCAGCTTTGACTTTCTGAACTGTCTACACGAGGCAGGGAAAGGTCATTCTGGAGAACCGAGCACCACTTGGATATTAACAGACCACAAACAGTTTGGGATCAGACACACTGGATAGGATTTTGCACAGTATCCGACACAGCAGAGCCTAGCCCTCAAAGTGTTCCCAAAATACAGGGATGAGGAATGTCTCTGTGGGTTAATGCTGCCTGTCCATGCACTGGAGGAAATACTGCAGCATTCCCCCTCTGCCTGCTCCCTCGGGAGCTGGAGAAGAATTCAGGTCAAAGTACAGGGAACTGTATTGCAGTATTAGCACTTATTATCCAGTTTGATTCTATTGAGGGAAACCTGCAGAGAGGAATGAGAATGGAGCTGGCCCTTTCCACAAGTGCTTTAACAGCTGGTGGCCCGAGAGCTGTTTTGATTAAATAAATCACCCCGGTGGAAAAATCTCAAAAGCCGCAGACTGTGGAAAGTTGACCAGATCTTTACTGGCAATATTTAGGGATGCTCTAAACAATGAGACAGTTGTTTTCCTATTACTTTCAGTACTGTGCCTGGAAAAACATGATATCCCTGAAGCTTGCTTGCCCTGAAAGCTTTGGGACGCGTGGCACTGCGAAACCTGACTGCAGGATTCCTGGAGGGGCTCCTGTGCTTGTAAAGACTTTTAGTGTATCCAACAATTAGCAGGATTGCCTTGACCTCAGGTGGAGACAGCAGGACAGGCAGGGTTGGAGGGTTTCTTCCCTGGAGCCTGGCTTTTTCCTGCAAGTATCCTCCACAATCCTGCACCTGCTGTGAACTCCTGGGGGGAAAAAAAAATAAAAAAGGGTAGTTGCAATGCAGTGCCTCTGCCATAAAACCTGTGGAAAGTAAATACAGAGGCAGGGCTGAATGAGCCCTCAGATCCCAGTGGAGAGGCTGTAAGGCACCAGCTCCCTTTGTGCCTGTGGCAGGATCCCCCCCTTTGATCTGTCTGGCCTCTGGATGGCATCGCAGCGAGGCAAATCCAGAGTTTCCATCTGCTAGAACTATTTTGGATTATAACTTGAAGGAGATGTGCTGGAAAAAGCATCTTCTGGGGCAGAGAGAGGCTTTGCCTGCTCAGGCTGGAGAGAGGAGCTGGGCAGAGACTCCACACACAGAGGGCAGGTTGTCAGGTCGAAAAGAGATCTGATGTTCACTTGCTGCTCCTGGGAAGGTCTTCAGTCCAGCCTGCAGGGCTGGGTGTGCTCTCAGAGGCGGGGACGAAGGACAGGCAAAAAAAGTAATCTGATCTAAGGTGCCCAGCTTAGAAATCCCCCTGCAGCAGCAAAAAGAGGTTAGAGGTGTACAAGAAAGGAGACCTTTCCTGTGTGGTGGTTGTTGGTAGCTGCTTCTCACTAGTCTTGACCTTTTCACGAATGCCTGAGTGCTGCAGAGGAGCTTAGTGCTGGCCTGGAGTGGTGAGGGAGGTGAGCAGAAGTGACCTTCCAAATGTGACCTGCCAAACTCTGCCTGACAGAGTCTTTCTCCTTAACTGGGGGTTTGTAGAAGTGGAAATGGAAGTTTAAATACAAGGTTCAGGGTTTGGTGGTTGGACTCCTCCAGGCAGGCTCTCAGAGAGCTTTTTGGGTCACCCTGGATCAAGGCACCTTCCTGCTGCTGCTCCTATCAGTGCTTTTCCTAGAGCTCTGATGAGTGAGAGCCACCAGTCTCCATGCTCATTCTCCTGGAAGGAAAACCTAATGACCTCCCAAGGTGGCATCACCAGCACCTTTTCATAATCAGCAGAGCACCGAGCTCTGCATACATTTCCTTTCCCTGCCCCGTTGTTTCTCCTGTTTACACTGCTGTCCCATTTACACCTTTTATTGACACAAAGGATCAATCTCCCGTGCTTGTACAACAGCTTTTGGCCGTGGTCCCTTTGTTGTGGGTAAAGCAGAGGGCCTTTACTGAGCTTCGTTCCACCTTATGGAGCAGAAGCATGAAAATAAGTTATTACAGTCAGAAAGTCTTGTTTACAGGGGAAAAAAATAGATCAAGCCCTGCGTGTAATGCAGTAACTGTGGGCTCTGGGAGAAAAGATCTAATTGTTGTCTGTGCTAAACACAAATCTAAACAGGATCACAAGTCATTAGCTATTTAATAGGTGACTAAAGTAAATACTGCAATTAAAAAGCCTATTAAAAATAATATTAAAAAAAGAAACCTCGCAAGAAATGCAGCTTTGTCCTGGACTGCCAGTCAACAAAATCAACAAACCATTACGAAAAAAATGTCTGTGCATGCCCAGATCGGTAAAACACATAGTAATTACTTGGCAAATTTTATCTTCAAAGTCCTCTGCGTGAGCTAAGTAATTAATCCTCCCAACACCTTGGTGCGGTATGTGCAGCAGGCACCGGTAAAAAGCAAGTTTGTCTCGCAGCCGGGTACAAACACCTTGTTGTGGGGCTCATTCTTCATAGAGGAAATGCCGCTCTAAAGTCAACAACAGGGAGTGGAGGTGGTTATCTCTTCAATGGCACTCATTGTAAGCCGCTGCCGCTTTTGTCTGAGGGGAGCACGAGGAGTTAAGAGGCTGCGGGACGCTGGCCTTGGATTCCCCATCGCATTCCAGGATGAGTGGAGCGGCTTTGGAGGAGCCCCGGGAGCCCACGCAGCTCTTGCCTTCATACCCCGGGGTCAGGGTGATCTGCCGGGCCTGAAAACACTTCCCGACACGAGCTTTGGGTCTGCTGAGTTGAAGCTGATGGCTTTTCGGTTTAATCAGTTGTTTCAGGGCGGAGGGGAAAGGGAGATTCCCCTTCCCGGCTGCGATGCTCCAGCTGCGGCTGGGGAGGGCAGGTGAGATGCAGGTGGTACAGCTTTGGGTGCCCGCGGTGCTTTGAGCCCACCTCTGTGCTCTCTGCCGAATAGAAAACAGTTTTCTGCTCTGATCCTTCTGCCTGTTGCTCTGTGTGACGGCTTCTTGCCGTAAAGCCAAAAGGAGGGGAAAGATAAACACAAGTAGTAGATCGGAGTGGAGTAACACGAGGGGGAAGGAGAGGTGAGAATGCAGTGGCAGAGTGTGGAAAACCCACATTAAAATCAGCTGTGTCACAAACACATCCTGAGCCTGAGCTCGGGGAGTGCCAGCAGAAATTAAGTACCTTCCAGAGAGAAATCAAAGATGGTACCATCAGCTCTGTCCATCATCTGTAAGTGCAGCAAAAGGCTATGTGGAGCTTGGCAGGTGCCACATGGAACAAACCTTCCCACCTGGGAATGACTAATCCCACCCTGGCTGCCACTAAGAGACCATTTGCTGCAGTGGCTAATTGGGCTGAGCAAAATAAACTTTCCCACAAGGACTGTTGAACTACAAATGGAAAAATACCTGTGCAGAGATTAATTCTGGTGCAGGAAGGAAGGTGCTTCTGCCAAACGAAAGGCTGTAGTGAAGAAAAGAGCTGCTTTCCAGTTGGTCAGAGGGGCACCTGGGCAGCAAGGAGAAAAATGGAGGTTTATGGATGGAGGGAAACGCAGGTTTATGGATATGCAGCTGGCAGAGTGTTTTCACCAATACTGTGATTTTTGTAGTTGTAGTTGCAGGTGTGTTGGTGTGTGCGTGGAAGGGGAATGTTGCCATACATCAGGTAAGGGTCAGGATGTGAACAACACCAATATGTGGCTCCTCCTCCCTTCAAGGAAGGTCCTTTTTTCCTTTTCTTTTTTCCTTTTTTTCTTTCTTTTTTTTTTTCTTTTGTTTTTTTTTCCTTTTCTCCAGGCTCCTCTGCTTCTCAGCTCTCAGAGGAGCCCCATATCTGTCTTTATTCTCCAGCCTGCTGTTGATCAGGGAAAAATATGTTCTCTAGGATGAAACCCCAAGAATAGGTACTCATAAGCATTATTAGCCTGGTCATCTCCCTGTGGATTTTCCATTTTTCTAGGAATTAAAATGAAAACAAGGGAGGCAGCGTTCAGAAACTTGAATGGGCTTAGTAACACGTGAAGCATTTCCCAAAGCCTCATGTCATGCAGGTATAAGTCATGCAGGGTTTTCCATGTGCACACAAGTCCTATCCTAAATCCAGAGTAAACTGCCAAGCTGTTTCTCCGTAGGGCACACTCTGTGACATACATCAGCTGGGTCATCTGCAGAGCCCAGCCCTGAAAAACACCATCTAAACACATCCTGGGGCTCAAACAAGGACCTCAAGCACGTACTTTGGGATTTCATGCTGTCCTGATGCACAAATAATTCCCACAACTCTGATTAGAGGCATGGGATGAGGCCAGCCTCCATGCTGGGATATATTGACTTGTGTATTCGGGGGTTTCCAGGGAATGTCACCTTCCCAGCTCTCTCCTTTGTGCCATTAGGGTGTCAGGCTTGGCTGGAAGAGCTGTGCAGGTGAATCCTCTTTGAAGCTTGATCTTGTTGGAGTCCAGGAAAAGCCTGGGAACTTTTCCTGATCCTCTGGATGTTTGTTTTACCCCCAGAACTCCTCAAAATAGCTTAGCCTGGGAGCTAAGCTAGGGGGAGAAGTTCTCTTCACTTTTGGGAGAATCTGAATGCACCAGAGAATTGAAAAGATTTTTGTTTAGTGTACCACAGAGTGTGTAGTTGTAGTTCTTAGGTTTTGCTATATATATTAATATAGAGACAACATGGAGATTCTAGGGTGTTTGTTCCTTCTTCTTTCTTCTCCTTCTCTTCCTTTTTCTCTGACATGAGTTCCTGTGATTTGCTAATTGGTAGATAGAATTTAGTGTAGAGGAGACATGTCAATAGGGTTGATATTCACTGGTTTTGGGGACAAAATAAGATATGTAAAGTTTTCTAACTGGTTGATAATAGATATAAAAGCTACCTGCTTTGGGTAACCATTGCCATTCTGCCCTCGTGTTCCTGGAGGTCACAGCACAGTCTGTGCCTCCGAAACTTTGATTAGAAAAAAAACCCCAAGCTTTGAAACGGCAGAAAGAAGCTTCGTTTCATCTTTTCGGGACATGGGACACTGAAATAAGGAACACAGCCGGGCCAGGAGTCAGCAGGGTCCAGAGCCCCCCGGCAGATCTGAAAGCAATGCGTGGAAAAACTCCTATTAACAAAGCCCAAACTGTTACTCCACCAAACATTTAACTGACATCAAATCCCTGCTTATTTCTGCCCTTCCCAAATAATTTGCCGTTTGGAGGGCATTTCAGTGTGTTATTTTCTTCAGCGTCTCTTTTTCGAGGGAAAATCTGCTTTGCTGCACCAGTTGCTTCTGAAAGGATGCAGAGGACAAAGAATGTGAAGAACAGGGCGCTCGGGATCTGTCCTTTTCAGAAGGTGACAGATTCCATGGCTTGTCAGGGGTGTTCTTTGGACCCTGACTCCTGGCCCCACTGTGTTCCTTATTTCAGTGTCCCATGTCCTGAAAAGATGAAATGAGGCTTCTTTCTGCTGTTTCAAAGCTTGTTTATTTCTGGTTCTTATCAAAGTTTCAGAGGCACAGACTGTGCTGTGACCTCCAGAAACACGAGGGCAGAATGGCAATGGCTACCCAAAGCAGGTAGCTTTTATATCTATTATCAACCAGTTAGAAAACTTTACATATCTTATTTTGTCCCTGAAACCAGTGAATATCAACCTTATTGACATGTCTCCTCTACACTAAATTCTATCTACCACTTAACAAATCACAGGAACTCATGTCAGAGACGAAAGGAAGAGAGGGAGAAGAAAAGATGCAGAAGAAGGAGCCGACACCCTAGAATCTCCATGTTGGTTCTATATAATATATATAGCAAAACCTAAAAACTACAACTACACTTTCTGTGGTACCTCAGGTATCTCCTCATTTCTTTAGTGCTCTCAGCTCACCCAGAAGTGTGGGTAAATGCTCCCATGAGCTTGGTTCGCAGGCCAAGCCTTTTTTGAGGAGATCTGAGGATAAAACAAACACCCAGAGGAGCAGGAAAAGTTCCCAGGCTTTTCCTGGACTCCAACAATGCCTCATCCAGGAGCTGCTGGATGCCTTTTCTCCAGGGCATCCCAAATGGATCAGGGACATCAGCAAACAACCTTGTGCTTCTCAGGGTTTCTCAGAGCAAACGTCCCGAGCACGACTCTCCTTTCTGCCTTCCAGGGAGTGGGAAGCAGCATTCCCGGATGACACACAGCTCCCCCCTGTTTACCCCACAGTGTCTCTTGGATTAGACCCCTCTGCCATCCATCATCCGTTCAGAGATACAGATTTCACTAATGGCCACAGTGTAAATATTTACAGTAAACAGTTTTAACGGCTGACTTTTAGCAGCCACCGTGCATATGGAACTGCATAAACAGGAAGGACGATTACAGGGATGGAAAAATTGGCACAGGAAGGAAGGAAAAGTAAGAAATTAAAATGCTGAGGTCCTACATTATTAATTCATATAATAATTTATTAGAAATTACCCTTCTCTTCTGAAGAACCACAATGCAGGCATAAACACATAGAATTTCTTGGCCCTACAAAATTATATATTTTATGTATATATTTTAGTGCTGAAATTCATCTGATGTTACCTTTTTGACCCAAATGATTAGCCAGGATGTGGGGTCTCAGGGCTTGTTTTCACTAGAAGCACATATTAATGATGGTCTCAAGTATTTCTTTAACACAATCCTGTTTATTTCAAAGCCTGGGCAAAATCCTCGTTCCCTGAACTCATTAGGAATTAAATAGCAGGAGGCAGTTTGCTCGGGCAGTGGTCCAAGCCCCCTTTCCCAGCCAGCACTCAACCCCAAAAGCTCACTTCATCAGTCTCATTTCAAGGTCATGCTTCATGTGCTTCTTCAGTTATCCTTGACTTTTTCACTGCCTTCTCTCCTCGCTACTGTGATATTCCTCATCATGTTTTTACTGCCTATTTCTCCCATTTCCCCTGCTTCCTTTCCTTTCCCACCCTCCCTTCCCCCCCAAAAGGGCCCAAGAAACTGCATTAAATCCTTTGCTCCTTTAAAAGGAATTAAAATCCTTAGCCCTTAGCACTTGCTAACTCATGCTATGTGTATTAGGCAGTGGATCCTACAGTTTTGAGCACTGATTCTCTCTTCAACCCCCCCAAAATAGCTATTTTTTCCATTTATTCTCATCAAAAAGTGTCTATTTGGCATCTCCCTCCCACCTGACAGTGACTTTGTGTCTTCAGCTGTTGTTGCTTGCCAGATGCATGTGATTTTTTAATCTTTTCTTTTCTTTTCTTTTCTTTTCTTTTCTTTTCTTTTCTTTTCTTTTCTTTTCTTTTCTTTTCTTTTCTTTTCTTTTTTTTCTTTTCTTTTCTTTTCTTTTCTTTTCTTTTCTTTTCTTTTCTTCTCTTCTCTTCTCTTCTTTTTTCTTTTTCTTTTTCTTTTTCTTTTTCTTTTTCTTTTTCTTTTTCTTTTTCTTTTTCTTTTTCTTTTTCTTTTTCTTTTTCTTTTTCTTTTTCTTTTTCTTTTTCTTTTTCTTTTTCTTTTTCTTTTTCTTTTTCTTTTTTTCTTGTCTCCACAAGGATCTTCCCGAGGGAAAGAGAGAATTTGTTCTGGTCCTTCAGCCTGGCTTTGCCCCTGAAGGGGGTTTTGTTTTTCCTTTCCCCTGGAGCTGGTAAATCCCTGTCACCGCGTGACACAACAAAGCAGCGACAAATTCCTGTGCACACTTTGCCTGTGGGTTCACAGGCACACACTTTGGACCTCAGCAAGAAGAAATATTGTCTCCCATTCCCCCCCCTCTGCCAGAATAACTTTTCCTTTCTGTGTGTTTGTTTAACTAATCTGTGCTAAGGCCACCTGCTCTTCGAAAGGCAGCAGCAGCAGCGTAAGAAAATAACAAAATGCTTCAATATTTCAGTGGGAATCAAGGTTCCATGGCTTTTTCTGGGCATGGCAGCAGGGCATTTACAAGGCCAATTTCTGCTACTCAAAGCATTTCAGCAGGTTTTTAAAGGGGAGACCTACGAACCTGAACTGAGCCAGGCTTAAACTTGGGTTTATCCATCCCAGGTGCCAGCAGTGCTCAGATCCACACTCTGTATTCCCTGGCTTGGATCTGTTGTGTCCTGCAGAAGGCTGAAGGAGGGAGGTTGTTTGACTTGGAGCCGGGCAGATGTCTGACAAAATAATGTGACCAAATTAAGACAGATGAAAAGTGGCGACACAGAGGGGGAGAAAAGTGAATTTCTTTTCCTCTTGTGGAAAATTCAAGCAGTCCAATACCTGCTGCAGTCCAGGTGGCATTCATTTCCCTCGTTTACCTAAATGGGGAGACTGGGATTTTTATTTTATTTTATTTCATGTATTTTCATTTTACGATTTTCTTGAAGCTTTTTTTTTTCATCTGTATTTTGATTTTCTTCAGAACCACATGTCTTCCTGCTACATGGAAAAGAATCAGTAAGTCATCACCTCCACTTCCTAAAACACTTCTACTGCTGATTTTCCCTTTTTTTGTTAAATGCATTTTTGAAAACCTGCAGTTGCCTCAAAAAAAAAAAATACAAATCATAACTAAAAAAAGAATGTGGTAAAAAGATTAAAAATTCTTCTAATAAATCTATGGGGAAGATGTAACTTGTTGTGACTGGCTGAGGGAAAATCCTGCTAAATCCTTTCAGGCATTCATTGGAGGAACATCACAGGTGAATCATGGCAGCAGAGGGAAATGGGTGTGTCCTTCAGTCCTTAGAAATGTGACTTTTTATCCTAGAAGAAGATGGACATCTTCAGCTCTGGTGAGTTCATATTCCACAGGACACCAAGTCCCAACCACAAACCGTAATCATCAATTAATGATCAGGTCATTAAATAATTTCAGTCCAAGGCCTGCTGCCAAGGGAAACACCATGGATGTTTTGTTTTCATAAAATGGTGAACAAACTGTGAAAAGAGAGACTTTTCCTGACACAGAGGAAAGATGGAAATATTTGACGAGAGCGGGAGGAGCAAGGTAATTACGAAGAACTCGAAGCTACAACATAAATACAGGAATATACCCCCTGAGTCAGCACTGGTCTAAAATATATGTAATTTTAAAATCATGAAATGCACCCATTAAACCACACGTGCTAATTGTGTGCTTAAAATCAGGCCTATGTGTGAGCTCCTTGCCGGGCTGGAGGTCAGGTGAGGCACAGATGTGAACAGTGCTGTACCCTTGGTATGTCACATGGAGTGAAAAGGAAAAGAAACAAAAGAAGAAAAGAGGTGAGAGGATTAAGGAAGAAAAATCCTGCTTTGACAACTAACATACAAGGATGAGGCTAGAAATATCACATCAGGAGAGGGAAGAGGGATATCCTTGGAACAACTGGGTCAGGTAACCTTGAAGGAACCAGCCCAGATGAGGTTGCTGTATCGGTGAAAGAAAATGGGATGTTCTCAAAAGACTTCATTGGACTTGAGATAGTTCCTTTTGTTTTCATAGCAGGGTTCCCTTCACCTCTTTGAGATAGTTAAAAAAAAAAAAAAGAAAAAAAAGAAAGGCAGGACAACTTCTGCCTTTGCTCAGGAGCTCCTGGAGTCCCATCGCTGCTGCTCTGCTGCTGCAAAAGCCATCCCCCACCTCAAGTGGCAACTTCGAGGTCTCTGGAGGGTAACCAGAATGTTCCACATCGTCTGGTTGGAAACCCCCTGGCCATTTAATAAATGCTTTGGTTTCTTATAATCTCATCAATAATTTTGTTCACAAAGACTGATCGCCAACAGGAAAATACTTCTGTGGGTCTGATCCAAGGTTCAGGTGAAGTCAATGAAAATATTCCTTGGGCACTCTCCATGTGGAGCCATATTTTGACCTGTCTTTCTAAAGCTTGCAGGAGAAGAAAACGGCTCAATTTGTCTAGTTGCTCTTTAACAAATGGTTTTAGTGTTTTTAAAATTCTGCCTTTGGGATGTTCATGCATCACTGAGCACCGTTAAAATAGAATTTGACATTGGTATTCACAGCAATGCTAAGAAAACTGACTTTCTTCATAGGAAGGAAAAAACCTAACCCTAAAAGGAACATTAAGCACATAAATAACACGAAACATGCCTGTTTCCACAATAATTTCAATGATTCATTTATTTGTTTTCAGTCCAGGGCTTTTAAGATAAAGATTCATCATATGAATTATTTTTTTAGGTAATGCACACTATAAACATTTTATTTTCCCCCTCCCTCAAGATCTGATCCCTTTCCTTTTTTTTTTTTTTTTTTTTTTTTTCTTGCGGAAAGTAAGATTTTTCCAAACTTCTCGTGAATAAGTGATGACGACGGGAAGTTCTCTAATCTCTTGCCATTTACAAGTGAGTCCACGTGGAGCTTTTGGATGGAAAGTTGCAGCAGAAGGTTCCAAGAGCTGCAGGGCTCTCTAGCTCCGAGCTGGGCTGAGTGTATGGAGATGTATCCCAGGCAGCAAAATCCAGCTTTTCCAGAGTAAGCTCATTTTAAAGACGTGTGGATGTGGCACTTGGGGACACGGGTTAGTGGTGGACTTGGCAGTGCTGGGTTAACAGTTGGACTCGATGATCCCAAAGGTCTTTTCCAAACTAAATGATGCTCTGATTCTATTTTTTCACTCTCATCCTTGCCCTCTAATGAGCCGTGGCAGCCTTTTCTTGCCTGCACATTCCTTTGTACCTATGTAGCCAGAACTCTCTGGGATGGGTAGGGAAGGATTTGGCTGCTGCAGGGCTATCACAGGATCAGGGGGGGCTCATGTTGGTCTGACCCTGGGGCCCGTGCTCTGATTTTCCCTGTTCCCACATCCAGAGGTGTTTGTTGGGAGGGAGGGAGGGTGAAATCTGTGTTTCAGCAGCCCAAAATTTCGTCCCCGGATTAACTCCTCCTGCTCCTCCCTTGCAGAGGAGTTGTGTCATCTGGACAGGGGCTTAGGGGCGAGGAATGAGTCTGTCCATGGCTTCTGGTGATTTAACAGGGTGGTTTATTCCATTAATACATTGTGTTTTGAGGCACGGCCCTTGGGAGCCAATGGGAACCTTTCCAGTTGGTTTCCATTAACTAAATATAAAAGGGAGTTGCAGCTTCAGAGGCATTTAACTATGGAAAAACTCCAGTAATCACAAACCCCAGGACTCAAGACCCTGCAGATCATGGCCCTGGGTGGTGGGTGACTATGACTTGTAGAACAGTCTCCTCTCTCAGGATTAAGGCCAAGCCTTGGAAGAACCAAATCAGTCTCTGTTTAGAGAGTACAGATTCAAGAACAAACCCCTTCACCCTTGCTAAAGTTCCATCACCAAACACACCAAGAAATGAAACATGGCATTTCTTCCAAGGTTAAAACATTGCTCTCAAATATATTTATATATGTATAAAATAGGAGATATATTAGGACTATTATCTTGCGCTTGTGATGGTCTTCTCCAAGTTCCACGTGCTTCCTGCAAGGGGACATTTTTTTGGGTTTTGTGCTCCAAGTTTCCAGCTCTGTGGTGGTCACAGCTGTCCCTCACTGCTTCTCCTGGTTTTTCATTCCGTAAACTTTTCAGGACTGCACCTACTTTATCCATATAGGAAATGTTTTTGGTTTTTTTTATAGTACTTATATCACTGAGGAGATACAAAAAATGCCTGCTGGGTTCAGGTCTCAGATTTGCTGTAATAAAAATGATACAGGGGCAAAAGTAATTAATGGATATTGAATATCAAATGTGGACTCAGTTCTAGAACATTTTGAGCATTTTTGCTTTGGAGCAAATACTCTGGGCTAAAATGTGAAAGGCTTGAAGGATTTATTTTTTTTTTTCCAGGGAGAGGGTTGCTGCTATGTGGAAATATTGTCTCTTATGCCACATAGTAAAGTACATTTTTTTCCTCTTTTGCAAAAGAGTGGTGAGAAGCCAGCTTTCTTATTTATCCAACTTGTCATTCCACAGGGAAAAAACTGGAGATTTAGTAATATCTTTAAAAAAAGGATTGCCAATACAAATGCAATTGTTTCTCGCAGAGGCACATTAAGGAGGCGACATTTGGAAGCGCTTCCAAAAATGCAAAACAAAGCTGGATGTAAAATAATTTTGAGAGGAATTTGTGGTATGTAACAAGGGATGAGTGTATGCCTGCTGAAAGGACAGATCATTTAAGTTCAATGAGACTCATTTCTCTGCAAGTCAGATATTCTGTGTAACATAACTCAGGGAGCCCCGTGGGAGCAGCTGGAGGTGGGGAATGGACTCTTGGGTGATGTGTTTATTCACAGGCTCAACAGGAATCAAAGCTTTTCCAAATGGAGAGCTGTTTGCATGCTTAAGACATCATCTAAAGTTGCCCAGCTGGGCTGGTGGGACACTCTATGTACAGCCAAGAAAACAGGGATTGAATACTGGGACATTAACCCGTAAACAAAACGGGGATCCAGGAGTCCTGTGCGCAGCACTTGGCAACTTCAGCTCTTTGATGATAGCAGGAGAGGCACAACTCTGATCCTAGTTCAGCCACAATATGTAACCACACCTCCACATTCCCAACCCTGCAAAGTTCTGGCTAAATTGCATTAATTTTAGCGTAAACAGGACGTGTTTCATATTTATGCAGGGCTCTGGCTCCAGTTGCTGTCCTGAACCCGAGCCACGGCAGAGGAACATCTCTGCTTTAGCCTTGTTTTTGTTTTGCTGGTTCTGCTTACAGCAAACAACCGTGTCTGAGAAGCCTGGGGTCCGTGGGATCAACTGTTTAATCAGCTGTAGCAAGAATGTGATTGTCTTTGTTGTTAACCACTCAGCTATGAAAAGCGTGAATAGTATATGTACATTTGGAAGCACCACACCAGTGGTTTTGTCCCTGCTTTGCTCCCTCCTACTGGTCAAATGCTCTAAATAAGTTAAATATTTTGGAAGTCAAGCGTTTCGCTGTTTTTCCTCCAAAGTCTGTGTTTTCAGTTCAAACAGATAATTGCATCTGTAATGGAGAGATGTTTTCTTCACTTGGCTCTGTTAACATCATAAAACACCTGCTAGGACTGAGCTGCTTTTACCTCTGAAATGTTTGTTTTTCACCACTTTTTCTGCAATATAAATGTACCACTCTAACTACAAAAGTTTCTTTAATTTTTTTTAAAAAAACTCCCTCCTTGGCACTGAAAAAATATACTTACTTTTGCTAGGTTTTGTTGGATTTTTTTTTTTTAATCTTTTCCTCAGACCATAAACATTTGTTAGGCTTGCAAGAGAAAAGAAAAAACCCAGCCACATCTAATGTAACTGTTGAAGTGTCAGAAATGCAAATCTCCTGTTGCTGCTGTTTTGGTGTACGCGGGATGGAGGATGAGGAGGTGCTTCCTCCTCCCAGGGCAGCAGTTTTGCATCCTTGCAAAGGGAAGTTTGCACTGCCTCTCTCTCAGTGATTGCCCACACAGCAGCCAGAGAGGGCTTCTTCTGCATTTTAGGGGTGCCCAGCACACAGCCCACTGCCCACACCGAGCAGGTGGGCTGGGAAAGGTCACTGGCACCCACACAGCACCGTGTTATCCTGGGAGTGGGTATCCATGAACCACGGGGGAGCAAACTCTGTGATGCCTTGAATGGCTACCTAGAAACAGAGACTAGACAGGAATAAAGGAAAAAAAGGTGGTATTTTATCTGAAAGGCCTTCAGGTGCACACTTTGGGCACTTCAGAGCTACACTAGCAGCGCAGGGTTTGAAAAATATAAAAGTTAAAACCTAAGGCATCATCTGGTCCTGGCTATTCCCGGGCACTGCAGAGTGGCTGAAGTGAGCTGAAGACCAGCTCATGTGAGCAATTGCTTCACTCCGTTGAGTGGCTGGGTGTTGCAAGACCACTCCAGGATTCAGTTGTTTTCCTGGATGCTGGAATGTGTCTCTGGTCCGAGTGTTGACTCATTTCTCCCAGGAACGAGTGGCTGCTGGCTCTGGACGTCCTGAGCAGCTCTTGTGCACCCAGGGGAGCAGGGTGCAGGGGCAGCCCGTGGGTACACACCCTCTCTGGCATCCAAAAATCGGATGTTGCAACGCTCACATGCAGGTTGCCAGGTTTTTAATGGAAAATTAATGGATGGCTGACCTCAAAATGCTGGGAGCTACCTAAATGGTTACATCACTCTACCACCCACAAGTGTTTCTTGTGAACTTTTCCCAACTTTCCTTCCCGAACCTCTCAGCTGTCGTCTCCTCTCGATTTGGACAGGCAGCAGCATTTGGGTTTGGTTTTAAACTCCTAGTAAAGGCACTTCAGAGGTGCTGTGGAGTTGGGAGAGGTTTCTGATGACGCCAGGTGTGGCACAGACCCTGCTCCTGAACTGAGCCCCGACTCTCTTAGCGTTGGTATCAAGCAGCTGTTGATATCGAGGAGCTGTAGGGTGGGAGAGGGTCTATCCCCTTTTCCCTCACCTCTGTGTCATCTAAATCTTCCTTGAAAGTAGTCAGAGAGGAGCAAACCAGAGGATCTTTTAAAAATGTCCCCAGTGTCATCATCTCCCTGTCACGCTTTTGAAATGTCAGCCGAAGAACTGAAGTGTCCCTGTTTTCTCTCACCCTCAACAGTCCATTTTCCAACCCTCATCTTCAATTTCAGGGGAAAAAAAAGGTGAAAAAACCCCAGAACTGATAACCATCTTGCCACATTGCATAACTCCTGCCCTCGGCGCATTTTCCATGCTCCCGGGCCAGACAGGTTTTCCATTTTTTCTTTATCGTTATGTCTCACTCTTTGGAGCGACAGCTCTATCGCAAAAATCTCTATCTCTTGTTTTCCAAATCTGCAGCTGTTTGTGTTTCTCTAGCTTCCAAATTGCTCTTGGTCCCCGGCCGGGGTGTCCCAAAGACACCAGCGGGAGAACAAGCGCTGCCTGTGAGGAGCTGCTGGGTGGTCTGCAAGGGAGCTGTGCCTTAGCCCTCCACCTGTGCCCGGGCGAAAAATGTCCTGCGAGACCCAGAAATGTGTTTTCCCTTCGTGTGCAATCCCCCAGGTAAAGCCGGAGCTCCCAGATCGGAGGCTTTGCCCGGAGCGGGCAGGCTGCTCCCTCCGTCACAAGCACTCGGTTGTTTCCAGCAGCTCAGGATTGACAGGCAGAACTCAGATATTCTGACGCTTTCCCCTCACCCCTTCATTTTAGCCTAGAGCAGACCTGAAAGGGTCCATTTGCCTGCCTTTTCCATGCGGCGGAGGGTGGCACAGAGGCAGCGAGGACAGGACGCGTCCGTGCTGCCTGGAAGCTGTCGCGCCGGGGTTTGCAACCCGAGCCTCCTCCATCCGACTTGATCGATCTAAAGTTTGCACAAATCGTCTCCTTACTTCCAGTTTTCCTCGGCTCTCGCGGGGTTTCATTTGCTTTTTAGTCCTTTTTCTCATAGGTGGTTCCTCAGCGCCCAGCTGCCCCCGCCTAATTCCAGGGCAGAGGGAGGATCCAGGGGTCAGGTTTCCCTCCTGGATTATGCTCAGCAGCCCACAGAGCCCCAGGGAAAGGAAGGGCCATGGGATGTGAAGGAGCTGGGAGATGCTGGCTTGGTTATCCAAGCAAAAGGGAGGTCGTGAGGATATCTGTGAGGATATCTGTGAGGATATCACAGCTCCAGGGGTCAGGTTTCCCACCTGGATTATGCTCAGCAGCCCACAGAGCCCCAGGGCCGTGGGGTGTGAAGGAACTGGGAGATGCTGGCTTGGTTATCCAAGCAAAAGGGAGGTCGTGAGGATATCTGTGAGGATATCTGTGAGGATATCACAGCTCCAGGGTACAGGTTTCCCACCTGGATTATGCTCAGCAACCTGGAGAGCCCCAGGGATGTGGGGTGTGAAGGAACTGGGAGATGCTGGCTTGGTTATCCAAGCAAAAGGGAGGCAGTGAGGATATCTGTGAGGATATCTGTGAGGATATGGCAGCTCCGGGGGTCAGGTTTCCCACCTGGATTATGCTCAGCAGCCTGCAGAGCCCCAGGGAAAGGAAGGGCCATGGGATGTGAAGGAACTGGGAGATGCTGGCTTGGTTATCCAAGCAAAAGGGAGGTCGTGAGGCTATCACAGTCCGGCAGCATCCTAAGGACAGTGTCAGGAGGTCGCTTGATGTCCAGGTATAGCTTTACAATAAGGAAATTTCGGAGAAAAAGGATGGATTTCTGACAGCCAGGATTATGTGATTCTGAGTACTTAAGGAGGCATAAAAATCCTTCAGTTTTACAGAGACATTGGGTGGATTTATGAAAAGTGCAATGTGATGAGGGTAAGATTGGAGGATGCAGTTCCAATCCTAAATGTCCCTCTGCCTGGGGACCAGGCAGATTCACCTTTTCTGGGTTCTTTGCACTGCCAGGACCCCTTTGAGCCCTAATCCTCCCTCAGGGTGCCTCCCTTTATATAAATGCACATCATAAAATAATCCTTGTCCTGCTTTTGTGGAGATACTTTTCATGCTGCTCCACTCTGACACTGTAATTTAAACCAATTTCTCTTGGCTTAATATATACCGAAGATTACTTAATTTTATTTCCTTTTTTTTTCCCCTCAACCCCCTGCTAATTCCTGCTCTCAGTTTTCATCTCCCAAGGCCATAGCTGAAGCAGTTTTTGTCATGATTATCACTCATCATAATTGAGCCAGCCTAACTCATGATGTCATAATAAGGAATCAACTCTCTTAAGCTATTTTGTAAACAGCTCATCTCAATAATTCCCCTGCCTTTACCCTGACAATAACCTTATATCTTTTCTTTTTGGCCTGTTTTTTTTTTTTTTTTTAAATAGCATAATTGGTTTTGTCATGATGGTAGCAGTGCTTTGAGTGCCAAAAACATATTCCCAGAGCAGCTGTGATGAAAAACATAGTAGTGAATTTTGCAAGTCATTATTAGACATTTGCCAAAAATGAATGGCAGCTCAGGCTCCAAGTGTGTTACCCAGAGGACGCCCAGGAAAGAAACCTCTATGTGCCAGGGGCTTTCTTCTTTCCACCCAGACAGGACAGGCTTTCACTCAGGGTGGTCAGAATAACTCATGTCCTGCCAGAAAAAAGCTGGGACCCATTTCTTGGAAGAAACAGGAATGGAGGGAAAGCCTGATTCACAATGCCTTAATTTTTCTTGAAAAAATTGCTTTTGAAGGCTTGCCTTGCTGTCAGTTCAGATTCAGTGGCCTGCCAGTGCCTAAGCTGTCCTTTCCTCCTCTCTTCGTTCCCTGCACGCAGTTGTTGCACAGTCAGGGGTTACAAATTCACACTCCTGACTTGCAGATTCTCAGATGCTTTTCCAACCCCAGGAGGGAGATTTCCCCATCCCTCAAGACTTCCCCATGTGATGCTCTGGCTGTGACTCCCTCTCAGCTCCATCCTTTCCACATCCTCTCCTCCTTTTCCACCCCAGGCCCTGCAGCAGCCCTGTGCTGAGCACCAGGGAGAGGTGATAGGCTTGGAGCAGCCCCTCAGTTCTCCGATTTCTGCTCCATTTTTACTGCACCACAACACTTTTTCCCTCTCCATGTTTGTGGCTGGAAAACATCTGAGACTGTTTTCCTCATTGAAGCTTCCAGCTGGGTTAATTATTACAGTTCTTATTTTACCTCTTCTCTCCCCAGCCTCCAAGACGCTCCCCTGTTGCTTCTACACCCCTTTTTTGCATACTTGGTAAGACTCCCCTGATTCTGCCACGTTAAGATATCCATGTGGGACAGGGAGGAGATCTTCCTCTTTAGCAGGGAGGTAGACTTGACAGCATATTTTTGTGTTTCCTAATGGAAATTCCAACGCCCTTGATCACGGCAGTCACTGAGCCCTTCAAGCTCTGACTCCTCAAGCTCTACATCCTTTTTGATATTGGAAGCTTGGAATGCTGCTTAGAGTGAGTCAGTGGTGATCACTCAGTTTAAAGCTCTTTGCCATGAGTTAGGAAGCACTTTGGCAGTGCTTATTTAAAAGCAGGGCAGGAACTGCAGCTCCTGAGGAAGCCCATGCAGGAATAACTGGGCTCCACCAGGACAGTGGAATGATTTCTCCAATTTCCCCCTAGGAAATCTCCATCAAGAGCACAATTCCTGGCGGCTTCCCTCTCTCCAACACCCTGCAGAGGTCATTGCCAAGGTCCAGTCTCAGTCAGGCAGTCTCAGCATCACATCAGTCTCAGCACAAATCTGTCTTGGACAGATTCTGGCTGGTCCCTGATGGATTCCTTTCTTTGCATCAGCAGCACAGCAGTGGCTTGTGATTTATCAGATCTCCACACTGAGGCTCCTGCTGCTCCGCAGAAATCCTGCCAGAGAGTCTGAACCAACTCAGGTGATAATTTTAAGGGCTTTTGTGGTCTTGATTGGGGAACTTGTCTCTTCAGGTTATATTTCTCCATCCCTGAAGGCCCTGTGTGAATTTCATGGACTTATTTGGCTCTTTAAGTCCTCCCTTGTTGGGGAGAAAGTTCCTGTGAGCTCATGGATGGCTGTGCTCTGCCTGCCCTTCCATAGGAGCCTTCTTGTTCAGGCCTCACTGAAATCTGCCTTTTATCCTCTGCCACTTTTGATTTGTTGGTGTTCCTTCTTCCACCAGTACTTTTTTTCAAGCCTGGTTTTAAGTGCAAGGGAGGTTTACATATATTACATTGTTTATAGCAGACATTTCTCCGCCAGTTTAGCTGGCAGTGCTGCATCAGGGGTGGTCCTTGCCTCACTTCAAATCACCTTTAATCTCCCACCAGCCACGAATCACTGCCACTTCCCACTGAGTGCTGTGGAGCAGTTTGAGCTTGGCTTTGCTTGATGGCCAGGGGCCCAGGTAACCTGTCCTTCTGCAAGTTCTCCTTCCAGAGAAATAAAACTCTCCATTTCCAGCTTGGGGGTGGAGGGAAACCATAACAACACCCGCCTGCTTCTCCCAGAAAAACCCAAGGAAAAACCCCAAGAAAAAAGCCAAGAAAAAAAAGGATCTCAGCAGGTCCGAGAAATTCCTCTGGGATGGATATTTGGCACTCTCTTGTCAGCTGAATCCGTGGACAGCCCATTTAGATGAGCTGCAGTGAGACCTTGGATTTGGGCAACCTCCAGCAGATGACGAGCTGCTCACCAGAGCCCTTTCAAACCAGCTCAGCTCCAAAGAATCGCTTCCCTTCCATCGGATGCATCCTTACCCCCACCCCTGCTGTGTGGGACTTCTTCCCGCTGATGTTCTTTCTGCAGTGGACAGGGAACTTAGAAAGGATAGGAAGAATCATCTTCCTGCGATGCTGTCATTAAATGTGTGCTCTGGGAACCTCCTTCTTGGCAAAAATCATACGTTTCCTTTAGAAATTCCTTGGAAATACATTAAAAAAAATGACAGCAGTCACAAAGCTGTATTGTTACCAGTGAATGCTGCTTGGGGAAACCTTGTTTTGCTGTTTCTTTTCCATGCATTTATCTGGGAGCGTGGTTTTTGGCTGCTTTTCTCTCGCATGGACAATAAAGTTCAAATCATTGTAGGATTTGGAGCGTCACTTACCAAAAAAAAAAAAAAAGGTCAGAACTTGACAAAATGCCCACTAATGGAAGTGGAAAGTCTCCCACTGACGTTGAGAAAGATTTGCTCGTCTCAGAGAACATCCAAGAAATGTTTTATTTTATGATGCTTTCAGAGTTCAGGAAATGGTGGCTCCTTAAATCAGAAGGGTAGATGGATGCTGGCTCACACATTCGCACAATTTTTATCCTGCTCCAGCATCACTATTTGACCTTGGAATGGACTCTGCTGAGGACAAAGCACTAACATGGAAATGTCCTATTTTTTACCCCTGTTGTCGTCACAGACTTCCCAATATGCTAAAATTTTACTTTAAAACAGCATTTTGCCTATCAGCTTGAAATTTGAAGAAAACCGATTTAGGAGTGAGATTCTCCTTTGCATATCCAAAGGAGATATAACAAGATTCAACATCCAGACAAATCTGGGCTAGAAACACAGTGAAAATTTTAATGGGAGTAGATAAAAATAAGATACCTCATGAAGATTTGAGTTATGGATGGGACATGTAGGATTCTCCATCAGTAGAAGCCAAAATTGTTTTTGTTTTTCCTTCCAGGTGCAGACCATGACTCAGAGACACCACTGGGGTAGGGCAAAAATTCAGGACAAAGGTCATCCTGGGTTGTGCAGGAGGTGACAAAAGACCATCATTGCCGTCCACCTTATCCTTATAACCACAAAATTGCACGAAGTAGGTAATTATTGACAACATGCACTTCGAATCTCAGTTCTCATGCAGGTGGCAGAAGGTCTCATCTGCAGAGAAATGTTCTGGAAACCAGGGTAATTCTGCTGCAACCTCTGGAAAGCAGCATGGTGTGGGAAGTGGAAAGAGGTTATGGGAAGTGGAATAAATGAGGTGTTTGGTGCAGGTAAAAATGAGGCTCTGCTTGTCTGGTGCTGCTCTGGTGGCAGCCAAATTGTCAGGATGCTTGGTGGCTCCAATCCCCAAAGAAAGGGCATCCCGACATGCTGATGAGGACATTTTGGGTTTGTAGGCTCTGTTAAACACCAAGTTGCTTTGAAGTAACAAAAACTGTGAAGCTGACACCAAGAAAAAGGAAAAAGAAGAAAGAAAAGGGGCCTGTGTTTTGTGGTTAAAAACAAACGAGCCTCACATCTCTTTCCAAAGCAGAAACCTCTCAATTTTTGCTTCTGTCTCATTCAATTATGCTCAAAGGGCCACCCTTAAGAGCTGCAGGAAAAAGGAGTCAGACCCTTACAATGAAAGGCACGAAGCTGTGTTTCAGTGCCAGCCTTTGCTCCCTGCGGTTCTCACTCCGGAGAGCAGCTGGGATGCGAGGTCAGGGCTGGGCTGGCAGGTAGCCCCTGACACCTGGGCATGTCCTGGGCTGGCACCTGTGTACCCACCCCTCTTCACTGCCTTCAGAGAATCTTAACAAAGACATTTCTGATGGCTGCTGAATTGGGTTGCCCATTTCTTCGTATCAGATAGAAAGTTTGGAAGAAATGCTCCAAAAGAATGAACATTTTTCTTGACCAAGAGACACACTCACAGAGAGTCTGCATCTGAGGTGTTTACATCTCTGAGGCTGGACAGGGTGGACCCACATGTCTTGTTCTGGATCAGCGTAAATCTCACTTCTTGAAGGTTTAAGACCCCCACATAACCCATGCGTACTCCCTTCCTGGGATTGCACTTCAAATTCTCTTCTCTCTCCCAAGGTTATTAGTTAATGTCCAGATTTTTTAATATTCCCAAGCTGTGGTTTAAATTTGTTGTTGTGGGTTGGAGCTGTTGGAGCTGCTGTTGGGAATTTCAGGGCAACCAGGCACAGGCAAGTTCTGCCCAGGCTTCCACAAATATTCCTCTGCCTCCTGCATGGCAGACATGTCTCTAAGCCTACTCTCATTCTCTGATGTTTTCACCAGGGTGGAAGCAAATCACACAGATGCCTCTGTTCTCACTTGTATTCCAGCTACATAAAATACTGAGAGCCTCTCCCACTTTTGCTGATTTGTTTCAAAATTTATTGGAAGCTGAGGAGAGGCAAATGGGATATAACAGGGATGGTGCCAAGCCCAGACTGGGATACTGAACTGAAAAAGCTCTTGGACAGGGAGATAGGTAAGGAAGTATGCTAGAGCATTAATACAAAATAAATCTTCCTCTATTGTTTTTCTTTTCCAAATAAATTCCTGACAGATACTCATTTACAGTTTGGATATCTGCTGTGAAACGTTGGACATATGGTAAACTTCATGCTGGTAATTATTGGAGGCTTTCTGGAGGCCTCCTGAGGGATTTGGTGCAGAGCTGTGTGGCTCAGCAGCTCCTGTGCAGGAGAGGTGACATCTTCTCCTGCCACCTCCTCGTCGTGGTGGCTGCTCCAAGGCTGTGTCAGCTCGCCAGCCGGGATGTCAACACCTGCTTGGAAAATTCATACTCATAGGAATTTAGCCCTGTGCAGCAGGCACAGGATGTGCATCTTTTGGAGCAGGGACAGCACCGGGGAGAAGGGCCAGCAGAAGGCACAGGTGGCTTAACTCAGAGCCTGTGAGAACTGCAGAGGGGCAGCAGCAATCTGCTTTTCCCAGGAGCAGGCTGGAGACTTTCCTCTGCTCAGCACCCAAGCCCTGCTATTTCTGACATCCAGGGGCTTCAATGCCGAGTGCCAGCATGGTCCAGCCCTCTGGAGAGCCTTTCTTTCGCCAGATCCAAGCTTGGAGCAAACCATGGGCTGGTTTGTGTGTACACAAGAGCTGGGGGTCGGGCTGGGCAGCCAGGGAACCTCAGCCAGTGGGAGCAGCAGAGCTGAACACTTCAAGCTCTGCTTTGTTCCCCGTGAAGCCAGGGAATGTTAGATTCTCCTGCTTACTGGGGAGGCAGGAAAGACAGGAATTTCAAAACTTCATTCCTTCAATTCGCCTTTCCCTCAAAAATGCTGCTCTTCCTTCAATTTCTTCTCTGGTCTCCAGCCTAAGCCAAGTTTTCATAACTCCTTTTTCCCCCACCCTCTGGTTTGAATTACTGCAGTGTCTATCAGTTTTAGCTGACGTTGTGAATAAACTCTCATAACGCAGAGAACATCTTGCTTTCTAAACCACTTAAGTGATAATCAAATTTATCAGGATGATTTAGAGCCCAGGAAGTTTGGAGGGTGTGTTTATTTTACTAGATTTTTTTTGTACACAGAAGTGGCTGTCCTGCTAACTGTCCATATGAGGATCTTTAATTCAGAATTTTCCTTCCCTACACCATTTCTACTTTTACTGTAATCCAGTGTTTTGGAGGATGCTAAAATCACAGTTTTTGTTGCCGGAGATGGACTAATGCTGAAAACTCCCCAGAGAGAAATGAGCTTTCAACCAAGCGTGGGCCAGACAGCCAATTATTTTTCCTTAATAAGAACAACTGCTTGATGCTGCATCATACTTGAAACTAATAGTAAGTTAGATAATAACAACAACAGCTGGTGGAAAGTGAAAGAATAGCAGGAAATAGCTCCTCAGGCATCCTATAGTTAGCTTGTGGCCTTCATTGGCACAGGAGATGGTGGTGATGACTGCTATTGTACGAACGCCGTGGCTCCTGCTCAAGAAAAACTAATCCTTATCTGCCTGAAAACTCTCTGTGGGAGGTTCCTGGAAAAGCAAGTCGCAGAGGTAAGGTGGGAATGACAAACTATGACTTGCTGTACAGGCAAGGTGACTGCTCACCACGGCTAGGAAACTCTGCCAGGGCTCCTTGGGGGCTTTTCTGGGAAGCTTAGCTAGCCTAAAATACATAACATGGGAATTACTGTTCCTGGAATCATAATGCTTAATCTGTTGTAGAATCACAGAACAGAGAACAGTTTGGGCTTGAAGGGGCCTTAGAGATCATCCAGTTCCACCCCCTGCCATGGGCAGGGACATCTCCCACTATCCCAGGTTGCTCCAAGCCCCATCCAACCTCGCCTTGGACACTTCCAAGGATGGGGCAGCCACCCCTTCTCTGGGCATCCTGTGCCAGGAACCCTCAGAGGAAAGAATTTTTTTCCTAATATCCCATCTGAATCTACCCTCTTTCTGTTTAAATTCATGCTTCATTTTCCCTAAGCTGCCTGTATTCCCTGAAATCAGTGGTCAGCTGGGTAGAAGGGGGTTTTGTGTACAGAGGTTGTCAGGTTTCCATCGCAGAATCACTCTTCGGCTCTGCCTGCCTCCAGTCTGACTCTGCAGAAAAACCTTTCCAGCCTCATTTTGGATGCTAAAGCCTGTGAATGAAATGCTAGAGGGCCGTGGCAAAGCAGTCTGTGAGCTCCCAAGCAGTGTAAGGACCAGCAGCCTGTCCCCATTCTGATGCTTCCATCCCTGCGCTGACAGATTCTGCCTCAGGCAACTCTAATTAGAGGTAAGACTGTGTGAGGATCTGAGCAAATTTATTCAGTTATTCTGCATTTCTTGACACCAGCAAGGTTTTCTCCAGAGTCTGCACATTAATTTTGACATTAGATTTCCTATGTAGGTTTCTAAGTTCATACTTCTCATAAACTTGGCCTGCACTTTTTCCACTGATGCCCACAATATGCTTCATTTTAAGACCGATGGAACAAGCTGAGATTTTCTAGTTGTTTTATTTCCAGAACGCAGGCTGGAAATTACACAAGGAGCTAAAACACGCTTGAACCTCTTATCAGCCTCATCAGATATATATCACAGTGTTACATTGGAAGGGCTGTCTGCTCCACAAGTGGGAAAAGGTGTGAGTCATCTCTTCTTACTCCATCTCCAGGAGGGGAACATCACACCACAGCTCATAAGATGCGATTGCACGTGAAAAGGGAAGATTTCAGCTATCGAGGGTTATCACCGAGATTTTGCAATAGAAATGACCCGTGATTCACTTCTAGTTTCGGAAGGTTTGGCAGTCGTTGGGGTGAGGTTTTTTCTGAGTGAATGAAAAGCAGCAAGGAATGCACCCTGTGAGATCCAGAGCCCTGCACAAAGGCATCGATGCTGTTTGGACACATAAAGGGCAGAGGACTTGCCAAACAACTGTGTCCTGACACTTCACTACTGCCTGAAAATTGACAGCCACACAGGACTCCCCATCAGCTCAGCTGCCTCTCGTACTCGTCAGGTTGGCTCAGGAGCTGCTTTTTCTGCAGCCATGAATGTGTGCATACCTCGTGCATGCCATTCCAGCTGCAGATCTGCCATCAGCCACGGAGGTCATGTACATCTGATGGCCAGAGGGACGAATGACTCTGAGAAAATCAATAAAAACCCTACAGAGCAGCCCAGGAATCCTTCCAAATGATGAGGATCTGGTGCAAACCCGACCTTTCCAAGCATTTGGCTCTATTTCAGAAAGCTCAGGCCCGGTGAGAACAACTTCTTTACTAAGCAAATTGAAGGATTTGGTAACTAGTGCTTCTTTTCTCTGGGCTGTTTCTTTCTGGCTGGACAAAATTTCATCCCAGTACTCCTGCGCAGTCTCTCTTCCAAGGAAGGAACAGCCAAGCTGCGGCCAAGTGTGTGTGTCATGGGAACATGAGCAGGAAGGGACACTTAGAAGCAAGGACTATCCAAAACCTTGATAGTTAACTGGAGTGATTAATATTAACTACACATAACAAAATACAAAATTTTGTGAGGTTTGGGGTGAAAATAAACAGTGCTGTTTCCCATGAACTCCTCAGCTGCCTGGCTGAGTTCTGCTCTTACCCCAAATGTTCACATTGTTTACTCCTTTCAAGACCTGCATAGTCACGTTGACCAAATATTGGGTTTTTAGTTACGATTAATCTTTTGTTCTCCTTGCCAAGGACAAGCAAAATGCAGTGATGGAGGAAGAACTTCAGCTGAAGTCTGAATGAAAGCACTTTGAATGAAGGACAGATGTTGGTCTAGAGGACAGATGTCTAGAGGACACAGCCATGCACATCTGTATTACCTCTGGAAATATTGCAGGGATTTTGCAGGAGGGCAGCTGAGCAGTTGTAGCAGCTCTTTCTGGCTCTCAGATCCGCTCTATGTATCCTCTCATTTTAAAAAAAGCCCTTTCCCGAGGATTTTAAGAAGATTAACATAACCTGCTGATTCCTGGATGGAGTAACTTCCTCCAGGCATCAAAGGCTGCGAAATGCCTGTTTGACCAACATCATTACAGCCCTTATTCAAAGTCCACCTGACTCTGCAGCTCTTCACTGACCCTTGCTGGCCTTAGACTGATGCATTTATACACAGAAAAAGCCATCTTGAAAATTTTTTTGAGGTTGGGTTTTGCTGCCACTTTACATATTGAACATGACTGAGGTTTGGGTAATTGATGCGATGGTGAATAGCAGCAGCAATCGAGCTTGCCCGAACAATCGCTCTTGTCCGATGATCTGGGATTGATTAGGGCCCTTTGTAGATGTCTGAAAATCGGTTCATACCCTTTGCTTGGTGGGGTAAAAGGCGTTTGGTGTCCTGCTGAGCGCTGCTCACGCTGGATGCTGTGTTTATTTTCGGTCACAGGCTCTGCGGGGAGCTGCGCAAACAAAGCTGCTGGGAGCGAACGCGCCCAGAGAGGCTGCCAAGCCCACGGTGCCAATCTGGGTAAGCCTCCTGCAAACACTGAGTCTAGACAAAATTATCTAGAGACAGAAGCCAGCTCTGATGTCAAAGGAGATCAAGTGTTGATAAAATTGCCTGAACCGGGGAGCCGGAGGGAGGTTTTTGTGTTAAACTTGGACAGTGCTTAGCGGTGATGTTTTTGTTCAGGTTGAGTTAATGGAGTTTTTGACTTAATGTATTGCTTCAGACTTCCTAACTCTGCACCCAGGATCTGAGTTAACAGATTTGCTTTGCTTAGTCCCTAGGTGCCTTTCTGGGCTGCAGATTGCTGAGCCCATCTCTGGGTGAGGCCTCAGTGTGCTGTACCCTAATGTGCCCTCCAACGCTGCTGCCTGAAGGGCACAGGTGTGTGATTTCAGAAATAGACCAACTCACCTGCACCCCAAATCCCCTTTCCGTGTCTGCTGCCTCCTGTAAACACAGTGGATCAATGCCCTGCAGCAGCTATTCCCACATGAGCACCATCACCTTCAGTTCTGTGGGTGCTCTGGAGTGTGTGGTGTGGGGCTGGTGTGGGCAGTGGCTCAGAAATTTCTGCACGTTTATTTGTGTTTCCAAGAAGGGCCTTGAGGTAAGGAATAGATGAAGCCCAGCAGCTGAGCAACACTTAGAGTCTGGAAACGCACTCCCAGCAAAACTGCAGTGATGAGATAAAGCACAAGCTCCATCCGATCTGTGCCACACTTTTGCCATTAGAGCTGTGCGATGGCTTCTTGAGGCTCTGGTAACTCTGCTTATCATGTAAATCACAAAGAACCTCACAAAATGCCTGGAGCACTCAAAAATGCTTAACCTGCCCCTTTCTGTGCTCCACTGCTCCTCTTAGGCCTTGCATGCCTTATCTGAGATCTGTATCACATACTCTGCTCCTCCATTGTATCATTGTTCTGGTTGCAGGAGTTGTTGGTCAGATCCCAATTGGTCTCGAGGATGTCCTGCCAACATCTGCACACACTCTGTTCCTGAAGGCAAAATTTGAGCCTGATATCTGGAACACAGCGACAAAGTTCCCCCAAACCAGAATAACAAACAAACTAACAAACGAAAGCTATTCATGGGAAGAGATTTAGAGTGCAGAACGATCTGTCTCTCACTAATCAGGTTAGGGTCATAATAAGCACCATGAAAGGGAAAGCCTGATGTGTGGTTCCTGTGGTGGGACAGATGTCCCACAGTCTGTGTCCCTGGCTGTCTCTGTTCCCAAGGCACTCTCCTGCTCTGCTCTGCCTCAGGACTAGCTCCAGCCTCTCCCAAAAGATGATCTTTGCTTCCAGCTGGGCAGACATTCCATCTGCTGGGTGCTCCTCCTCTGGCCCCTTGGACATGTGGATGAACCCTGGGACTGAACCATGGCGTGGGTGCTCCTGGAGAGCTGCCCTGAGGAACCTGTGGGGACACCACAGTCCTGACATTAGCAGTGCCAGGGCCACCATCAGCAGTGTCCCCTCTGATGCCACTGTCCCTCCCAGGCAGGAGATGTGCCAACAGGAGGCTGTGCCCCCTCCCCTCACTAGGGAAACCTCTAGGGAAGATGCTCTTTCATATTTCCTCCAGCTGCCCCCCAGAGGCACAGAAAAGCCCTGAAATGAGGGAAGTCATATAATCTGTGTTTTGGATTTGGCTTAAAAGCGTGTAACCCCCCTCTTCCCTTTTTTCTTTCGGTGGGATTTCCTTTGCTTTACTGAACAGCTGCAGTCTGCAAGGTCCCAGAATTGTAATTCTGTCCACCATATACTGTCACAGTGTGTATTGCATATCCAATAAAGCCTGACTATTGCGTCCTTTGGGCACACTTTAAAATAATTGCTTGTAAAAGCACACACTCATCTCAGCTGCACTCATCTGAGGGACCAGAGACAAAAAAGGTTCCCTGACTTCCCAAAATGGAAGTTCTCCTTATTCTTCTTGTGCGTCTCATTGTCCCCAGCCTCGAAACCAAGATTTTCCTAGGGAATCACACAATGTTTGTCTCTAGCACTTCAGCCTTGCTCAAGGCTGCATGGAGGTGGCCCAACACGCAGCAGAAAAAACATCTTGGGGATGAGGGGGTGGCAGAGGAAAGAGAGTGGGATTGTCCTGTCTGTCCTGCAGGAGATGAAGGACCAGACAAGAACAAAAGCTGCTGGCTTGTCTGCAAGGACATGATGTCACCCTGATGGCTGCCATCGCTCTGGTGCTGTTCAAACATCAAAACTCCTGCATAACACCAAGGAAAAACAACTTTTCCGGCCAACACGGCCTACAAACCTCAGAGAATTTTCATTTCCTCCATCTCTTAAACCCTCTGTGCAAGGAAGGAGCCCACAGCCCTTTCTTGGCTCTTCCACCTGGTCTCAGAGTGACTATTAGAAATTAGTGATGAGTGAACATCCAGTGCTTTGCAGTTTGGGGTCACTTGACTTTAAATAAGCATCCAAACGTTTGCAGCAGAACCAGCCAAAGCTCATTTGTCTTGAAATTTTCTCACGCGATTTCAGGCACAATTTCTTCTGGCCACAGCTGGGAGTATCAGGAGATTAGTCCTCTTTGCTGTGTTTTGGCATGGTTGGTTCTAGTGCGAGCCAGAACTGGAAGTTGGAAGATAAATTATCTATCTATCTATCTATCTATCTATCTATCTATCTATCTATCTATCTATCTATTTATTTTACTTCGTGTGTGTGTGTCCAAAAACTTGAAACCCTCAGAACCTTAATGAAGCTTTATCCAAATTTTGGCTGAGCTGGACATAACATTTTGGAAAGAGGTTCTTTATTTCTAACCTAGGATATACAAACTTGTTGGGAATCAGAATTTCAGTCCGTTTGAAAGAAAACAAGTCAAGAGGTATGACTCTGTGTGCGTGTGTGTGTTCTCAACTTCATCCATTTACGGGCGAAAGTTTATCTGCTGACAGCTCATTGTGAGAATTCCAGGTAGGAGCTCGCAATATTTACACAAGGTGTTTCATTGTGAGCTCTCAGAATGGGAAAGCACTAAAACTCCAGAAATACACAGAGCGAGCCGCATAAAATTAATTCTCTTGCTTTCATTTCGGTACTTGCGAGGAATCTTTGCCAGTCCTCCTTCCATTCCAGAGCACAGCAACGCCCGTAAAAGAGCAGAAGGGTGTCTGCTCTGTGCTACATTTCTGCTTGTTTATGACAGGAGGCTGGGGGAGAGAAAGGGTCGAATTTATTGCAGCTGGTGGGGGAATATCTGGTTTTGTCCATTTTGCCTGACTGTCGCTGGAACCATATGCACAATGTAAGTGTAAAGGAACATACCTGTAAAGAATTTCTGCTGTGGAGCTTTCTGCAGGGTTTTCCTGAAGCCTGACCTTCAGCAATCATGGCTTTGCCTTGTTTTACAGAGATCTAATTGTTCCTAATTTCCTGTCGATAAATGGTACAAGGTGTGGAGCTGCACTTTTAATGTTAAATTTCAATCATTTGTCTGACTTAATAGAAGTGAATGGCTCTATCAAGCCTAAGTGCTTTCGGTTCGTGTAGGACATATTTATACTGAAAATCTATGTTGAGTGGGTAAAGCCATTATTCAGGAGGTAGGAAAATATTTCCTACCTGCAGCTGCCGAGCTCTGGGGGAGCTGTGGGTGCAGGGGCTGGGATCTTCTGATCTCCAGAAATCAACTCCATTGGACTATTTTTTATTTTTTTCCTCTCCCAGTGGAAATCACCCCAGATTCCCACTTGCCACAAGCAGGTCACAGCCACGTGTAGCTCATCTTTGGGGTGATCCTGGTGGCACGAGGATAATGCTTCCTCTTGGAACACTGTTGGTCCTTTGGAACCTTTCTCCTCTCACCCATGACTGCTGGTAAAGACACCTGATTTTAATGGCTGGGTTTCTGTGGAAAACACAAATGTTTCCTGCAGCAACCTGCTTTTTTTTGCCACCAGGTGCTCTGATAAAGGGCTTCCTTAGCCGAGGGGGTAGGCTGGAAGGAAATTGGTGCATCCAATTTAGGGATTAAATTTTCAGGGATTAGCTCTTCTACCTCCTCCTCTTGCCAGAAGAGGCAGGTGAGGAAGCTCCACACATTCCTGCAGTGCCCACGGAGCACAGGAGCTGCAGCCTGGGGTTCCCTGAGCCACAGAGGGAGCAGCCAAGAACACTTCTGACTCTGGGAAAGGAGTGCATGGCTTGAAGCCTCTCCGAGAGCCCTCATCCGAGTGTTTTCATCCCAAATACACATACAGCATTTCTGCTGGACCTTGACCTCGCTAGGTGTGGTGCAAGGAGCAGAGTTTCCACCAGTTAATGCTTCAAAGGGGCAATAAAATCCCATGGAAAACTGCTTTTGAGCTGCGATGATGCAATTAAGGATTGGCAAAACCGTTTCAACAGGATGGAGGAGAAATTTTAAGAGAATTATTAATGATTTCTGATAAACCAGCTCAGGCAAAGAAGTCTGTGTACTGACAGTGAGTACTTGACTCTGTTGTAGACATGAGTAATGTTTCAGTAAATTGCAATTTACTGAAATTTTTAAGTCAGCAGTCATTATCCTGTAGTGATTAATCCACAGATCAATTTAGGCCTGTGTTGCTAAATGCTGTTTAGGAACAGATTAAAAAAACCCAAAATGACTCACCACATAATTTCTCATCCAATACGGATACAGAGTAATTATTCCAGTTACAATGTCCTTGTGTTTGGTATTTTTCATTCGGTTTTACACGCTATTGTGAAAGGAAGTTAAATTTTGTCTGAGTATTTTCTCCCTTTCTAAAGCACTCAGTTGCACCCAAAAATTTATTTGTTTCTGAATACAGGGAGCAATTCTTCTCTTTGATGTGTATGATACTGCTTTTTGAGTACTGAATCTTTGAGAAGTGACTGCTTTTGCTATGAAAAAAAGATGTGTAGCAGAACTTTTCCTTAGCATAGAATATGCTTTAACATAATTCAACTCATAGCTAATCCCCTCCTGCACAGATAACATTTCATACTCAAATTTTGCTCTTTGAGCTTTCCAGCTTTTCAATTCCAGCTCTGGATCCAGATCAGGTTTCCTCACTTAAATAGCTCCCCTGTCTGTTTTGTATAACTCCCAATGGTTTGCAGGGTATCTTTGTTTCAAAATCTGTTTCTCTGCTCTGCTGGGACCACATATGTCTCTGTTGTGTTTAACTATCCCCTCCAACCTGTTAATATAGCATAATGGGTTTGCAAAGATAAAAACCTTACCAACAAAATAATACTTCTTTCCTTACAAAATGGAGGCTGGGAAAAAAAAAAAAAAAGAAGAAGAAATAGAGTCTTGAAATGAAAAGTATTTGAAGAAAATAAATATCTAGGTCACAGCTTTTCTCAATTTTTGTAATTTAATGCAGCCTGGAATAATTGCTGCATGCATTCTTTTGAAATCAAGTCCTGTAATGCCCTTATTGCTCAATCTCTATTTTCAGATGTTGCTGGTAACATACAACGTTCTGTTTTCCAAATAACTACATTGTAAAAACGCTAAAAAAGTAAGTTGGATGAGAGTTTATCCAAATATTGAAAATAAATGTGGCCATCCACATCAGCCTGATAGCTGGTGGGGTCTTCGTGGGAAATTGGCTCCACTTCTGAAGATGCCACGGCCACAGAGCCCCAAACTCTGGAGAAATAAATACTTTAGTGAGGGAGAAGTAAAAAAGGGGAAGTGGGAGACTTATGGATCCAGTCTCAGGTAATCTCAGGGAAATCTGAGGAAATTAAGTAGTGAATAAAGGATGCACATTATCTCTCTGTCGATTCCCTTCAGAGAAAACAGAGGAATCATGCATGAGGTCTTCTTTAAGGCTGTACCCTTTTCCTCTTATATTTTAAGATCATTATAAAGCAATTTAAAAGCATCAGGTGGAGGTAAAAAGGTTAAAGGCTTTGTGTACAGTCCCTAGGAGTTACCTGGCAGTCCCAGCTTTGCATCACAAAAAAATGACTGGAAAACCAGTTTTGTGAGATTTGTGTTGCTCAGGAATGCAGGGAGGGGGAGATTCTGGACAGAAAACAGCAGAAAAACAGCTGCACCTTCACTTGTCAGTCTCAGAAAATAAAAGGTGGGCACATAATACCTTTGGGTTGACACAAAATAGGTTTTAATTTCCCTCTAGCCTCACATTTTTCTACACCCCACTTCATGTGCCACCAGGTCAGGGGAAAGATGGAAGATAAGGACTGAACAAAAGTATCTCCTTATCTGCTGAGGCAAAAAATACTGGCATGTTTTCAGGTCAGGCCTAAGTGTTTGAGAAGCCAGCCTATTGCACTGAAAGGTTGTTGTCCACTCCACAGCAAAGAAATGAAGCACTTGAAAAAAATCTCGGCATGTTTCATGAAAAATTGTTGACTGTAAGTATGAACTGGAGCTGACAAGGTGGTGTTAGGCATTTACTGGAATTTCTGGCCACGTGCCCTCTGAAATGAGTAGACTTGACCTCTCTTCACATTTTTTGTGTCTGAGTAGAAGCAGTTTTCGAATGGGAAAAGGGGGAAAGCTTCAGCTGCCCTCGTGAAGAGTTCCTTACCCTTCCTCTCCACCACTGCACTCCCTCACCAGCTCTCCAGCACAGCCAAGACCTGTGCTGGGTTTTAGGTGGGGTTTGGAATTTAGATCTGGACCACCTCTGTGGCTGGCCAGCCTGATGTGCTGCCCACAGAGCTCCACATCATCTGAAAACAAGTCAGGAACATCCATCCCCCAGTTACTAACCACCAGATTTCTTGTCTTAACAATGGTGACCAGACAGATTTTCCTATGGATAATTCCCAGCTGCCCAGCTAAGTTGCTATGCCATTTTTAACAGCAGAAAGTATTGGCCTTTTTTTTTCTTTTCCCCTTTTCCTATCATTGATTTCATGCAGAGATCTGACTGGCCCTGCAAGAGGAAAGTTAAATCAGAAAAATTTTAATTGAGATTTTTTCCTATCAATTCAAGTCTCTTATTATCCTTGTAGAATGAGGAGTCAACCAGCTGGGCTCAATAATTACTGATACAACAACCAAGCTAGTTTTAAATGTCTTTTTTGGCCAGATTTTTAATTACACTGCATAGATGGAGCAGATTTTAAAATACTTTTGTCCAGTTCAAATGTAATTATACAGTTTGGGGTTTGTTTTGGGTTGGTTTTTTTGTTTGAGAAGTCGTCACTGTGTCCATATTAGCAAAACTGTCTGGATTGCCCTTTCCAAGGTGGTAAGTCTTAGTTTTTATTCTTTATGCTGATGGTGGTAATTGGATTGCACTGCTGGCTTTTTTTGGGTTGGTTTAGTGGGATCTATTTTTTCCCTATTCACATGATTAGTCATGATGACCATAAACAGCTCTATTTCCATTTGAATCAGTGGAGGCACTCTGACTAATGCAGGACTCCTCATACAGCAGAAGCTGAAATTTCTTTATGTTTTCTGATGTTGAATGTTCATCTTTGAGTTCACCATAACCACTGTTGTACTGTTCCGTGCACAACACACTCCTGCCCCCAAAAATGTCTCTTCATCAGGTTCAAACAGCACCAATCAAATAATTCATCCATGGAATAATCCTTTTTTCTTTCTTTCCTTATCTGAAATAATCAAAGGACATCACCTCACTCCTTAATCGGTACAAATCTTTCTTCACAAATAAGTGTTCACCTGCTAATTTTTCTTATCAACATTCAAATACCATCTGAGGTTTCAGTTTTGTTTTTATTAGCCACTAGATTTACAGGAGAGCGTAACTTCATTCCATGATCAAAGGAACACGCCACTTAGTGCCAAGTTTCCAATATAAATACTGGTGTTATAAAATATCTTTCCATTAATTTGTTGCTCCCCTAATTGTTCTTGTCAGTAAATGCGTTCATTACTGGAAAGAGAAACTTTAAAAGAACATAAGACCGGTTGCAGTGCATTCAATAAGGCATTAAAATGAGTATTCCTGGGAACCTTTTTTGTAGTATTTTCCCAGCAGTACGTCTTCCAATGGACAGCTCTACAGTAAGCTCAGGGAGAGAAGGAGCCTAGGTCATTTTCCATGGAAATCCTTGTTCATTTAGCACAGAGACTGCAAGACCGGACACTGTTTGGCAAGACATAATTCAATAACAACATCTTCCCTGCCTGGGAACACAACTCAGTTGCTTGGTTTATCTGAGAAACCTTGTCTGAGTTTGTAAGCACAGAAATCAGCAGCTGGTTGAGAGGAGGATTTGAAGCAATTTTGATTGAAAATGTGGCCCTTTTCAAACAGCAAAGCTCAACTATCTCTATTCTTTGGGTAACCTGAGACGAGCGATTATCTGAGAGAGCCTAAGTGTACATCCATTCTTGGAGGCAAGCCTTGTATTTTCACATCCATTCCTCAGATGAAAAAGAAACATGAGGTAAATTGCAAAGAAGGGCTCTGTCCCTCTGTGTTTTCAGGGGAAAGTCAACAGGGCAAAGAGAGCTCAGGCATTTTATTGGAGGGACCACATCTTAGGTGCTGGACCATGGTATCCCTTCACCCTCCTGGGACAGAAGAGTCCCTTCTCTCCTCTCATCATCACCTGATGTCCACCAGCCACCTTCAGCAACAGTTCTGATAGGAAATGCAATTTAACTTTGTGCCAGGCTGAAACAAAGACGTTGGAATCAAGAAATCATCACCAGCTGGGCCTCCAAGAAGCAATTAAATAGAACCTTAAAATTGCATTTGAAAGCCATGATTCCACCTTAAATTTCTCTGGTTTAAGCCAGTTTGGAGTCAAAGGCATTGAAGAACTGCAGGAGTAGAACAAAGGAATTTACTTACAGCAGGTAAAATGACATCTGAGACAATGGAGAAGCTTCATCCTACTTTGGTGTCATAAATTTAAGGTTTTGCTACAGATTCATGCATTACATCAGTTTAGCAGTCAGGGACCAATACATCTTCTGTCACCTGTGTAATCACACACACAAGTTATAGCTGCACGCAGAAAAGAGAAGGACTTTCTGCTTCAGCATGTTTCATTCCTACTAAATCTCAAGACTTTGTTCTTTTTGCCATCATTTATGCTATCACCTCAGTCATCAGGAAGAGATGCCACTCTGCCCTTGTATCATTTTCTGTGGTTTAAAAAAAAGGGGAACAATTTCTTCCAGCAAAATTTGGAGTGATGAGGCAGAAAGCTTTTCCAAGCCTTCCCCTTGACCTCAGGCTGTCTCACCTGACCCAGTGTGTGTTGATGTCAAAATCTCAGCTGACATTCCTTGGAGAGAGTAAAGGGATACAGGAACCTAAAGGACCTCAACTACTTCCTCTGCAGTAGCACCTTAAATTAATCTGTATCTCCCCATTGATTCAAGAGGGAAACCATGAACCTCTCACCATGTGCGAGTCTTCCTTGTGTATTGTTAAGGAGCAGGGAAGTGGATCCACGGACAAAGATCTCATTAATCACATCTGCCAGTTTTACCTGTGTTTCCTTTACACATTTATTTTTTCTGGCTGACAGTGGGTTAAAGGGAAAGCCGCTCACTGCTAGAGATGCAGGTTAGGGCTCTGAGGTTTGGAAGGATTTTGCTTTCTCGTTGGGTCATTCTGTAGAAATAACATCATTGTTCGCCGGAAAACAAAGCAAAACATCTGTTTTCCTCCTCGCATCACTAACTCCATTTGTCAAACCCTGCTAAGGCTACTGAAGCAGGATACCATCAAAACACGAGAACCTCTGTAATGTCTGAGGGGAATTCACTTTGCTGTACCTGGGAAGAAGATGAGTCACAGAGAATTTGGCAAGTGCAGAGATGCCGGGAAAAGCGCCTTGCAAAAGGCAGCGCAGGGATGTCGGAGGGAGCAGATGGATTGCGCTGAGCTTTGCAGGCTGGAGGATGTTCTGTTGTCTCCCAGAGCAGAGCTGTTGCTCTGGAATATGTCTCACATCACGCTTTCTGCTGATGGAGTGGTCACTGTGCAGGAAGCAGCTGAACCCTTTCCAGCTCTTTCCAGCAGCCAAGGGTGAGCATCCTGGCGGCGTCATCCTTAGAGATGGCGTGTCTGAGGACAGGCAGTGACAAGTGAAGGCGTTTCACAGGCTCACAGGGAGGTGTCAGATGAACAGTAGCAATGAGGGGGCAATTCAAGGACAGAGATCCCATGGAAGTGTAGGAGATCCGTCAATACTTTTTTTTTTTAGTGAGAGAATTACTCTTTTTTTATTGCACGTTTCTGAGACAGAGGGAACTGCGTGGGACCTTTTGCAAAGCAGATGCCAGCTGCTCCACGGGGAGTAGCAAAGCAGCTTGGAGGTGTGTTAGTTGAAACTTGGATGCATGCATTGGCTCTGGAACTCTTTGCTATCCATCCCAAGGCAGATGGGCTCGGACCCTCCCCAGCGTGGTGCTGCTGGTTTCACTGAGCCATCACTCTGCTGCACACACAGAGGTGTTTAGATATACACGACATGCCAGAAAAAATTCCGCCTCATCCCCTTGCTTGAGGGAGAAATGCTGTGCCCCCAAAATCACATGGGAAAAGGGCAACCAGATTTTCACATCACAACGCGTTCTGTTCACAGGTTGTGACCAAGCTCTGCGGCCAAATCCCAAGCCCTGATTAGAGGGAAAGAGCTGAGAGGGTGAAGAGCCGTGTGCTGTGCAGAGGAGCTGGAACCACTGCGCTGTGCCTCGGCTAATTGGCACAGGGCTTGCCTAATGTGGGTCGTTTCGTACATAAAAGCTTGTAATTGTGTGAGTCTTTCCACTCACTCCCAGTTCGGCTGATGAGAACGCACAGATGTGAGGCTAAAAGGTTGTGTGAGACTCAGGACGTCGCCAGCTCCTCTAAAGTAGCCTCCCTGGGCTGCTCAAACGTCATTTTAATAATAGTAGTAGCTGTATTAATTTATCGTAAATTGAAAAGGAGAGGCAAAGAGAAGGAAAGCTGTGCCAAGGTCCTCCAGGAAGACACCAAAAAAAAAAAAAAAAAATCCAGGGGAGCCTCTTTTTTTCCAAACTGAAAAGCCCCTCTGGGGGAGGTGAGGGTTGTGCATTTCTGCCACCCCACCCTGCCCTCTCCATGACAATTTGCACAGGGAGAATTTCCTCGAGCAGCTGGGCTTGCTCTTCCCACACACCATCCCCCTTGGATGCATTGCATGGGCATTTGAGCAACCACCCAACCATAAAATAAGCATAAATGTTTTCTCAGGGAGAAGATGAGGACTGTGTTTTCAATCCATTCCAGGGTTTCCCTAAAGTAAAGGCTCCGTGTCCATGGACAATAATTGTATTAGCACACCAGGAAGTTAAAATTAAAAGAGGAGCTAAAAAGGGATGGTGTTGGTCACATACTGCTGGGTTTGTCCCTTTCTGGACACACTTGACTGGACTTCTTACTGGTTTGTAGACAACCTGAATCTAACAGAGAAGGACTGAAGTACTGACATATGGTTAAGACAGTAAAACATCCAAAAACCTTTCCAAGCGTTAGCTGAATGTAATCCAAAATTCCATTAAAATACTCACTGAAATAATGTGGAAAAAGAGGAGGGATTTTTTAAATTATTTTAGCTGTTTATGTGGGGTTTTGTGTGTCTTAGTGTCTTCATGACTCTTGGTTCAAATTCCTCAAGTTCACACACCTCACACAAAGTGCTGCGTTTGACTTGGTGCCACAACTGAGGTCCATCTAGGGGAGTTTAATCTCATGGACCCTAAAATCTAACACCTCCAAATTAACACCAATTGTGGTTAGCTTCTTCTTGTGCACTCTCTAGATATTCATTTCTGGCTGTGTGTAGCTGCTGACAGGAAGAACGTGTTGGAAAGATTTAACTCGAACCTCACGCGAGCAGATGATGTTCCAGAATATTGGTGCTCTGACAGGGGTCTGGGCGCTGGAATGGAGACAATTTGGAGAAACATTTCTGGTGTTTTTATTCAAGTGCAGTCCCCTGACAATGGATGTTGCTTCATCAAAAGCCTGCCCTGCTTCCCCAAAACATATTCTAACAGCTTGGAAATGTCCAGAGGGCTCATTCTTTCTCCTGAGCACCTTGGTTAGAAGGGTACAGAATATTCCACCCTGGGCTGTGATGTCTCGGCAGAAAAGTGAGAGGCATCTGGGACATGGCTTGGAATCCAAGGATTCCTTCTTTGGCAGTGCTCAGTGCACATCATTATTTTATTTCAATGAGGTTCTACACCAATTTTCCCCCTTGTTTTTCCAAAACACACTGCTTGGACAATGGCAGGAAGAACAACAAGAGAAGCAGATGATCCTGCTGAGCCTCAAGTGTTGGACTCCTTTGCAGCCCAGGTGGGCTATGAAAGTCCACTGCTCTCACACACAGCTCCACACCTGAAAAATGAGGAGACGTGGCTGCATCTGTGACTGATTTGTGAGTGCCCCAAAAAGGAAATTGAATTGCAGAAAGGTTTTGCACTCCGGCTGTGTTTTTGTTTCAAGCTGGTGAGATTTTGCTGGAGGTTCACTACCCAGCTCTGAAGGTGTGGTTTCAATATTTTGACATCACAAGTTAAGGAAACACTGAAAAATTGTTTTGTGTTATCCTATTAATCCTAAAACGGGACATTTATCTGGAAAACAACACCACATCCATCTTCTCATTATTGGAAATCTACTGGAGTTTTGTCTAGAAGAAAATTTGCTAAAATATTCTTTTGAGATGATAAATAAGTCAGGAAACTTCCGATAGTTTCACCTGCAAACCAGGGAGGAAGTGGAATAACTTTTATATATTACATTTGCCTTGTTTGAGTAGACTTTTTTCCCTGCTCTTTTTGGAGATTTTTTTTTCCCCCTGAACAAACAGCCCCAACTCTTTTCCAAAGGCTAAGAAAATAACAATCCAAATGTGAAAATGAAACAGAACCATTAATTTGCAGTCATACAAAGTAGAATAGTCAATCTGAAACCAACTTTTTTCTCCTTATTTGTCTGGTTTGGCAGCCAAATTAAAAAAAAAAAAAAAAAGTCCATTCTTTGCACCACTCTAAATATTGTGTTTCAAAAATAGTCCAAAGGGATACATTCACACAGAAACTGATTGTCTTTCATTTTTTGAGCCATCCAGTAGAGCGGGGGAAAAAAGGGAACAGAAGCTGCTCCAAGTTTCCTTCTGCTGCTCCTCTTAAAACAGGGAAAACACATTTCTGACCACATTACATGTTTTAGTTGGACACCACGAAATACAAGGCTCCTGCTGAAATGCAAAACGCCACCCGACCCGAGCTAAAAGTTGGGCACCCAGCCACGATTATTTGCAAAATAGAACTAATCTGAAAATCATCGCAAACAAAAATGCAGTGGTAAATGGGAGCATCCTCCTGGCTGTAAGCATCCTCCCACAGAGGTTCCTGACTCATCTATCCCAAGACTTGCTGTCCCTTTGTGGCACAGACAGAATTTAGGTGTGTGAGGGCTTCAGCTTGGGATGCAAGGTTGTCTTTCCTTCGTCTTCCCTGCTGTGTTTTGGTTTGGGCAGCACTTGGAGGCAACATCTTGGTTCTCATGGAGTGCACTGGGATCCACATCTGGGTAGAAGGAGGATGAGTAAAGGCCCTGCTATTGGAAAGGAGCAATGATTTCTCTGAGGGCTTTCCTGTAGCTCCTTCATCTTCCCCTCCTTGGGAGGGTCTTGGTCCTTCTCACCTCTGATGGTCTTTCCCAGTGTGGCTTTCCATGTCAGCAAACCTGGCCTCCTTCCTGCACACATCCGCTTAAAAATAAAGCTGTGGGGGAGAAAGTGTCCCTAATGTCTCTTAATGCTTTTATTTTTGAGACCTTTTACAAAATGTTGTGTTTTAGTTCTTTTGTTTCTACTTTCTGGGGTTGTGTTCCAGTTCATTTGGATGTGTGAATTCAGGATTTTATATATTCCTCACTCCTTTGCCTCATGGGGACATTCCTGCCAAGCCAGTGGTGGATTCTGAATGCTGTGAAGTACCTAATTGCCTTCACACTCTCTGGTTAAAGGCAGTGGGTGAACTTGTCAGATTCCCATATCTACCAACAATTTAAAGAGCAGAAGACCTGGGAGCGCACCAGAAGTGCAGGAATAGAGATTTTTCCTCTTCTCTCCTCCCAAATCTCCATTCACTATGAGATCTGTGAAACATGTCCATGTATCTGAGCAGAAAAACATCCATATTAAAAAAAAAAAAAAGCAGCAAGTATTTGTGTTTCTTTCCATGCCCAAGAGCTGGACATTCCTGAACCTCACCTCTAAGAATGGTTTTGACAACAGCAAGATCTTTGGGCCACCAAAACTCCCTGAGTTATGAGTTTCTGTTAAATCAGCCCCTAAGGTTGAGAGGATCTAAGAGAGCAAAGCAGCACCACACAAGATTCCCCAAATGTCTCCACAGCAGCCAGCGAGACTAAAACTGGCCCAGCTCCTTCCCAGGCACTGATCCCTGAGGTGTGTGAACTGCACCACCCCAAACCCCCTCAAAACTGGTCTTGCAAAAAAACCTTCCCGGGTTTGAACTCGCCCACGGTTCCAGCAGTGGTTTTCGCTGTAACCAGAGAGGCTTTCAAACCTTTTTTTTTTTTTTTTTTTGGCTGAAGCAGCTCGCCAAAATTCTGGGCTTAGCACTTCTTGTTTTCCCTCCCCACTCCTTTCTTGCCTTGTTTGGCTGGTGGGAAGAGGAATGCCTCCCTGGAATGGGAGCTGGGGGTGGTGTGGGCCATGTCTCCAACGTGAAGCTCTGAGGTCCTGCTTCCCTCTGCGCACCAGGAATCAAAGAGCCGGAAAGGCTCCTCTGGTTGGGAGAGCCAAGTGCCGTTCCCAACCCAGCTCTTGGCCCCCAAAAACTTCCCTTTGGAGCTTCTCAGTTCCTGTGCTTATTCTGGCCTCGTCCTCTGCTTCTGCTGCTGCTTCCAAGTCGCGGGCATGCTCCAGGCACTCCTCCCAGCGCCACGTCCACCAGGAACTCACCGTCCTGCCCGTGATGGGATGGAGATCAGGGTCCTGCCAGAGAAGATCACCTCAGACCACCCCTTCCTCGCTGCTGAGGTAACCATTTTCCACCAAGGGAGGTTTACCCCTTGGCAATGGAAGCCAACCAGGAAAGCCATCCGTGCGGCACTGCTGGATTTTGGGATGAGTGGGATCTGGTGCGTCCCTCCTCCTGGTGCCAGCTCCTGGATTTGCAGCCAGGTTGGAGGATTGGTGTTTAAGGGTCAGACATGGCACAGTGTGCACCAAAGCAGCTGCAGCACTGAGATTTAAGTAGGACCTGTTTTTTTGTGATGGGTGAACAGGGTGAGTTTCACTTGGAGCTTCCTCCCTGAAGAAAAGAGATCCAACATAATTCCATGTATATATTGCTTTAATAAATATACTTATGTGTGCTGTAAAAATAGAATATTTTCCTGGCCCTCAGGGTGTGGATTTGTCTGCAAGCGTTGCTGTGACACGAAATTTCAGAATCCTTTGCTGCCATGGAAAAGGAAAGATTTAAAGTATTTGATTTAAAAGAAAAAAAAAAGAGAAACAGTCACTGGAGATGTCTGCAGTACAAAACTTTGCAACTGTTATTATTCACATCATCAACAAACAGTCTAGAAGAAGTGGTGTGCAGGGGTGTGGGAAAAGAGCTTTGTGGTTTTCTGTTTCAGCTCTGCCTGTGAATCACTTCACAGTCTTGGGCAATTGGCTTAACCTTGTGGGGGCTCAATGTGTGCAGCTCTGCAGTGGCTGAACAGCATTCAGGGGACCTCATTTAAGGGGGTGTTTGAAATAGCCACGAGTCATGAGAAGATACAGAGTCCCTTGAAGAAAGATGGCATGTAAATGTCATATAGTATTATCATGGTTTTATCCCCCCAGAAATCCAGATGTCTCAGATGAAAAGAGTGTTTTTGCTACATATGTATGGATTTTAGTTCCTTTATGTATGGATTTTAGTTCCTCAGAGGCAAACAAAGCAGCATCTTCCAGACAGGGACCCAGATCCTGACATCCTCATCAGGCAGACTCCCACCTAAGCCAAGTATGGTTTTGTCTGAGCTAGAAATCGGCTCTTTGTGAATTATCCAACACAATCCATTGACTCTTTAACCCATAAATTGTCAAACTCAATTATTTCCAGCTAAGCAGATAGCTGAAAATAAATAATCTGTAAGATAAGGTACTCTGGCTTTAGTTTTAAGTCAAATCCAAGTTTTCTCAACATGAATGTTATAGTTACATAAATAACAAGAGAAAAAATCACCCCCAAATCCAAAAATCGTTTTTCTGCAAAAACATAGAGGATCAATTTCTCCCGTTTAGAATTACCAAACTTGGCAGTATTTCACATTTGAAATATAATGATGTCATCTGGTTGGCCTCTTCCCATCCCAAACATTAAATCTTAAAATCTGGAGAGATCTTTTATTTGGTTATTCATATTGTACTGCATCAAGGGGTTACAACACATGTGCCTGGGCTTATTAAAATCATCTGGTAGAGAAGAAGTTATTATTTAAAGGCACAGTGCTTGAGCCTGTGCTGCTTCTCTTGGAGGCCTCATTCTGTCCTGATGTCAGCTGCACGTCCAGCTGTGCATTCACTGCCACTTGTGTGACATCGAGGGGTGCCTGCCTTTGGAGTGCCTCTTTGTGGTCTCTGGAAACAGACACTCTATCCCATGGGCTTGCATCCACCCCCTGAGGAACTGGGGGTGAGCAAGGCCTTGTTTCTTCGGGAAGGATTTCTGCTGTCACGGTCGATCTCCTCGTTTGCTTTTGAATGGGAAGCTCCTCCTGTCTGGGGGTGATGTCCCCATGGAGCCTCCCATTTTGGCAAACAAAAGTGTTGTGCCAGCCAAATATATCCCTTCTAGGGGCACTTTCATGGTATTTACTCGGGTGCAGTGGACAAGTAGCAGGCTGGACTTCTTCAAGTCCTGTGGTGCCTTCCACTGGGCTGCTCCTTTCCCTGCTTCCCCCAAATTTCCCAAGGCTTCTTTCTCCTGCTTGTTTTTATTTATGTTTCTGAGGTCTACGTTGTTTGGCGCTCGGTTTGGGCTGCTGGCTGCTTTTCTTGGAAAAAAATTGTGGTGGGGCCAGCTCAGGATGTCCTTGCAATGCTGTTTCGTGGAAATTTCCCTCGCTGGAGATCACTCTGTGTTTCTCCAAGGCTTGGAGCCAGCCCAGAAGTACCAAGGAACTTGGATTTTTTACAGTCAGTGGATCCCTGGCAGTAGATCCACGCAGGACCTAATCATGCCTCTGCATAGTTTTTTTCCCTGTTTACTTAATATCCCTGCACGTGTGTTTGTGCCAGCAAATTCTGTCCTGGTTCCCCTTTAAGCCCCTCTTTGTTGGCTTCTTCCTCCAACCTGTATGGTTAAAGGGTTCACTCGTTTATTAAATTCTCCTCACAGCAGAGGGGAAAGGCCCTTTTTGTGACTTAGACAGGTAGGAAAGTTTTCTGCTGGAGTGAAACTTTGCTGAACGCTTTTCTTTCAAGAGCAAAGACAAGAAACCATCACTTTTTTTATTATTATTATTTTATTTGGAGAAGGAAACAATGTCTAACACCTGAAAAATTAAGATAAATTTGTTTGAGAACACCCTTTTACTTTTTCCCTGCAAGCATTTAGTAAGAGGTGGCAACAGGAAAAACCCAGCTGTAGCTTTGAAATGAGCAGATGATTCCCCACGTGGAAGGCCACCACAAACAGCCAAATTTCTGGGACAGGGATGGGTAACTTCAATGGACACTAATAGCTTGGACACAAATATCAGTCAGGGATGTGATTTTAAGATCTGCCAGCAAAAGTCTTGTTCTGCCCATTTCCTCTCCTTCATCAGAGCAACCTGATTTTCATTGCAGCTGTTGCTGCCTGCAGTAATGTTTATCAAGTAGTTCTCTGAATCCATTTTCACCATGGAAAAGCTTCCTGCATCCTCCACGCTCATGTATATAATTTTTGTCCATTTATCTATATAAATAGCAGAGTGATAAAAGGCAGATCCCTCTGCTTCCTTTAAAAAAATCTAGATTCTCAAGGCTTTAAAACTTCAGGGTTGAATATCCTTTTAGCACAGTGCTGTCACAGTTTTCTACACTTACTGTGGCACCCCGAGGGTTGTCCTTGTGTGCCACTTTCCTGGCCATGTTAATTATGTTTCTGTTAATGATGTTAATTAATGAATGTTAATTATTTTTCTGGATGATTACTATGATCTCAGACCTGGTTTAGGTAATATTAAATCCTGTCCTCAGAGATAGGATAGGCTCCTCACATGCTGTAGTTTGTAGTCTCAGCCTGTATGTGATTGTGCAGGATAATGTGAGGTCAATGATGATGATGAGGAGGAGGAGCACGAGGATGATGATGATGAAAAACAGCATTTTCAGGCTTTTAGCTGCTCTGGCTTTGTAGCAGTAGCTGCCCTGCCAGAACTTAGTTGTGTCTCCATTTCTGCATCTCAGTTGTCACTGGGCCACAGCACGAGTTAATGTGGATGCAGCATGATTGCTGGAGAACCCAGAAAGAACGTCTATAAGAAATAGTCACAAATTTCCAGCCAGGCTTATAATGTAAATCATCCTTTTTTCTTTCTTTTTAATTTTTTTTTCCCCCCCAAAAGTAAGACCTGCTTTCTGTGGGGGAAAGAACCTGACATTTCCTGAAATCACTAGAAGTTTTCATCTGGCAATGAAAAATTTACTAGTCCCAGTTGAAAACCCCCAGGTTTTTTTCATGAAAATACAACAGTCCTAGAAAAGAAAGATCTCCCTGGCAGGTCCTGGTTGATTGTTGCTTTGCCCTGTGTCGTACCTGATCACTTTTGCATTGACTTTTTCTTAGCTTAGAAAAAGTGCTTTGATTAATACCACTGCAGAAGCCTGTGAAATGGCAGCGAATATTTCAGAGTTCTTGTACCTGCTTAGTCAAACAGAACGTGCTTCCAATTAGCGTCGGCCTGCGCTGTTTCAAAATAAATGTGTAACTCATTATCAGCTGGTATCACAGGTTTGGAACCAAAATACATCCCGGAGGAAATGTATAACAAATATTTCGTATCAGTCGCATAAATCACAAGAAAATGTGCCTTGTGGGGTTTTTTTTTCCTCCCTCTTTCCAGAGATGCTGTACCTCTGAAGCATGAACAGCCTTGTGTGCATCTCCCTGTTTACATGCAGGACTCGTCACCTCCACTCCTTTCCCTGAGGTCCTGGAGAAGGCGAAAGGCAAGTTCATAAAATCATGGAATCATTAAGGTTGGACAAGACCTCCGAGATCATTGAGCCTGACCTTTGACCGAACACAAGTTACAACTTCATAGCGAATTAAGGTCAGATGGTATCAGCTGCAAATAACCCCAAATAATCCCTGCCTGCACTGGGGGCTCTGGGAGGCTGCAGGGCTGGGAGGTGCCGGATCTCACACAGGAGAAGAGCGGCGAGGGCTGTAAAAAAACAAAAAAAACGGATATGAGAGGAAGGAGAGGCTTTCAAACAAAAAGGAATGCAGTGTTTACATATTTGATGAGGCTGGGCTTGAACTGATTGGCGCGACGCTGCGCAGACACGTTGTCCAAACTGGAGGGTGTTAAATGCTTGGATGATATTCAAACATGCACATTCACCCTGTCACCCGCTGGCTTCCAGCAGCAGCCCAGATCCCAGAGGAGCCATGTGATTAATTTATCCTTGATTCTTAGATAGGCACAGACTATTTTGATAAAGGGAGGAGAGCTATTGTGACTTTCCTTCCTCTATTGCTCCACCCAAGATAAAGCAGACAGGATATTTTACGGCATTGTACAGACAGTCAATCCATCGTCCAGCAAGAGGTGCTGGACCTCAGAGACCAGGCTCCCTTCTGTCCTAGGCTCTTCAGCTCATATAGGAAACTGGAGAAATCTGATTTTTCAGGATTTTCTCCTTCCTTCTAAATTGCTCAGGCCAAGCTTTTTTTGCTTTGGATCATATTATAGAAATGATGAAGACACGTGTTTGGTCTTTAATTTAAATATAACTCAAAAGATATATTTATTGTTGGGATGAACATTATACCAATTTTTCTGGGGGTTTTCTTTGAGCTTTCTACTGTGCGTTTTGCACTGCTTTAAGCCCCACTTTTTTGCAGCAAGAGGCTTCTGGCCAAACCATTGATTCTGGGACCAGAGCAGAGAAACACCCCATGGAAGCCTTCAGCCCAAATTCAGTCAAATTTCAGCCAGAATTCAGTCAAAATACAGCCTTGTCCCTTCAAAGGCTGCACTCCAGAAGTGTGTGCAAATGTTGCTGTGGGCTCATTATGACCCCCACCTTTGGCAACCCCGGGCTGTGACCCTTGTTTCTGTTTTATCACTGTTGTGTCTCTGCTCAGACTTTTGAGCTGGCTTTGCAAAGCACCCCAGGAGCTGAGCAGAGCTTTTGCTGCCCACCACATCTCTCAGTCCCCTGCCTGGGAGGGCTGCACCATGCAGGAAGAACAGAGAACGTTGCTGCTGGGAAATGTCACTAAGAAATCTGATTTTTTACGGGTTTCCTTTTGACAGCACCAGTTCTTCTGCCCTCATAGGTAGGGACTCTGGACCTGAATTACCCTTAAACTGCCTGAGATATCAGAAAAGATTGGACTGGTGGGGAGGCTCTGGCACACGTTGCACAGAGAAACTGTGTCTGTCCCATCCCTGGAAGTGTCCAAGGCCAGGCTGGATGTGGCTTGGAGCAACCTGGGATAGTGGAAGGTGTCCCTGCCCATGGCAAGAGGTGGAATGGGATGATCTTTAAGGCCCCTTCAAACACAAACCATTCTAGGACTCTGTGATTCTATGACTGACATTATTATTTGTGTTATTGGTCACAAAACATTGCTCTGCACAGATGGGAGAGGGTCTAGAGGCTGGAGCAGGTGCAGTGGCCAGGCACCTGCCTGGATCTTGAAAACATGAGCACCCATTTATGCTTTTGGTGCCTTTTCAGTCCCACCCACATCAAAACATTGAGCCCCTTCTGGGAAAAAAAAAAAGAAACAATAGAGAGACATGAAAGTGCTGCTGGGCCAGTCCCTGTGCCGACTCGGAGCCGAGCCCAGACTGCGTGGGAGCGACGTGTTCCGTGTCTTTTCCAGTAACACACTGGTATCAGAGGGACACAGGCCTGGTGCTGTGTTTACCCACCTTCCTCCATCAATACAAACGGCTCAGACAAAATAGATTAATGTCCAATAAAAGGGGGCATCTACCCTATCAGCCTTTCAAAGGAAAACAGCCTTAAACATAAGCGCGTAAGCCACGTTGCTTTAATGAGACGTGGAAATTAGCTGTCACTGCCAAAGCACAGCTCCTTCTCTCAGCCTCCTGCTCTGATTACAAGAATGGTAATTTGCCAGCTCCCAGCTTCCTGTTATTAAGCCAATTGTTAAACTTTCAGAAATATTTGAGACAGTCAGTTGAAACCATGAGGTTCACACTCACCCCGCAAGGATGATTATCACCTTTTCCTCCTCTTTCTCTTCCTCCTCTTTTCCTGCATTTACAGACCTTCATGTCTTTGAGCACTGTGGAAAGTCATGCAACGGGGAACTGCAGGAGAACCTTGGCACCAGAGGCAACCAGAAGAAGGAATCAGCCAAAATATTTCCTGGAGGAAACGATGCTGCATCGCAAGCCTTGTTTTTCCTTAGGAAAAAAAACACTTTTTCTCCGAAAGAGACAGTCTTTTTAAAGGAAAAACCTTGTTTTATTTGCCAAACAGCATACCTAGAACAAGTTGGTTGAGAGCATGGTGATAATAGCACCAGGGATGGTGGTTTGATCCCTGTATGGGCCATTCCTTCCAGACTTGGACTTGATGATCCTTGTGGGTCCCCTCCAACACAGGGTATTCTCTGATTCTGTAAATAAGTAAGATTCCTGCATGTTATGAAATCTATTGAAAGGGAGAATAACTACAACAAAAAAGGACTTTGCATGCCTGGTTTCTCTAGGGTGGTGAGCAAAGTCACCCTCACAAACAGAAATACAGGTGTCTGTTTTTGGGGTGTTTTCATAAAAGCTTGTCACCATTCTGTGTAAATATCACAGGAGAGGTTTGCAAACACACAAATAGCAGTTCAGCTTCCAACTCCCACCAGCTCTCCAAGGGAGATGACCATGAAATTGCCCTTTGTACAGTGAAAATCATTCCTGCCCATACTGTGCTATTAGGTTACCCATATGGGCTTCTTCTGTTGACCTCAAACCCCCACGGAGGTTGTGTTCCCAGCTGCTGGCAGGGCTGGCACTTGGATAAGAGATAACATCACCACTGCCTCTGCACCCTGCATGTTTCACTGTTTCTTTTGTACGACACACATTTTTTCAGTGTCAAATGTCTGTATTTCTGTGGAGAGGGATTATATATAGAGAGAGATAGACAGATACAGATATATTTGTCCAACGTTCTTACAGCAACATCGCACTGGAAATTTGTAGCAGGCAGGGCTTATGTTTTAAACTCCATCTTCTGTGACTGACAGCCAAGTTAAGGTTTCCTAATGTATTTCATTAAGTCGTCCACATAAGAAACCTCACTGCCTCCTGCTTTGATTCCTCTTGCATTTAATTTCCTACCACAGTCCATATTCTGTCTCTCCATTCCGGGGAAATACGGATTATGTAAAATTTATTGTCCAAATGAAGCCTACTGAATATTTTCCTCCAAGTGAGGAAATTCCCTGTTGATTTGCTTCTGCGAGGAGGCTACACTGGGGTGCAGGCAGAGGTACACACAGCTCCTTTCACAGCTATAAAACATTGTTGTTTACAGAGGTATATTTTCCGAGATCTCTGCTGTATTAATCATTGCTCTCGACCCAGAGTGTTTATTCTGAAAAACAACCACCACCGACCACATCTCCCCTCCGGGACGAGATATTAAAGTAGGAATGCAATGGAGAGGGCCAGGACTCCATCCCAGGGAGGCTCTGCACGCTCCTCATCCTCTCAGTTGCCTTATAAGACACAGCCCAGGAGCCAGGCTGGGTCTGTAATTGAAGCCCATCGATCACCTCCTTCCCAAAACCCAGCTCAGCTATAACTGACGTGGCAGGGCTGTTTGTTTATTCTCCCGAACAGATGTTCGAGCAGAGTCTCCCCAGCCTCCAATAAAATATCGCAGACAACTGTGAAGTTTGCTAACCCCTCGTTAAAGCAATCTCCTTGAAGTCCTTAGCTCACCAGGAGATAAACTGCACCGACACAGAGTGCTCCCACCCTCAAGGACAGAGAGCCATTCCCACTGGCAAACACAGACCATAAACTTGAGCACTGGGAATGGCTGCGCCTCTGCTTTAGATCAATGCCATCAAAACAAAGGCAGATGGAATATTTTGCTCTTATCTGAGGCACTGGTTAATTGCCTTTCTGAGGGCTCACATCTCTGACTCCTCTCTCCCCTTCCTGCCCCATGGAGAGGCTGTCACAGGGTGGTGGCAAGAGGTCTTGGAGCACTCGTCCTTACATCCACAGCCCGGGATTAACCCTGTGCATGGCAGCACTTCAGGACCAGCACTCACAGCATGACCTCCAGAAGTGGTTCTTTCCTTGCAAAAGCAACAAATTAGTGCAGTGACCGTGCCCTCATTCCCACCAAATTCCCAATTTTCCCAGCGTTTCCTTGCTCTCCCCATTTGCTCTCTGCCCACCATGGTTATGGTCAATCTCAACGCATCCAACAGGGGAGGGCAGGAGCTGACAGACAGGGGTGAGACCCATGGGCACAGAGCTGGGACACCACAGGGGACAAGAAGTGGGGAAGAGAACAGGCTGGCTGTGGCAGCTGCACATGGGACATTAGCTGAGGACAGGGTGATCAAGTTGGACACTGTTAGTGGCTGACCAGCTCTCTTTTTCCCCAAGATATAGTATTTCTCTAAATCTGCACAGGGCAACGTACAGCTTACATTTTACTTTTGACACCATTCCCCCAGGTTTTCATCTCCCAATCCTTTCTCCTTCCTGCCACACCCTTCCAGGAATTCACATTGCACACATTTCTGCAAAGGCAATTAATGGCTTCTCTTTAAAGTTATGGGAGAGGAATGCCCTTTCTATTAATGCTTATCGTTGTGTACTGCTTCAATAAAGATTCCTTGTAAACCCAAAAGAATGTCCTGAGCAGCGCTGGGGGCTGAATTGCCCAAGACCTTCAGTGGCCAGACGCCTGAACATGCACAATTTTGAGCACAAAGAGAACACTAAATATCAGCTCAAATATTCAGTTGGCTCAGGGCAGAGTATTTTCCATGCTACCCATTGTACGGCGCTGGGGTTGTGATTTCTTTTTGTTTTCTTTATAAATAAATCCTCGTGACGACTTTCCCGTCTCTGATTCCAGCACAACCGATGACACAGGCGACAGCAATGACTCAGCATGGTGAGGTCCCTGGCCCATGTCTGAAGCTTGTCTGTGCCAAGGGACCTCATGAAAGGTCCCATGGGCCCCTTCCTTCCCAAGGGAATGGGGGACATAGCCCATGCTCAGGTCAGGTCCCGGTGAGGAGCCAAGCTGAGCACCCAGAGAGCAGAAGCTGAGCGCACAGGCAGCCAGGACCCTTCTCTTCCATCACATCACTTTGCATCCTTTCCCAAAGACGTCACCAGGCCAGCAGGCAGCATCACAACAGTGATCTTTGTCACCAAAATGTGTGAGCTGTTGTCACCTGAGCTCTGGTAGCAGCTCCCTCAGCTGGTGTCAGTGGCAGCTTTCTGTCCTCTGTGTGCAAGAGGTACTCAGGGAAGAGGCAAAGCAGATTGTGAGCCCAGAGCAGATGCTTAACAGAGTCTGGGGTGACCAGAGGAAGGTTTTTCTCTTTTGCAGAGTCAGTCTTCCATTCTTTGGATCATGTTAATATTATTTGATAATATGTAGTGTAGGAAAGATGGAGCTTCTATACCCCAGACAACAGACTCCATAAATGCATTTCTAAAATAATTCAGTGAGAGATCATCTGTTACGCTTGTGTATGATGAGAGGGAAATTGTCCAACATTTGTATTCTAATGGGGAAAAAGTAATCCTTGGAAGCAGAGAGAGGGAATCTGCTGGCCAAGAGACCCCAGAAAACTTTGAGTGTTTCACAGGCTGTAACTGATACTGAGACTTTTGGGCAAATGGACAAAGGGATTCCTGAAGGCAGACCTCTCTCAAGCCCTCAAATGTACATTTTTTTTATTTTGCGAAGAGACATCTATAATGTTTTGGTGGAGGAGGCTGCTGGCCTGTCAGAGCTTTGGGAGGTTATTTAACTTCTTCCAGTCACAGTCCTGGACTTCATGGTCTTCTGTCTTTATTTCTAATGAATTTCTGTCTCAGCTCTGAAATGTCTGGTTCCCATTCAAAAGATGTAATTTGACTTCTCCTGCAAGGGGTCTGACTACATCCATGGTTTTTCTGCAGCCAGAACTTGCAGGCACTTCAACTTCTATTCAAAGCAAACTTTGGGCTCTGTGTACATGTTGGGGCCAAACTCCAGCAAAGCCGAGTGCCCCCAAGCCTTCATGAGGTCAGGCCCCTTGTAATTTTGATGCTTATAAAGCACAGAAAATGAAGTGTTTTGCCTCTCTTATAAAATAAGAGCAAAACGAGAGAAAGCTCAGAACATTATGAAATTATATGGAAATTTAAGTGTGTTTGTGCCCTCGGGTTTGGAGGTTGAAACCACTTGGCTGGCTGGCCATAAGGGGATTCAAGAGATGCCTGTTATCAGAATGGATAAGGTTCAGGGCTGGTTTGAAACCTTAAAAATAAACCCTATTCATACCCCTTTTCTCTACTTATTCCCCTAATAGGAATGAGGAGAACAATTTTCGTGGTTTCTTTGCCCCACAGCAGTGCCCCCCTCCAACACCTCTACACCCCAACGCTGTAACTGTGCCTCACTAGTGAAACACTTTGATGAATTCCCATCCCTAAATCTCCCTAGCTGCTGGAGTCACTCTAGGTTTCCAAATGCCTGCATCCCTCTGGATGAAGCTCTGAGCACTACAAATCCTCATTTCCCTTGGTAGCCAGGGTTCATTCATGTCAGTGCATCTTGTTCCATGAACAAGCCTTATTAGACCGGGACTGTGTTCCTTGTTAACAAAAAAGGAAAGAAAGAAGGGACAGGACTAAATTCCTGTACTTAAGCAGCAGAGCTGGGCTGAGAGATAAATAAACCCTTAAATCACGATGCTGTGCTGTTGCCAGAGTGATCTATCTCTCCTTTGAAAATTTTGTCCGCAAGGAAATGACGAATAATTTTCCACACGCAGCCCTTGCAGACACACCGGAGTGAGTAACTCGGAGGACGTCGGGATTTTCAGTATTCCCATCCTTCCGGAATGCCGTGGCCAAATCCTCTCTGAGCCCAAGGAAAGCCTCTCCCTCCTGGAAACCTGGCTGAGGACTTGGAGAGCACCATCAGTAAACCACGAGTAAAAGGCCCCGAAATGATGTGCAGGATTCCAGCAGGGTTCCAGCAGGATTCTAGCAGGGTTCTAGCAGGGTTCCAGCAGAGTTCCAGCAGAGTTCCAGCAGGATTCCAGCAGGGTTCCAGTAGGATTCCAGCAGGGTTCCAGTAGGATTCCAGCAGGATTCCAGCAGGGTTCCAGCAGAGTTCCAGTAGGATTCCAGCAGGGTTCCAGCAGGGTTCCAGCAGGGTTCTAACAGGATTCCAGCAGGGTTCCAGCAGGGTTCTAGCAGAGTTCCAGCAGGGTTCTAGCAGGATTCCAGCAGGATTCCAGGAGGGTTCCAGCAGGGTTCTAGCAGGATTCCAGCAGGGTTCTAGCAAGATTCCAGCAGGGTGCTAGCAGGGTTCCAGCAGAGTTCCAGCAGGAATCCAGCAGGGTTCCAGTAGGGTTCCAGCAGGGTTCCAGCAGGGTTCCAACAGGGTTCCAACAGGGTTCCATCAGAGTTCCAGCAGGATTCCAGCAGGGTTCCAGCAGGGTTCTAGTAGGATTCCAGCAGGATTCCAGCAGTTTTCCAGCAGGGTTCCAGCAGGGTTCTAGCAGGATTTCAGCAGGATTCCAGCAGGATTCCAGCAGGACGCGGGCTCGCGCCTGGCCCACAGCCACGTGGAGGTCACCAAGGGAAATAAATCAGAGGCCAGGGAGTTGTGCTGGTGGATTTGGCCATGATTCCCACCCCAGGCTCATTGCAGTGACTCCAGAAACTGTGACTCCATTCGTCAGAAATGCAAAATCCAGATCTTTGCGAGGGAGACCATGGAAAGGAGGCTCTCAGGAGAAACTCGACAAAGGGAGCCATCGGCCCTTGGCAGCTGCCCGTGTGCCATCTAGGACAAAAAAACACAGGGGGGAAATAAATAAATAAATAAACAAACAAACAAACAAATAAATAAATAAATACCACCTAAGCCTGCTTGAAGGTCTCAGACCAAATGAAGTCACTTCCAGACAAACACTGTGGAGTGCTGTGCTCGTGGGACACACGGGGCCCGTGCTGTGATTACTGCCTGCAGACTCCTCAGGGAGAGGAGAGCCCAGTGCCCTGCCCAGGGTGGGACAGTTTGGGGTGCAATGGGGTGGCACAGTCCCTGCATCGCATCTCCTCGGGTGCACCCAGGCTGAGCAGTGCTTGGGGGGCTTGTTGAGGGCAGGATCCTGCTGTGCTTCCCTGCCTTCCCTTCCCTACCTGGGAAATCTTTCCAACATAAACCAAGAGATATCTGGCTCTTGAAGGAGCCTCTATGGTGCTCATTACCTGCTGGACCAACTTGATCATTAGCCACAATTTTTTCCCACTAAGCTTTCCCAAACCTCAGCTCTCTCACATTTATTTTACATCTCCCCTTTCACACCTTGGCTTTTGCAGGCAAATTTCTTTTCACTCCTGCCATCACCCTGTGTTGCCTGTGGAGCACCACATTTGTAAGTGCTCGTATGTGAAACACTCTTCAAGGCAAGGAAGGTTTGCAGCAGCATCTTGCAAAATAAGAAGCCTCTCCATGGTGTGCTTGACATCTCCAAAAACTCCAACGTGCCAGATTGGGAGGTTTTATTGTGGAATTATTGCTGAATGCTGAACCAAAGCTGTACTATGGGGCTTGTGCTCATCCTGAGATGTAAAACAGGGCCTGAGGTAGTACCTGGAGACCTGGCTACAAATTTAGATAGCCCAGGCAGATCTATTATTTTTTTTAAAAAAGCATGAGGGCTGGGATCTGGCCATGGCTCCGTCAGCCCCTTGGTGCCTGTGAGGTTGTTTAGCCTGGAGAAAAGGAGGCTCAGGGGGGATCTTTTCACTTTCCAAAACTCCCTGGAAGGAGAGTGAAGCCAGGTGGGGGTCAGGCTCTTCTCCCAGGAAATAAGGCACAGGACAAGAGGAAATGGCTTCAAGCTGACCCAGGGGAGGCTCAAGTTGAACATCAGGAAGAATTTCTTTGTTGAAATGGTGCTCAGGTATTGGAAGAGGCTGTCCTGGTTGGTGGTGGAGTCCCCATCCCTGGAAGTGTTCCAGGAGCTCCTGGACGTGGCACTCAGTGCTCTGGTGTGGTTGACAAGCTGGAGATTGTAGTAAATCAGTCAAAGGTTGGACTCAACGCTCTGGGAGATCTTTTCCAGCCTAAAGGATTCTGTGATTCCATGATTCTGTGAGTGAGGGAGCTGGCAGGAACTGCTATTGTTTGCAATCAGATTCAGCCTGGGAAGGTGCTGGGCTCCCGGCACTGGCCCAGGCTGGGAAATAAAAAAACACTTTTGTCAGGAATATTTCACAGGAAGGAGAGATGTTGGACCAAAATCTATTACTTTCTTTTATGAGAACTCTTGTAAATTTCTGCAGAGACCATCGACATTGAGAATCCAATTTCCCTGAGATAAGCCCATTTTGGCAGGGAGTTTTGTCACTCTATTCTTAGCATCAGCAGTCATTATTCACATTTTTGAAAGACACTGACCATTTTCACCCTTCTTTAGCTTCAGTTTTGCAGCTAGACCAGACTTCCTTTTTCCAACACCAAGCGAAATTCATGGGTGGGCTGAGAAGGACCACGTAGTTTATCGAGTTACATCTTCCTTAAACCCTCTTTTCTGAAACTCCAGCGAACCATAAGCAGGTACCTCACACAGAGCTAAACTTTGCAGACAGCAAATGAAAGCCAGGCAGGAGGAGGGAGGTTGTCCCAAGGGGGGTCAGTCCTACCAAAGCCCACTCTGGCTTGGCAAGGAGCACATCCTTATTAACACTGGTTGTAATAACATCCTTCAGCTGGTTCATGCCTGCAGCAGGTGAAGTCTGCAGGATGAAGGCTTTGCCTTGGAAAGCTTCCTCTGTTGTTCCTTTATTCCAATTCCCATTTTCAGGAAGGATGCAGAGCCCGCCCTCCTTTGCAGGCTCTCCTTCGGTGTTTCTGCTCCCTTCCCATGGCTTGCCTTGGGCTCCTGCTTGATGGCAAGATGTTAAGAATCATCATCGACAGAAAAACAGTGTGCTCTTTTATTTTATTTACACAGCTGCCGTGGATTTTGTTATGCCTAAATCCTCTGTCTCTTCCTCTCTCAGTGGGCTGGAGAGAGAAGAATGGGCTTTCTAGCATTGGTGTTTACTTTTATTGCTCTTTAAAATATTTTATGGCCTTTTAACAGAGTGGCACGATAATATTAAAATAACTTTAAAAAAAAGAAATTTACAGAAAATGTATTAAAGCATCATAGAAATGGATTTAACACTTCAAATACCCTTTCAAAGTGGCACCATGTCTTTGCTTTGAAGCAAAGCAATAAATTCAATATGTAATTCTTTATTGGAGGTTTTATTGGAAATTAGAGTGCATGTACTAAACAAAATGTCAGCTAATCTACACACAAATATTTGCCTACAAGTTGGATATAAGACAACATATTGTCCATTACAATGTGATTTAGATTACAGTAGCCAGCAGAGATTCAGTCATCGTCCAGCCCCATGCTTAGTGTCTGTCAATCTGGATTAAAAGTCAGTTTTACTCACAAAAATATGCAGAGAGATGGAGTCAAATGGGAAAACAGAGACTTGCTTCAGGCTGTGCAGCAATGCCCGTGGCTGATGAGCATCCCTTGGGTGCACCCAGCACCACCCCCCTGGCGTGGCAGAGAATTCCTTTCACAAGAGCCCCACCAGATTATCCCCAGCAAAAGTTGTGACATCCTGATAGCCTTATCTGGCTGGTGGCTGGAATTAAAACAATGCAGTGCACTAATGCAGGCCTTTATCAGGGAGCAGACAAAACAAGGGGGATTGAGGAGAAAGCTGCAGGCAAGGGGCTGGTGCAGGGGTGCCACCCACCTCGGGGAAGCACAGGAGGGCAGGAGGTGGATGCTTTGCTCTGAAAATAGCCACATATGCACTTTTTTACTGGTTTTGTGCTGAATGATGTCCTGAGGAGCAGTGGGAGCCATCAGCACCCCAGGGGACAAGGCCAGGCTAGGTACCCAAGCAGCAGAGTGGGTACTACTGTGCAGACTCTATGCAGACACTCTCATTCTTCCTCATCAAGGAGTAGATCCCAGACAAACCCCTTGGCTTGCTCAGCACTGATCATTTTCCTTCCCATTCCCTTTCCTTTTGCAAAACTCATTGAGAAACTGGTGAATTAAAAAGTGGGGAAGGATGACTATGCCAGCATATGTTGTTTCCGTGACATAAATAATCACCACCAGCGCTGTTCCAAAGGTCACTGCCACGGAGGAGTCATGGGTGGGATGAGAACAAATGGTAATTATGGCACTTGACAAGCTCTCAGCAGCCCAGAGAGATAAATCTGCTGCCTGCTCCTACTTGAACTTACAGCATCCTGGATTTCAGGAGCTTCCACTCTCCTGCACGATCCAACAAACATCCTCTCAGGATCTCCGGTGAATAAATAACTCTTTGAAACGCATCTTCCCTGTGGTGGCACAATCCCAAGGAACGCCTGACTGTTCCTTTGGCATTGTGTAAACATTCACAGAGCAATCCAGGGCTGTTTTTCCCTCGACTAGCAGCATAATTACTCCTTCAAAGGGCCAACTCCCCATGCCTGAGTTCATCAAGCTGTCACTCAAGAAAGTCAAATCTCCGGACGGGCGCTGCAGCCCTCTCATGGGCTTTCCAGCTTCCCGCAGTTTCTGGGCCCCAACAGGAGCTGTTTGACCCAGCTTGGCTGCTGGGCTGCAGGAGGGCACCGTTTTGTGCCAATAAACAACCCTCTGTGCGGGGTCAGCTCCTTCACAGCCACCCCTCGGAGCCCTTTGAAGCCTGGGGTGTCAGCGAGCTCAGCATCGCTGCCGTGGGGTGTGAGGGAAAGGGGTTTATTGTGCTAAAGGGCCTCTCTCCTGGCACTTTTTCTTGTTTACTGCAAACCTGTGATCCCAGAGCCTGGCTCTCAGGACAGAACAGAGTTTTGTTTAACTGCAACCAGGGGCAGGTTTTGCTTTGAAGGTGCCCCTTTCCAGTACGGATTAGAGCCAGGCTCCTCCGTGGTGTAAATCAATGGTGCTTCAACAAAGTCATGTGTTACCCATCAAAATCTGTCTGGTTCACCTCCCCGAGCAGCTGTCCCTCAGGCCAGAATCAGAAACACTCAAAAAATACTGGCTTTGTCCTACCACACTGGCAACATCCAGATTAAGTTATAAATTTGGTACTAAAAACCCATTGTCATGTTCAAGCTATGCAGGGAGAACACAACCTCACACTACAAGGTAGCAGAAGGAGATTAAATATTATAACCAAATCAGTTACAGATTTATTCCATAAACTTCTCCTGATTTCATTGTATTTTCCCCCTCCTTTGATGAATGGATTTTCCCAAGTCTGACAGATTTATTTTTTGTGGCAGGTATTTTTTTTCTGTTGCCACGCTTTATACCAGTTTTCCATTAAATCCTAAGAAGCAAGATGAGGTGAGAAATAAGTTTGCTTGTAGCTGCAATTTGATTTAGGTCCATGTAGTTCTTATTTGAGAACTTCTTTTGAACAACACAAGGACTCTGTTTCCAAAGTCTTTGTACGACTGTTTGGAAACATTGGTGTTTTTAGCAAAGGGAAGAAATCCGAGAGAAATTATAGGATCTGCAAATGACATTTTAAAAAATTATTATTAAAAAAAAACCCCAAAACCTGTTTTAAGCATCACCTTTAAATTGGAGATTTTCTGAAAGATTGTGGAATATTTACATGTAGTTAAAAGGGTGTTCTTGTTAAGACCTGTGGAGTATTTATTCATTACCAAGAAGAATTTCACTCAATGTACTCAGGCAGCCTTTAGGTTTCCTCAGATTTCTTTGGAGATTTCCAAACTTATAAATGCTGTAAATATGATCAGACTTTGCTCTGTCTGAATCCTGTTACACTGACACAATTTTTTCCTCAAAAAAAAAAAAATACAATCCACGGTTTATTTTACTTGACCCATATTTGATATTTAAGGAAATTAAATAAATCTCACGTTTAGCCTCCCAAAATAATACAGGGTGTCCATTAACACGTGTTAAAATTAATGAAAGCTTGGTGGTGAACATATAAATAGCACAGCTGCCAGGCTGTTTTGTAAAAGCAGAGTTGAGCTCTCCCTGCTGTAGAGAGTGCAGAGCAGATCCCCAGAGATAATTCCTGCTGATCTTTGTAGTCCCTCTTTTGATGTTCCTGCTCTTTGGGCTGTTTGTTGCACGCTGGAGCAGTGCTCCCTCAGTACCCCACAGCTCTGCAGAGGTGTTTGCAGATTTCTTGGTGTTTCCACATTGATCCCTGCGAGGAAACACCAGGTCCTGGTCTCTCTGCACATTTGCACAACAATGTGTTGGTGATCCTTTGACTCCAGGATCATCATGGGTGCCTTCTGACTCAGGATATTTCATGGTTCTATGGATATCTCAGTGTAATAGCACTGTGTCGAGTAGGGAAAATTCCAGTGGACAGCCCCACTGATGAACATAGGCATCAATTAAAAGGGAAAAACAATAACAATCTAACACTTCTGAACATCCCTGGCCAGGGATTTGGATCCTTGTTGGGTATCCCTCCTTTTTTTTCCCAATGTCTCTTTCCCTAAGATAGCAGCTCTCTTCCATTCCCACCTCCACCAGTTTTTATGTGCCTGACCATAATTACATGGCACGGCGCTGTGGTTCCCCAGCAGCAGGTTTATTACCCATTGGCTTATGCCTGGTTTTCCTAGCAAAAATGGCACCAGAATCTGGCCCTCTGCTTTTGTGGTGCTCTGCCCTTAAATAAAAAACATGGTGCCACCAAAACCATCATAAAGCAGCCTTACCCCAAACTGCCCCTCACGCTCTGGCTCCAGATAAAGACACGTTAAGGCAAATCTGTGATTAAAAAAACTCTTGCAAGCATGAGGTTCAGGACCCCTGACTTCTCTCATCAACCTGTGAAGTGAAAGCCAAAGTTTTGATTCCCTATCCAGATAAAAGCCTCGAGACTGATCCTCCTTCCCATCAGGAAGTGGCTGAGGAGATTAAAATATTAAATGTGATCTTACATGAGGCCAGAAAGTTAATCCATCCCCCACTGAAAAAATTGCACCTTATAAACAAGCAGCCAGCTGCAGTAAGTGTGAGTTTTCTGCAGAAAGCATCAGTGGAGCTCAAGCAAGGACATGCATCCCCCACAACAGAGATGTTCGTCTAAAAACATTTTCCTAACCAACTCCCCCCACCCCACTCCAATTAAGCTTGGAGATTTTTTTCCATCAGCCCTTACCAGAAAGCATCAAAAGCCCATTCCAAAATCCACTGACATCATAGGGAGCCTTTCCAAAGGCTAATGGGCTTTGGGATCAGGCCCTCAGTTTTTATTCCAAGCCTTCACAACAGCGAGCTTAGATCAGTCCGAGCGCTTGCGAGCGCCCAAGGAGATTTTCCAGCATTACATTCGTTTGGGATGAGGTTCTCCCCATGTGGTGGGCTTGGTGTGAAGCCCATTTAAATCCCATTACAAAGAGGATGGGAGAAGGGCCAGGCCAGTTGAGCAGAGGTGGAATTCACCTTACAGCTGCTCTTATCAGCATGGTTGAGGGGAGAGACATCCACGCCAGGGAGCTGCCAAAGAAGGGGTGACAGTGGCACCATGCTAGGATGGAAACAGTGGTGAGGCTAAGAAGTTTGCATGGAAAAGAGTGGGAAAACCATGGAAGAAACATCACAGAGGGTCTCCGCTCTGCACAGCAACTTTGCCTCTATTCAGGCTGTGCAAAAACAGCATATCTGAATATTTGTGTGCCTGCCTTTTGGTGGTATTCATCCATCCAGTGTTAGACATTAATCTTCCCTTAATTGACCAGAAGGCTGCAGATCCATGGTATGTGAATATGATCCTAATTAGCTCACTTCAGGTTGCACACTGATTTTCTGCGTGTTGCCTTCTGGAGTTGCGGAGCAGCTTGTTTTTTGAGAACATAAAAGAGAGAGGGGCAGGGGGTGTGTTAGTTACAGCTATAAATTTTACAGTTCACTGGAAACCACATTAAATGGCAACATCGGTTTATAGATCAACTCTGCGACTGCTTGGTCGTTAAAGCGGTGGTGGTAGATTATTGTGTTGTAGCCTAGTAAAATATGGGCGCTGTATTTGCTGGGAGAGGGCTTAAAAAGAACAATAAAAGTCTCCAGTGTCTTTGGTTCCTCGTTTCTCTTGCATTGCAGTAGGCAACATGATCTGATCTGTGTGTGCTTTTCAGGGGGGGGAAACATTTGCCAGGCTTTTCTCTTATGCTCCAGAGAGCAAAGCTGATGGATCTCCCTGATTTAAGATTACACCAGCTCTGCATCACTCTTGGACTGGCCCAGACACGGAGGGTATGGCCAGACCATTCCAAAGCTGCTTCCAGAGGCAGCAATTTCCAAATTTCCAGTGCCACTGAAGCAGTGCATCCATCTCACAGCAGCGCCCATGCTTGGCTGACCCTTCTGAGACACAGAGCACCACGTGCCTCTTCAAGATCAGCCAGACCCGAGGACAAAATCCATGTGCAAAAATAAAACTTGGAAGTGATTAAAAAAATGGAATCTCTTCCCAGACAGTGCCTAATCACTGCTTGTCTTCTGAAAATGTAGACATTTATTTTGGACTATGAAGAGCTTCTTTCAAAGTGTTTGGCCACTGCTAAAGACACTGAGCTCGTTGGAAAATTCCAGCCACAGTATGCTGCCTGATGACCAATAAATTTTGCATTGATATTTTCCTTCCTTGTTGGAATTGGAGTGCTGTTTTCAGGACTGGTGAGATGCTCAGTGGAGGAAGGAGGGTTAATGATCGCGTTTTTATCTGCATGTGGCACGAAGCCTCTTCCAATCAAGCAACAACAAATGCTGCTTCTCCACGGGCCTGGCTGGTCAGACAGCTTTTCTTTTAAAAGGGAGATTTCCAGCTTAAAAATGCAATATTGTCAGGGGAAACGAATTAGCTTTACCACACAGTAGACAAATGGGAATTCTCTCACATACTCACTAAGAAGTCAATTGTGTGAAATGAAACATTTTACAGGATGCTACTGCTACCACTCACCACGCTGTAACAGAATTTCTCTGGATGAAATCCCAGTGGCTTTGTGGAGGATAACCCGGAGATGAGATGTGGCACATGGCTGTCATGAGCCTCTGCGGTAGGTCCAGGTGCAGATAGGAAACCAAACACAGTTCCCCGTGTTTGCTGTTGATACAGGATATAAGCTGGGTGTCTGTAAGGCTTCTGGCTGTCTTTTTTTTTCTCCCTATAAAGGCTGGACCTCTAAAGCCACTGGTAAAATTCCCACTGCAGGAAGAAGAAGTGCTCAGATGAATTGGGTCCAGGCTGGGGATGATGACAGTCACTACCATGAGGCTGCCAACCTGTTTTTGGTGGATTGAGTCAACGGGATTGACCCTCCCAGTCACTTTATTGGGACCAGCCAGTATTCTGGGCATGGTTTTGGGGATTTCTGCAGAGCTCACATGGCTGCATGTGAGACCTGACTGCCCTTCTGGCTCTGGAGCCACAAGAGCAGCAGAGAGCTTTGAAGGACGTGTGAAGGACCTCTTCTTTCCTGTGAACAGCAAGAGCTTTTGTTGCCTTCATCTCAACAAGGGGTGCAGCCTTGTGAATGCTAAATCCACTTTAAAAATAACATAAACAGAATTTAGTAAAAGTGACTGAGCACATGACGGTCCTGTCAAGTTTGTTTGGCTGATTCCTAATGAGCAGGGCTGCGAAGGCTGTGAGTAACTCAGCCAGCTTCACAGTTGTGATTTCCATCAGAAAGAAAGGGAAAAGGAAAGCTGCTGTTTATCTAACGCAAAGGGCAAGGGCAGTGTGTCTGCTCGAGACGTGTACACTAGCATTACATAATCTGGCTGCCCTGAAGTAAAGAACTAGGAGCTTTTCATTACTTTTAGTTTTTTTTTTTTAAATGTGAGGAAGCTTCGCTTGTCCAAGGGGAGAACGAAGACTGAAGATTCCCCTCTTCCACCAGGCTGCATCCTATTTACAGCTCTCTGGCACATATTGCTGCTCTAACCCAGCCACAGACCCATTTTGATGCCAGAAAAAAAATGCTGGTTTCTATAAGATGTCACAATCATGGTCCTGGGGAGGCTCACTGTGGGAGGATGAGTGTGGCATGCCACCAGTGCTTTGATATCCCAACAGGGGATCCCCAGGGACCTTCTGTCAGCGGGACAAGGATGAAAGACCTGGCAGGGCCTTATCTCAGCCAGGCTGGTGGCACAGGTCAAGGCATGCTATGCTGTCCTGCTGCAAGGAAAGCCATTCATGGCCTCTGGAGACGAGCAGCTCAGCGTCTCTTTGATGACAAATGCTTAAGATCATCTGTGTAACTCAATCTCCTCATCATTTGGGTGTTGTTCTGTTTACTGCCCGTGCTTTTAAAAATAAAGACCAAGGGAAAAGGTTGCAACACGCCCTAGAAAGACCTTAAAGTTTCCTATGTCCCCAGCTAAAAATGCGGATCAGAGATAAAGCCTGACGCGTTCTCACCATTTGTCTCTTTGGCAAAAGGAAAAGAGGGGTCATCCAGCCCTGGGTCTGACGTACAGGATGCCACTCGAGCCGGCACACTCGATAACTTCAACTTGAACTTGTCCACTTGTGCAGCTGGGGCTGATTTATCACCTTGCCACACGGACCTTGCGTGATTTTCTGTGTGGTGAGAAGCTGCCCTGCCGTCGTGGCATTAAATGGATTTTTGCTTGCCAGTGGTTCAGCACTCAGGGACCAGGGTGTCGAGGTTCAGAGGGCCCTGAGGGTGCACAAAGTATATTTCAGGCATGGTATCCCCATGACAGATGGAGCTGGATGGGGTTTGGCATTGATTTGTAAAACTCCTGATTCCTAACATGGAAAAAAATCCTTCCAAATACCAAAAGAAAGCTGTAAAGTCCGACACTCAATTCACCTCTCCCAATAATGTCACCATAAATTGTTCTTTAGTTAAAAAAAAAAAGAGAAAATCAACAAATTTTGCTAGCTGGTGGCATCCCATGGCAGGAGGGTTGGAACTAAATGTCGTTTAAGATCCCTTCCAACCCAAACCATTAAGGAAAGGAATTATAATATAAAACCCCACAATCACTACTAAAATCTGAGGGAGTGTTGCCTTAACTGCAGTTTAGGGATCTCTGTGTGTTTCCTTTGACAGGTTCAGCTATAGTTGGACTCTTCATGTCTCTGTGTAGCTTAGTGAGAGCAGAACTGAACAGGGAGAACCCAAATCACTCTATCCAATGGCTGCTTGGGAGCCCAGACTGGATCTGGTTTCTGAGAAAAGGGTTGATCTGGCCATGGGCAGGTGTGCTATGATAAATCTCTGTGAACTTTCCCTCCATGTGAGATCATCACCGGCTCCGAGAAATTTCCTTCACATCTTCAGCTCACATCTCAGGACATGGAAGTTGCTGCCCGAGGTCCACCAGCTCATCTGCTGCCATGTTTTAGAAATACACAGCAGCAGGATTTCAAAGGTTGAGGCCACTTGTGGATGTTGGTGCTGGGAGTGCTCTGACAAAGCCTTTTGTATGAGTCAGAGGAGAAATGCATTATTCACCCAAACCACTCCAATTTTTGTTTGGTTGGTTGTTTTTTACTCCATAGATTACATATAATTTTGTGTTACATGGCTGCAAAACAGAGCTCTTTCGACATTTATTTACTGAAGGTGTGATTGGCTAGATTTGGGAGGGCACAAGGGAAAACAGGTGACATAAGTGGACAAGGCAGAAATTAGCTCTCACTCTTGGGATGCATCCAGCAAAAATAACACATCCTATGGGTTCCTGATATGTTTAAAGACTCAGGGTCAGTTCATGTCTTCACTGCCATACACAGCCCATCTCACAAAACTGTTCCCATATGAAAATGAACCACCTGGTTGAGGCAGGGCAGGGCAGGACTGGCTTTGAGGGACAGCAACATGAGCTGGACAGTGAGTAGAAAGGAAAGAAGCAAGCAATGATGTAGGATGCATCCCCATGGGCTGTAGCCTCCTCTGGCAGGATGTGCCACACACCAACTCACTGTGCTCCTGAAAAAACCCCGGGAGTGCAGAGAAACACTCGCTGAAAGAAAGAGCAGGCACCAAACTTCCTGCCTCCCACAAGTTCCTTGACCATCCCACCCTGGTGAGCTCTGCTGCAGCTGCTACAACTAAAAAGTGCCTGTGTTTATGATTGTTTGGGTTTTTGGAAGTGAAGCAAGTGACTGGCTGCACCAGCTCGTGCTCACAGATGGCTCTGGGCAGCCTTACAGGTTGTACATCTATGTACATCTACCAAGAGCTTGGCACTTACTTTTTTGGGACCCTGCTCGGCAGTTTAGAGCAGATGATGCTGTCCAGCACCCCATCCTTCCACCCCAGAGCTGCACATGCAGCTGAGATACCATCAGAGATACACTTGGACATCCTACCCATTTACTTTATAGGGAAAATATGTTCTGAATTGTTTGAGTGAGGAGGGGGAAAAAAACCTCATCCATGCTTTCCTGGCTGGATTCTGCATCTCAGCTCCTTGTTTTGACTATATTTTTCCCCCATCTTTCATTTGCCCCTTTCAACTAAGAACACATGCAGAGGTTATTTGGAATTGTTATGTGTGCCTTATATCAGAGTGATTAATTATTCAGAAATGTTCTATTTAAAATATAACTCCCTTACAGTGCTTGGACTGTATCAAGACAGCTAAAGAGCTGGCACAAATGAGAGTTATTCCCACTTTTAAAGGCTATTAATAGTGCCAAAGAAATACAAAGGAGACCCGTAGCACCTATGTACTTATTATTCATCACATCCACGCTTATTACATAGGTATGCATGAGATAAATAGACAGAGAGATTTGCTCAGCACAAGGCTTAGGCTGTGCCAAAGAAATAAAATTCCCTCCCTGGAGAGCCCGACTGTGAAGGCAAAGAGGGGCTAGCAATGAAATCACAGATTACAATCACAGTTAAATGGCTTCTTTGAGCAAGGAGATGAGTTGGCCTGTTTTCCCTGGGAGGCTGCTCCTGATATGCACGACTTTATAAATAAAGAGGCTTGAACCAGATGCCAAGGATGTGAGCCAGAGCTGATAAAAGGCAGTGGGAGTCCAGCAGTGTCCACGGGCTTGGGAGCAGGTCTGTGATGCCACGAGCTGTCTGAAAGGAGCTGCTGCAGCCTGGCACCCCCAGTCTCCTCTGGACAGGGCTGTGAACTCATCCCCACAGGGTTTGGACAATTTGTGCATCGCTCTCAGCACCCTTCACCATCCCTGTAAGGAAGTGGTGTCATTTCTGTGTTAGTAACATCGGTTAAGCAGGGTGGCTTCTTCTTGTCCGGGCTGAAAAAGTAATCTGGGATGAAAAAGTAATCTGGGATGATTAGCAGGAACTGTGAATGCCTGATTTCAGCTTGCTCTGGCCTGGGGAGTCTGGAAGGAGCCAGTGTGTTAAAATAACCTCTGTGCAGCGTGGCTGGAAGAAAGTCACGCAGTGATTTCATTTCATAGTTGTGTTGTAACTCGTAATGGTACAACATGAGTATCTGAGGATCTGTTCTCCTCCTAAGTGTAAACCAGACCACGCCTAGTGAAGGCAAAAATACTCTTTAGCATTCACCAGGTGGCATTTTACATTAACCAGATCCACCCTGAAATTCAACGGCCTCCCACCTCATCACTTCGCAGGAAGCTGGTGAGGTATTAGATAAAGACCTCATTTCAGAGACATATTAATTTTCATTAGGGATTTTCTAATAAATTCCTTCCATGAGAAAGGTATACTTTGTTAGAGACTGCAGCTCAAAACACTACTTGTGGGAGTAGGTAGCATTCCTTTCCTACTCATCCATGGAGATTTCCAGCCAAAAAACAGGGACACAACTAGCCAAAGTAAGGAGCCCACCCAAATAATGTCATGCCATTGGAAAACAGTGGAAAATGTTCTGGAAATACTCATGTCATGTGTTCTCCAGCAGCAGAGTTTTTTCACAGAGGACGTTCCCACTAACAAACAGCCTGTGAGCAAATCTTCTCTGCTGGTTCCACCTATTCCCTTTCTGCTGTGTTCCCCAGCTACCGAGGTGTGGGCTTCTGGAGTTAGAAAGATGAATAGAAATAGATCCTAATTTTTTTGGGGGGGGAAAAAAAAAGGAAATAATTATGGTCATTACAAGAAGATTTTGCTCCCTCCAATGCATTGGTGTAGAACCATGACCCTTAAAACAGGCTGATTGTTCTTTAGTCAGTGGAACTCCCTGAATGTTTATGTAATTATGGGCAGAGATTATATTCCATCCTTCTTGTGCCACATTTGGTCTTTAAATTAAAGCAACATTTTCCTCCTTTCCGCCGCCCTTCTCCAATATATTCACAGGCAGGTATCGTGTTCATTTAGAGGTCACTTAGTAGGCTAGAGGCAGAACAGGTTATGGGTTTCATTTTGTGAGAAGGTTACATATTCCCTGGTGTTTCTGGTTGCCCTTCCCCTGCATTTCTTCCGGCTGGGATTCGCTTTTCCTGGAAGGTGCCCAGCAATGCTGGGCTCTTATCAATGCCTCTTGCAGAGGCTTCCCTGCTCCCTCCTGTCTGCTCAGCTCCCCCTTGCCAGGATCAGATCTGCTCTTCCCAAGAAAAGCTGGTGCTCTGGAGTCACCCTGTGATTAATCAGCCCAGCTGGGTCTTTTCCTCCTTTTTTTCATTTCCTCCTGTTTCCTCCTGGTGACCAAACTCCACCAGCTCTCTGCCGTGGAAGCACAGCTCCGGTTTGGGCTCAGTTCTTGCCATCCCGGAGCCTCTGGGAGCCTGGCACAGCCCAGATTGCTCCACAGCCCAGGCAAAAGGAAAATCTGAGTTCCCATAGGAGTGGTAGTGAAGCAGGGGCTTGTCCTGCATTTCCCCGGAGCTCCCTGAAACAGATGCAGCTCTGGAAAACAGTTGAGCCTGACAGATCTCCAGGCTGAGACAAAAAGCCATTTGGTCAGGGTATGATCATCCAGCTGTATTCAGGACACAGCTTGCTGATTTTATGGATACACATATATCTTTTAGGACTAGAAATCAGCCTTGTTTTTCTCTTCGTGTGTAATGTTTGACATATGATGTAAATTTACTTTTACAACGTACAGACATAAAAGCTACTGTGGCTTGGACGTAGAATTTATTGATTGTAGAAAACTGACTACCAGGTTTGTTGATTAAGATTTTTTTTTTTATACAGTGGGAAAGACAGAAAGAATCAAAGTACATGAGGGCAAATTTTGCAATAGATAGAAATTATTCAGTCTCTTAAAATTTTGCTGCTGTAACTAAACAATGGATTTGTTTTAGCACAGATCTCTCTGGTAATTTTTAAGGTGTCCTCAGTAACCATCTACCTATCCATAGGCTTAGTTCAATTAATAAAATTTCCTGACTAGATTTTTCCATGCCCAAATGGTAACTTATGAATTTAAAATTGTAAAGCAAGGTTTGTCCCTTCTCTAGGACAATAGGGCTATAAAATTTCTTCATGAGAGTCTACAAAAAGGCAATGGCAAACTCTAAAATCAGTGAGAGAACAGCCTGATTAAGAGCTACACCCAGGTGCTTTTAGATGGCTTTGTGCTCTCACAAACTGCAGCTCTGCTTTGCTGTGTACCCATCACTCTTGGAGGTGACAGCACCCATTTCATTCCCAGGAGAGACTGGGAAGACACGAAATCCCTCTGCTTTCTTTGTCCTTTTCTTGGTGCTCATCTTTGGCTCGATCTTTTCCAGCAGAACTTTATAAATGTTGTCTGTGTGTAAGATGTGCAATGGACAGAGCCTGGCCTCTGGTTGTTATCACGGCCTGGTTCATATAAAATTTTCTAGCCTGGCTTTGTAATTGAAACCATTTTCATGCTGCAAACACACAAAGCTATGGAGCAAGCCGTGCATGCAGCTGAGAGAACGCGTTCTGCTCCAAAGTATCATTAAAGCAATTTCCCATAATGTCTGGCAGGGAGTGGGTTTCTTTTAATGATTTTATTAAAAAGTGAATTAAAGGCCAAAGGTTGCTTTCCTACAGCCCTTAATTTCCTGTTCCAGTGCCAAACGCCGCACGCAGGAGCTGCTGGGAGCAGGAGACAAGGGAGAATTCCCCTGGGATCAGCCCCCGGAGCTCCAGCATGTGCAGCTCTGCTCCCTCGGTGCCATCAGAAAACACAGTGACACAAGTGATCAATTACTGACACAGACCTGTGGAAGGGAGAACACTCGGCTCCAAACAAGGCTCAGGAGTTCTGCTCAGTACCTGGAATACGAATTTCCATTGATGCTGTTGATGTGACACCAGCGTAATTCCAGGGAGGATAACCTGTAGGAAAAGTGGATCCCGGGGCCTGCCCTTTGGACAAGTGGCATCAGTTTGCATTTTCATGGCTTATTTATGCAGCCTGGATGTTGCCAATCTTTTATTTCTGCTTTTCAGAGGGTAAGCTCGTGGAGCTCTTCCATTTGAGGAGCAGCTGTGGAGAAACAGGGTCCTCTGCAGAAAGTGAACAAACCAGTGCAATAAGAATGAACTTATAAAATGATAAAGGAGCCTCTAACAGGCCCCAGCCTGCTCCTCCTTGGGTCTAACCACCTCTGGGTGCATGTGAGAGAGAAAATGCAACACCCCAACACAGACAATGGGCGTTAAACACCAGAGGTTTGCAGTTGGATGGGACTTGCTTCCTGTGGTGTCCCATTATTTGGAAAATCAAACCTAAATTCCCTCCTGGTGTGCAGAAGGACTCTGTGAGATGCATCTTGCACCTCACAGCATTCGTGGGTTTGGCCAACTAGAGGAGCAAGATGTTGGTAAAACTCCAGTCTTTAAAATACTTTAATAAAACAACTATAATTTACCCCACTGCAAGAGCTATAAACTGTAATTTAATAACGTGCTTGTCAGGGGACAGCTTTTTTAAATAATAATAATAAAAAAGATTCGTATTATTAAAGAAACGTAGTATATAAAAAATGTCTAATTGCTGAGGAAACAGCATGACTATGATTTTAAGATATTTAGAATGGGAAAATCATTCTAAGCAAGGGAGCTGTGTTTTTATGGTGGAGCCTTGCTGTACGAGTCTCATTAAGTTTTCAAGGAATACTGCTCCAAATCTTTACCATGCTTCCAAATTGTGTTGAACTGTTAAGCTTTCATCCTGCTCCAGCAGTGGGTTCTCAACATACATGACATTTCTTGCTTGAGATCTAAACATCTTTCCAATAAAATAAGTTTATTTCTTACAGGACAAAGCTTCATGCTTTGGGCTCTTGGATTTCCAGGTTCAGTTCCCATAAAGTACCCCCAAAACGTCAGTTTTAAGATCAGTACCTGGTGGGGTTTGAGCTCTCTGAAAGCTCAGCTCAGGGCAAGTTTAGCCAGGCAAAACCATGTAATTTCTGCTCCATCTTGGTTCCAGTCATCTGCTCTGACACAAAATAGGATTAAGAATCATATAACTGCTTCCAGCTAATAGATTTAGGCTGTGGTTCCAGGATTATTAATACCAGATCTGTGCACTGCCAGCTCACCCAGGACTATAAATCTAATGTGGATCAGGCATGGACACATGATTGTGTTTTGTCAAATTAGCCAAGGGACATGATATAGAATTTATACCAGCTTTATCCTCTTGTGCTAGCTGCACTCCTGCTGTGGAAAGGCAGGAGATTGCTGGTCCAACATGAAGTTAAAAAATACTGATACACCAAAAAAACCTGCTGTTATAAAGGGTTTTTTTCAGTTGTTGTTGTTTTGACAAATGTGAGCCACTGATTGGAGGTTTTTTCTATGCTCTAGCAGCATGTTGCTCATCTGGCACATGGCACTGGTGGTGTGATACCACAAATCTTACAGCTGGCTGCAAAACCACAGCCTTAAGAATTAGCACTTGAACTCCTGTCACGTAGCTGCCCTTGGAAATCTCTTTCCAGGGCAGTAACAATTGTTTCCTTATCACATCTTATGGGAGGAAGAGGTTTTTATGATACCCACTTGTTTGCCTGTGACAGGTCTTTTCTCTCGAAAAACCAACTTTCAGAGGACTCTCATGCATGTTAGCTGCAATGCAGACAGTGCTGGTTTCAATAGTGAGATTTAAAATCTTAGAAGGAGGAGTCCACATTTACTTATTACCCTGCAGATACGTTAAACATTAATTCTTGGTGTGGTTGAGGCGTTGGGATTGGAAACTTACCTTGCCAAAAGCAAAAAGTGGACATTTCCTCAGTTCCAAGGTCATCAAACAGCAACGAACAGCAGTTTAAGGGACTACAAATAATCCTATTTTTTCCTAAAGGGGCAAAGGGGCAAAAGAGTCTTCGCTCTCCATTTTCTGGGTAAATCTCTGCTTGCAACATGGATCCTGCTGAAGGGACCAATTTATTCTGAGGGCTGAGCAATGAAGATGGGAGACTGGAGGTGATGTGTTTTGAAGAGAAGCTACCAGAGTAAACGAACAAGTTCAGCCTGGGATTTTTCAAAAGGATAGTGCCCCACTCTACAAAACGCCTTTTTCAGGACAAACCTCTGCAAGAAGATGCAAAGCAGGTGAAGACCTGCTCCAGGGAAGCTGCAGCAATGTGCTTGAGCACTTCCATCATTCCCAGGAGTTGCTGATGAGCATTTCACACCAACCCAGCTCACCTCACCGCCAGTCATTTCAGCCCTCTCCTTCACAAAAACAATTCGTCCTGAGGACATCTACATTGTCACACTTGAAACACACCAGCAGCACTTCTGAGCAGTGCTTTGGGTGCTTTCACACTGGAAATCAGGACGAAGTGAAATCTGGAGGGCCCTACGTGCTGTATGAGGCCTGCAGGCCGGGACTGACACTGCAGCATAACTGAAGTCAGGCTTTGACCCCTAACTTGGAAATACAAAGCTGAATTTTCCCCTCATTTTCCCCCTCCTGAATCCTCCCTGGTTCCCTACATGGCTGTTCTGTATTATGATCCCTTTAAATAAGCAGCCTGTCATTAGCTTTTATCCCAGTGCTTGCTCAGCCGGACTAAAGTCTAGGTCTCTTTGTTTTTAAGACTTGCTTGGTGTGTAAGTGCCAGATGTTTCCCATCTCTTGGCTCTTGGTGAAATAAACACGAACTGCCATAACCTTCACCTTTCAACTCTTGCATTACCTATTCCTAAAGTTCAAAAAATGGATGTGTGTTTATGCAGCAAGGCTTTGAACTACCTTCCAGGTTTATGTCAAAAGTCCGATTCTCCGGGCAAAGATAGCAGATGAGAAGGGATTTTGGTGCTGCTATAAAATCCTCCTCCTGCACCGATGGAGCAGTAGTCTTCATGGAGGAGAGTAATCTGTGGGGATTAGAGACCCTGTAAAACTGATCTGACTTTCAGGCCGAATCACTCAGCTCTAGATTTGGCACTCCCGGGAAGCAGAGGGCTCTGTGGGTGACACCACAGTTGTGTGATATAAATTTTTCTGATGTGTCACAGATTTTAGCACAAACTGTGGCGTTCACCCCCTTAATGTATTTCCCTTACAGAATGATAGAAAGGTTTGTGTTTGGAAAGGATCTCAAAGACCATCCACTTCCAAGTCCCACTGTCATGGGCAGGAACACATTTCACTGTCTTTACAACTTTCCCCTTCCTGCCACGGCAGGAGCAAAGCTGGAGGGGTCAATAAATGAATTTTCATCATTAAGAACAGCTCATCTAAATTCATCCTGGAGTTATTTTTCTTCATGCCCTCTTTTTGCCTCTCGTTTTGTAAAATGTTCCTTGAAGGCACCTGGGCGATTTGGCTTTTGGTGGGGCATAGAGGGCTTCTCCAAGATGATGCTCACACATCCTAAGGAGGAACAGTGGATACGTGGCCCCAGGAAGCTAGAACCAGCTGCCTGTGTGATGACACACACCCAAAGCTTCCCAGGAACAGCTCACCCAGGCTTCGGTGTCCCGTAAGGAAGTCCTACAGCACCTCTTCCTTTTTAACTTGATTCAGCAACCTTACACAATGACTGGGGAGCAAGTGATGTAATTAAGATTGCAAAAGCATTTCAATTAGAATTCCAAGTGAATTAGGCAAATAGAATTTTGATTCCTGCTAATTCCTCTCTTCCCAGGGAAATGAAGTCTTCCTCTGAGGATGGCTTTTTTCTTAGAATCCCCTGAAAGGTGAATTAGCAAGAATAAGCAGGGAAATACTTTAGCTACTATTCACTCACACATGCCGAAAATAGTGTGTTTTCCCCACTATAAACACATTAGTTGCTACATCTTTTCCCTCTGTAGACAGCTAAAAAACGGCTTCCCTGCAGACCAGGGAAATTCTTGCAGAGAGTAATTATCATCAAACCTCCTTTTATGTTTGGAGAGCATCAGAGTATTCTCCCTGAGCTTTGTTGCAATCCTCAAGCATTCAGAGACAATCTATTTTAAACAGCAGTGCGCATTTGCAGGGTGACTGTACTATCCATGGGGATAGGATAGAAAGGGTAGGAAGGCAGAGCCCTGGGATGGCTTTTCACAGGCATTGAGGAGTCTCCACACAGTTACAGAGGGCCTGGCCTCTTTCATGACCTCTCAGTGCATATTTCCTTAACCAAGCTGGCTCAGGATGCCAGGGTCACTGAAACACAAGTTGTTTCAAAGGCTGGACCGAAGTGTACGTGCCATGATCTCCTATAAATCCATACTAAACCACAGCCCTCGGATCAGGGGTGGTCACTGTGGTCTCTGGGGGCTAATGAGAAAATGGCACACGGTGACAGGAATGGATTCTCTCTGTAACTTTTGCGGTTCAGCTCAAATTTATGCACACTCTGACACTGAGCATTTGCTCAGGCCATTCATCCATTCAAGCACTCACTGATGGTGCTCTGGGGCAAACTCAGAGGTTTCAGCTATGGCACACACCCAGGTTCCTCCATCCTTGCCTTATCCTTCACGGTGCCTTTCTGTCTATGCTCCAACCTAGCAACCTAGATGTAGGTTTAGGAACTGAGTTTTTTCTATAAATTAACCTTGACCAAAGGCCAGCGCATTTTGCACCTTAAAAATTCAAGGGAAAAAATTAACATTGAATTGAATTGAATTGAATTGAATTGAATGCCAAACTGCTCATTGTTAAGCCTGAACCTTATTAGAAGTTACTGTAATTTAGGAAATAGATCTCTGGTTTTCTCTTTATCTATCTATCTATCTATCTATCTATCTATCTATATCTCCACATATATATGTTTAAGGTACCTGTACAATAATTTATATGCATTCTTAGATTTTGACATCTCCACTCCTGTGGGACAGTGCCTCACTTTACATGTGGTTTTTACTGAAGTTAAATATTTCTAAATATCCTGCTATGTCAAAATACGTATTTTTTTGATTTTAAATATTGAATTAGCTAGCTTGGAAAATACACAGAGAATGGTCCCCCCCAAACTTCTCTGGGAAATCTCATACAATGTTCAACCACCCTCACTCTATTAAAAAGTTGGGGATTTTTTACATTTAAAAAATATGCCATTTAAAAAATGGCATTTTCTGTATATCTGTATTGCCTCTTGCTTTGTCTCTGGCAGTCACTGAGAAGAGCCTGGCTCAATCTCCTTCAGGCTGCCCCATCAGGTGTTTATCCACATTCATAAGGTAAAAATGGTATTCAAATTCATTCTTGGCATCTTCCTATCACACTGCAAGAGCAATATACATTAAAACACATTCAAGGCTGCTTTTTCTGTTACCTGAAGGCAATAAATCACAGGGTTACAGAGGTTACCTCAGTCAGGAGTAAAGCCATCACCTTTAGCATTGGTTTCAGTAAAAACACAAACACTTCTGCAGTCAAACGGCAGAGTTTTATGGCTGTGGTCCTTTGAAACAACTAATAAATATTTGTTTGCCATTTCTCTCTGGGGCAACTGTCCACTTGCTAATTTACACATCACCAAGAGGCCACTGAACTCTTTCCTGTAGGTATTAACCCCATCCATTACTGCGCCACTGAAAATACAAACTGCCTGGAGGCTGAGAGATGGTTGGAATAAGAGCAGCTCAGCCCACAGCAGGTCATCCTAAAGAGAGCCTGAGATCCCTCAATGGCCTTGTAGCCCCTGATGTGACTCCATGGCAGTGTTTCAGCCCTGAGGATGGTGTGTAATCCTGTGGAGGGCTTTTCCACAGCTGACTTTCACTGTGTTGTCCGACTTCTCCAAAATTCATACATGCCCAAATTACCTCCCCAACCATTCACAGATTTTACTTGTCTGGGCCGAATCTTGAGACTCTCCTTCCAGCTCATAACCCTCAGCCTGGGAATCGTGTGCACAGCTCTTCCCTGGGCTTATTTATAAATGCACATCTTGGGGTTTTATGTGTTTGCCTTCTTTGAAAACCTCATCTGTTTCCCTGGAGATTTCTGCTTCATCAGTTCCTGTCTGTGGGTCCCTGGTTGATAACCTGACTTCTAAAAGCCTGTGAATGCACTGACTGCAGTTGTTTATTTGTTTTCCTTCCTGCTTGGCTTGAAAAACCTGCTCTCTCTAACGTTTGCTATTAAAAACTTTAAGAGAAACGCTCTTGCGTAATTTATTTTTGTTGTTGTTAATTACAGTTCTCCAGGTTTTTCCTCTCTGACCTGGTGCACCAGCACTAGCACAGCACAGCACTGGGGTTAACAGATATTTCTGCTCCTTTGGGTGGGACAGGATGAGTGCCACACTCACCACAGAGCTCCTGGGCAGCTTGAACCAGGCTGTGAATAGCCTGGGGATATTTTGCTCTGCTTCACACCATGGATTTCCCAAGCCTGTGGCTGCTATATGGAGCAAGAATCGGAACAAGATTGGAGAGTTCACACTGGAGTGCCACGCAGCTTAGAGCTGTTCATGGAACTGTCACTGGATTTTCCATTCTTTATGTAAAAGCAGCAAAACCTGGAGAACAAGCAGCACCTGGAAGATGTCATCACATAATCAGAGAATGGTTGGCTTGGAAGGGACCTTAAAAATCATCTTGTTCCATGGGCAAGGATGCTTTCCACTAGCCCAGGTTGTTCCAAGCCACGTCCAACCTTGCCTTGGACACCCACAGGGATGCAGGGGCAGCCACAGCTTCTCTGGGCACCCTGTGCCAGGGCCTGCCCACCCTCACAGGGAAGGATCTCCTCCTAATCCCTGATCTAAACCTATCACTCCATGTCCTTGATAACAGTTTCTCTCTGACTTTCTTGGAGAATTGCTATTTAGACAGCACAAAAAAAAAACAAACCAAAAACCAACAGAACCGAAACAAACAAAAAATCATGTAGGTCATAGCACAGTTGAAAGGTTTCATGGGTTCCCCTGGAAGTGATTAAAAATGCAAGGAATCAGCAAATCTGCATGACCTGCCCATGCTCTTGATGGCTTAGGTTTTAACTTTTATATTTTTCAGATCCTGAATTTCTGTTGTAACTCTGCAGATCCCTGGAGCTCGTTCAGTGCTGTTCTCTCATGCTCACACTGACATAACAAAGCCTCTCCAGCTCACTCTCCAAGGACACCCAGACCCTCCTGGGCCCAACAACTGCAAACCTTCATCTTGGGGAGAGGGGGGCAAGCTTGGGCAAATTCCATCCTTGCCTGGCTTCTGCTTGGGGAATTGATGCTGATATCAAAGTGGGAAGAACTCGGGAGCTGTCATTGTCCATGTTGGGATGCACTGAGGCAGGAGCCTCTGGAGCCCAGAGTGTGCCTCTGAAGGCCTTTCAAATAAATCCCTCCTTTATTCCTTTTTTCCTGTCTGGTCTCTGTTTCTAGGTAGCCATTTAAGGCATCACAATCTCCTTGCTGGTGGGAATGATTCTGTGGGAGGTGCAGGTGAGAAAGGTCTCACCAGCTCCCTTCACCTGAGGAGCACCCTGAAGCCTCCAGCAATGCCAGAGGCAGTGACAAACACGTGGGGTAGATCCCTGTCCCTGGGAATGGCTGTCTGGCCATGAGCAGAGATGGGGATAAGCCTGGTTTAATAACGTCACAGACTGAGAAGTGTTCTTCCCACCTCTCTCAAGGGCTGCTGGGCTCTGCCCTCTTGTTCCTGCTCGGACATTGCAAAGCATTCACTGCAAAACACTTGAAAGGTGACGATATTTACAGCTCATCAGACTGCCCCCTGTGCCAGCGGGTTATGAATGCACCTGGAAGGACACGGGATGTGTTTTTTCCGAAGGACAAAGCCTGTCTGCACACGAGGAGCCATCTCCTGGGCAGCAGCACTTTGCAAGTGAACCATCTCCACCCCAGCAGCGCCCAGCAGCAGCCCCTGAGCTGCAGATTCAGCTTTTGTCCAAAACGCCCAAGCAGAGCTGACCCTAAAATAAAGAAACCTTCCTTGTGATATTTTTTTTCTTTTACAGCTCCCAACTACTGTAAACTGTGGAGGAGCAGAGCTGCAAAGCTGGCCATTAAACTGTCTGCTCTTTCCTGTTTGAACAGGACCTCTCCAGGGTGTTAGCTGCCTCAACCACCATGGGTCAACATCCAGGAAGGAAGACGTTTCTAAGGAAACCACGGAGGCTTTCCACCAAGGTGGTTGCATGAAAGCACTGAGACTGGTGAGAGTGACAAAAAGCAGTTCATTGGATATTGTAGAAAAAGGTAAAAAGTTATTGCATGCAGGCTGTTTTTATAATGAGGCCATTCAGGCATAAAATCACTTTAAATAGGTAGTTTGTTTCCACATTGCAGAATTATTTTCGTCCTGCTCTTTCAAGGAGGAGTTTATCTAGGCACAGAGGTATATAAATAATAAATAGCCCCGGGGGCAAGGCATTTTTTTTTCCCCCTGCTTCGTATCCTGTTGCAGTTGGTCTCAGGCTGCAAAATGAATTTTGTTTTCTGAAATAATATTATTTACTTTGAGCACAGTCCTGTGCAAGAGGCCATGAATTCTGTTCTGCAGTTGCAATGTCCCAAACCAGACAGGAGCTTTACAGTCTGGCACTTGCATTAAATGACTTTTCTGTGGGTTCCAGGGCAGTTTGCTCTGGGGACAGGTACAGTCCCATGAGCTCAGAGACCTCCAGGAAAGCTCTATGTGTACACCCAGTGCTGGGACTGTGCACATGCCCAGGAATGTGAATGGCCCAGGGATAACCCATGGACAGAAGTGCAGGATAACCCTGAAGATGGTAGGTTAGAGAAAGAGGTGACAGACATCACGCTGGAGATGCACCACTGTGAGACTCTGGACAGGCACAGCAGGTTCATTTCTTCTGTTTTCTGCCATGATGAGCATCTCTGGATATATTTGGAATAATAACCACATCCGATATAATAATAATAATAATAATAATAATAATAATAATAATAATAATAATAACAACCCAGCCAGCAGGAGCAGGAGGCCACACCAGCACCAGCACTTCTCTCACAAGGTTTCATCCTGTCCTCTCTGGGCTGGGATGAGCCTGCCATCAACATCTGCTGGGACAAAGCAGTTTATAGTCTGCCCACCCAGCCTGGACCCCTGATGGTGACCAGCAGGGACCCCAGAGCTGCTGCTGACCCAGAGGGACAGGAGGGAGGCTGCAGCAGCCATGGGGCTTGCCCTGTTCACCACTGCTCCCATGCAGGTTTTGGAGGCAGTTTGGGCTCATTACCAATGACTGCCCACAATTGAGTCCCAAGTGCTTTTGGTTTGAGTCTCAGTCTCTCTCAGCTAGCTCTGACTTCGCCCTTTTCTCCTGACACAGCCCAGTGTGATGCTTCCCTGCTCTCCAGCCCCTGCAGGGAGCCTTTGCCCAGTAGACCAGAACTGGACTGAGCAAACAACAAATATTTAGGAGACTCAGGGCGTGAAAAAAAATGTAGTTTCCCTTCTCTAATTTGTTTGTCGCCTCAGGCTTTCCCTATAGCCTTGATAGGAGAGAAAGGAGAGGAGGGTGCTGCTGCTGCTTCTCACCTCTTCCTCGGATTGCCAGCTGTGCATCATCAGGGATGAATGAGGGTAGTGAAACGGCAAAAAGACAGCATTTTTGGTGTGACACACACAGGGTTCAGTGGGGAGAACCCAGAAGGATGAAAAACACAGGTAGGTGACTCATGGAGGGATTTAACAGGTACCTGAAGCAGGGAAGGGTTGCGTTCCACGGGCTCGAGCAAAGAGCCCCCATCACACGTGCCAGAGAGCTCCAGGAGTTTGAACCTGGGGGAAATAAATGGAAAATGTTAAAGGAAGGATCAGCCTGAAACGATCCAGACACACAATAAAGTCCCAGGTTGCTGGAGGGGGAGGGAGGGAAATTCCTGCTCTCCTCAAAGAACGTGAGTGATTAGCTCTAAAAGCCATGTGCCAACGCTCCTCCTGCTCAAGATAAAATAACAGGTCATCTGTTGCAGCCCAGGGCCTTCCAGGCTGAAGTCTCATTCCTGTGCTCGAGGGGCTGAAGCGCTGGTTCAGAGGTCACCTCGCAGCTGAGCCAGGACAGAGCTCATTTCCACTGCAGACAGAGCCCTCGGGGCAGGACCTTGTGCTCAGTCCCTCACTGACCTTGGCAGAGAAGGAAGGTTTGGAGAACAACAACCTGGCATTGCTGGTGCCAGAGCAGGTGTTGGTGGTGTCACCATGCTGAGATGGAGGGTTTAGCTTCACTCACGCAGCAGAAAAGCTTGAAGGGAAGACCTGCAAAATAAACCTGGCATAAGGGAAACCCCCACGGTCCATTCCCTTGCACCAAAACACTGCCTTCGTGCAGGAGCCATGTTATTCCTTCCCTAAACTGTGCCTTCACCTGCGTGGTGGGTGATCTTTGTCCCAGCTAAAGATGCAGAATGTTTGCAGACAAGCGTAGGTCTCAATAAGCTCTTCGCCAGCACATAAAAAGAGAAAAAAAAAGGCCTCTCTTTAAAATGGAAACATTCATGTTTGTGGTTTGAAAAGAGCCTTTCATTTCGGTTTCTTGCCCCTGGTTTCCTGTTACTGGAACAGCAATAGTTAATGGGGTTTGGAAGGTGGAACAGTTGTGACAGCAGCACCTGAAGCTCAGCAAACACCCACAGGGTGCTGGGCACAGTGATGTCCCTGTCCCTGTCCTTATCCCTGCTGGGAGGAGGACCATCAGCTGTACCTGGAGCTGTGCTGATGGAGAGCTACAGAAGTGAAAAAGCCACATGCTGCTGCCAGCCTGAAAAACAGAGTTTGCTTTTGTTTATTTTCTCCCCAGACGCCATTGAAAAACTCAGTGCAAAACACAGGTGAAATAAAGTGAGAACCCCTTTATCGGACAGGTAAAACCATATCTCTGTGGTTTTGATCCTCTCCTCAGTCCGACACAGAGCTGGTGTTAGAGGGCCATGAGATAAAAGGGCACTACAAACTTGGGGAAAACAAACTAACCAGGATGCCGATGTCCTGTACAATATTTTATCCCACATTCCACCTGAGCCACGAGTTTCCAGCCGATCCCCTTCACTTACACACGACTCCGTTTTTGTCCTGTAACAAATCCCCTATTTGCAGTCCTTTATTGCCCTCGGAAAAACCACTGCCCTTCCTCACAAAAAATTAACCCACAAACCCTGAGAAGCAACTGCATCACAACTGCGACACGAAAGCTCTCAGGGGCTTGTGGAGGTGCCCTGCAAGCCATTCTAGGTTTTAATGTTTATTCATTATAAGCAGGAGCAGCTTTTTTCCATTACAAAGTGATCTATTTCACAGCTCTCAGCCCAGAGTGTCAAGCAATCAAGCAGCAGTTATGCCTTAACAATTGCTAATATATTTCAGCACCTAATGAATCTATGCAAAAAAGGCAGGTAAAGGCTAGAAACAGCCTACAGTTAATTCCTGCCCTCCCCCTGCAAGGATTTTTACCCCCTGCCTCCCAGTTTTATGTTTTTACTGCGTGGCGATTAATTAAAAAGATCAAGATAGAAGAAAGATGGAAACCTTATTACTGGTGTTGTGTTTCCACACTGGTTTTGCCCAGGGAAAACGTTTCCCAGGAGATTAGCTAATAGTTAAGCTATTAAAATCTTCTAAACTGGAAAGGTTATTTGCAAGGTCAGGCAACTTTACTAAGCTGGTAGTTTCAAAATTATCCTGGGTTCCTTTACTAATTCATCGATCAAAATGACACGTTTTAAATTACAGATGAAAATGGGACGGATTTAAGTTCCCGTCATGTAACCCCTGCATGAAAACTGCACATTACAAGGTTCTGACCGTGGTAATTTTTAAGTGAGAATGAAACATTTGTTCTTATTATGAAGTGCTGATTTACTACAAATTCACAAAGAGCTGAACCAGCCTTCACACTGAAAGCAGGTTCATCTGACCAGCTTCTCCCAGGGGCTTTTAGCAGTTAACACATTATTCCCCTGCTAACATTAGCTGTCCTTCCGACTCCCAGTTAAAATCAGGGATGCGTTTCACAGCAAGGAGAGATAAAGAAGGGCTCTTCTGGTGGATTCACTAACTTAACCCAAAATTTGGGGATCCAAGAGATCAGCAGGGGCCAGCTGAGCTCCTGTGACCTGTCTCAGGGCAATACTAAATCCCACAAGGCAGGCCATGGGATGTCCATGTATGAGACCTGTTTCCATCGGTGTACCAGGAGAAATTCTCTGGATCAGTGGCTAGGGTCAAAGGTTTGTTATTTCCCTCCTGCTTTGAATTTTGAAGTCCTGCATCTACATCAGTGTTTGGATCATCCAGATGCCAAGCTCTTAGGGTGGGAGTATGGGATTTCCAGGCTAACTCTGTCAATCTGCTGTTGCAACTATTCCTAACACTGGGATCCCTACTTGTGGATAATTTCAGATTGAACAGTGCAAAGTAGCATCTGAAAAATCTTGTTCTGGAGAGACTGAGCATCTCTTATATTTGAAGTCTGGTGCAGAGAAGAACATTTGCTTCCTTTTTTTTTTTCCCCTGAAAATAAAGTGGGGGACGAGTTGGGGAGGGGTTAAACAAACCTGTAAATCTTTAGGAGGCAGACAGGTCGAATCGTCCAAAATCAGCACAGAGGACTGCGATGTCCAAGGCTTAACAAAAACCAACTTCCAGCCTCGTAGGAAATGGTGGGGAGGCCCAGACTGGCAGACCTTGAGGATTTTGCATGCTGTGCACAGCACTTGGTGCTCACAAGAGCCATGTCCCCTCCTGAGCCATGTTTTTAAGGATGGTTTCGTGCTGTCAGAAGCACGAGGGCTGTTCCACCACTCTCTGCCTCAAACCATCCTGTTTTAGGGACAGCAGTGGCAGAACTGCTTTTCTCTCCATCTGGCCCCTCTCTGTGTCCTCCAGCAAAGGAGTCAGCGCTTGTGGCTACAGCTGCAGTAAACCCCATATGTGGAAGCTTGGATCATTTTCTCTCCCAGCCAAAGCATCTGGATCTGTGGCTTGTTCAGCTAATAGCCTTGCTGGCACTGCTGCGAGCAGCTCTGGAGCTAAATAGTCATGGAGAGGCTTGGGGAGGGGCTCACCTGTCCTACAGGGCACTTTTCACTCTTTGCTTTGAAAGGATGTGACTCACCAACATAAATTTCATAGACTACAGAGAAAAAACGCTACTGGATAACAGTGATCTCCTTTCAAAGTCTCTGCTGTCGTATCTCCTGTTACTCCAAGAATTGCTCCTGTCAAGGTAATGTGTTTATAAGTTGGTTTTTTTTTTTTTACATTGTGAACCAGTTGCAAAGTATTCAGGCAGCAGGACATATGGAAGTCATATGAGGCTTTAGTGCACTACTCTTGAAAGTGATCTCTTGAGGAACGCAGGGGCTCGCGAGTCGCAGGGCATTGTTTAACACCAGGCTGCTGAGGCATCACCCAGAGCTGATGCATGGCAGGAAGGGAATCTGAAACTCCTCAGCCTTTCATCTTTGGGGGGAATCACTAAGCTCTCTGGGTTGAAAGCGTCATCGGTGCTGGTCAAAAATCTCCCACTAAACTTTTTTCCAGGGAGAGTGTGGGGTTTGGTTACGTCAACACCATCTGCGTTCTCAGAACGTTTGTTTTTTTCTGCTGGAAACTGAAACCCCCTCTGCTGAGCAGCCCAGTTCTCCTGTCCAACACCTGACAAGGGGATTTGGAACACTGAGGAGCACAGCATCACTTGCCCTGGTTGATGTTTTACTGAGCTGGCACCTCCCTGCTGCCACAGAGCTGAAAATGAGACAGGAATGTGGTGCTGATAAGGGGGAATGGCTTTAAACTTTAAATGTCTTTAAACTAAAAGAGTAGATTTAGGATGGATATTAAGAAGAAACTCTTCCCTGTGAGGGTGGTGAGGCCCTGGCACAGGGTGCCCAGAGAAGCTGTGGCTGCCCCATCCCTGGAAGTGTCCAAGGCCAGGCTGGATGGATCTTTGAGCAGCCAGGTCTAGTGGAAGGTATCCCTGCTTGGAACTGTGTGATCTTTAAGGTTCCTTCCTACCCAAACCATTCTCTGAATCTCTGATCCTACGAATGATGACGTGGGCAGATTTCAGGAGTGGGACTTTCTGGCTGTGACTGTTTCCATCTCTCATTTTTGGCCTGGCACATCCCTGGCTGCACAGATTCCTTCTTATCGAGCTCCAGCCACCCTCACTGCCACTTTTTTTCCCTAGATGAACTGCACCCCCAGCATCTTTATGGGGGCACAGTCCATAATTTCTTCACAAAGCACGAGCTGTGGCATGTGCCCACGGCTCTGATCACTGCTCACATGGTAACTCCAGTGTGCAAGCAGGCACTGCACAGCTCACACTGGCTGTTTTAACTCTGCCTTTGCAGCTCCAAGGTGAATGAAGCCTTGCAGCCCTGCAGAATTCCAGGGGTAAGAACATGCATCAGCTGAGCTGATAGAAAAACATCCAGATCTATGTGGGCAGAAAATAAATTTGCTTTGCAGAAGGCCTGGAGCAGAGAACACATGGGTTGGCAATTACAGCGTGGCCATAGGAGGCTTGTTTTGCTTCTTATTTAAGTCACTGTATCATTAAAACTTTCCTTGCAATCTCTTTGGTAGATAAATTGCATATTTTTATATTTTAACAGGATGTACTTTATACTGGCACCTCTCTTAATTTCATCTCTGGGACTGGCTGGTTCAGCTTCTGGAACAAGAAACGGCTGAGCAGACCTATGTATTCTAGCTGAACATCATGAAGTCTGTAGTTTTCTATAGAGGACAGCATGTGGGTTATTATTAAACCAGAAAACATATGTGAATAATTGAGGAAAGCAATCCAGCAGTTAGGTTAGAAAATGTGAAGTCAGCTTGCTGTGAATAACATATCTCTGCATTTTGACCTGTTACTGACAAAGAATATATTTCACTATTACCTGGATAGAAATGATTGGAGATTTTTTTTCTCCTCTAAATGAAAGCCAGTTGAGAGAAGCTGGCAACAGACAAATGATGCTCATTCCTCCCCTGCTTTTACTTAATGGCTGATATCGAGATGCTCGGCATTCATTGGTGACATTACTATTAAAAACATATTTCTTATCTGGCTCTTTTATTCCTACAAATCGAGCATGGAAATAAATCTGTGCTGATGGAGTGGTGAGCAAGCAACCATGGGAGGGGAGGAGAGGAGAGGAGAGGAGAGGAGAGGTTCGGAGAGGAGAGGTTCGGAGAGGAGAGGTTCGGAGAGGTTCGGAGAGGAGAGGTTCGGAGAGGAGAGGTTCGGAGAGGTTCGGAGAGGTTCGGAGAGGTTCGGAGAGGTTCGGAGAGGAGAGGTTCGGAGAGG